>RJWM01000077.1:272441-326392 GCA_004363535.1 Dasyprocta punctata | reverse complement strand
TATGTTGTCAGAGGATAAATGGAGTGAGAATTTGTTTCTGGTCCTGAAAGAAAACCCTGAGTCACAAGAGGCCAGCTCAGCAAGGAAGGTGTTACTCTAAGGTGTGGGGGCCCGGAGTGTGAAAGTGACTAGACACTTCTCAATTTGTCTCATGGAGATGAGACCTGGGACCGCTGAAAAGTTTGAAAATTAATGGAGAAAAGGAGAAATCTAACAGCTTTTCCACTGGTATCAGTGCTCCTGGGTGGGCCGATTGGTCTTGAATGTCACTAGCTATTTAATCTTGTGTATCTGAAACAGATTGGTGCGGTTGAGGAATCCGACTTGATCTGTATAGACATCAGTCGAGAGGCAGATAAAAGGAAACTGCATTGAATTTCTCCCTTAAGCCTTTCACCGGGCACTTTCTGATGGCAAAATAATGAGTGACCCCAGCAGACGTAACCATTCCATGCCACATGCTCCTGTCACACTCATGCTGCCTCCAACGTGCCCTGATCAAGCTGCTCCCCTTCCACTCACTACAGACTTGTGCCACCTGTACTCTATTTTGCTCATTGATTTTTTTGGTTTTTGAAATACATGGGCTTGCTACTCTTCATAGTTCAGAGGTGTCTGCTTGATCTGATGGCTGAGACATGGATCTATAAGAGTGGTGGCGAGCCAATGGTATGTGACCTGCAGTGGCTGTTTGTTATCATCCAAAGCTCTGAAAGAGTCACCATTCCTGATCTATAGGCACAAATATGATGCTTACAAGAGGAGGAGAAACATTCTCCAGTGCACCAATTTACCTGTGTACATTGCCCAAACAAATAGGGTTGAGCTATTGCTTTATATTCAGAATATCTACCAGAAACAGATTTATAATCACATGATGCTTTCTACATGCTGCCTTGTCAAATAAAAGAAGTCATTCAGGTTAAGTGTTAAGCATCAAAAGAGAATGGATACACAGTTTTTGCAGAGGAGTTTATGGTATGTTGGCTTCTAATATTTTAAAGATATTTTTGTTTGTTTGTTTTGTGGTTCCAAAATAAAATAACTGTATCTGATGGTCTGGTTTGTTCACATGCAAGGAGTATCTGTCTGGCCTTATATATATTAAACTCCAAATATAGTGGTGCATGAGTTCCCTGTCGGAAACCTAAACAGTGGTTCCCACTGGAACAGGGCTTCCATTGGTTTATTTCAGATCATTTCCCTTAACCCATTCTTTTTTTTTTTTTTTTTTGTATGAGAAAAAAGACACAGAAAAGAAAAATAAAAAGTAAAAGAGACAAACAAAAACAACAACAAATCCAATACAATAACATTATAGATTTACAAAGCAAGATGATAGGAATTTGACAATGGTTGCAATATTGCATATCATTACCTTCAAAAGGGTTGTTTAGATTAACAGATATAGACATGTAAAATTGATCTAATTATAAGTATTAACTGTTCTTTTTCAATAACTAATATATTTAGTAGTATAGTCATTTTAGCTATCTTATGTATACATATAAACAAATTTACATCTTTTTCCTTTTCCCTTCCTTATTATCTCCTTTCCCGAATCCCAATTACTTTTCCTCTTTGAGCAGTTTCATATACTTACACAGTATTTATTGTAGATTTTGGAACATAGAGACTTTTTCAGTTTCTTACACTAGGGAGACAATATGGTATTTACACATGCGAGTTTGATATATTTCACTTATGAGTATGGTCTCAAGTCGTGTCCATTTAGTTATAAAAGTCTTGATGCAGTCTTTCTTGATAGCTGAGTAGTACTCCATTGTATAAAAATGCCACATCTTTATTATCCATTCCTAGATTAATGGGCACTTCAATTGTTTCCAAAATTTGGCTATTACAAATTGTGTTGCTATAAACATGGATACATAAATATCACTGTAGTATGATGTTTCAATTCTTCTGGGGAAATGCCCAGAAGTAAGACAGCTGGGTCAAATGGAATCTGTAATCCTAGTTTCTTGAGGAATCTCCACACTGATTTCCACAGTGGTTGTACCAGTCGACACTCCCACCAACAGTGGAGAAGAGTTCCTTTTTCCCCACAGCCCTTCCAGCATTTGTTATTGGGTGATTTCTTGATCTTTGCCATTCTTTCTGGGGTGAGATGGAATCTCAGTGTTGTTTTAATTTGCATTTCCCAAATGACCATTGATGTTGAACATTTTTTCATGTATTTATTTGCCATTTGTATTTCTTCCTCTGAGAAGTGTGTATTCATGTCACATGCCCATTTTGGGATGGGGTCCTTGAATTTTGGGGGCCTGATTTTTTTTAATTCTTTATATGTTTTAGGTAGAAGTCCTTTGTCTGATGGACAGTTGGCTAAGATATTTTCCCAATTCGTGAGTTTTCTTTTCACTCTGTGGGAGATTTCCTTTGACATGCAAAAACTTTTTAATAAGATGAGATCCCAGTTATTGATTCTGGGAAGTATTTCCTGTGCAGATTGATTTTTGTTCGTGAACTCTCTGCCTACTCCGATGTAGTCAAGATATTTACCTACTTTGTCTCCCAGCAGATTTAGTGTCTCTGTTTTAATATTCAGATATTTGATCCATTTTGACTTTACTTTGGTGCATGGTGATAAACATGGATCTAGTTTTAGTTTATGGCATATGGAAAGCCAATTTTTCCAGCACCACTTATTAAAGAGGCTATATTTCTTCCAGTGTACATGCTTAGCCCCTTTCTCAAAGATGAGGTGGCTGAGAGTGTTTCTAGTTGTGACTGTATCTTCTAATCTATTCCATTGATCTTCAGGTCTGTTTTGATTCCAGTACCATGCTGATTTTATCACAGTAGCTTTGTAATACAATTTCAAGTCAGGAATAGTGATGCCTCCTGCCTTACTTTTGTTGCCCAGAATTGCCTTTGCTATTCTAAGTCTCTTTCGGTTCCAAATAAATTTTGAGGATGATTTCTCTAGCTCTTTGAGGTACACAAGTGGTATTTTGATTGGGATTGCATTATATCTGTATAACAATTTTGGGAGAATGGCCATTTTCACAGTGGTTGTTCTTTCTACCCATGAACAGGGAATATCTTTCCATTTTCTAAAATCCTTTTTGATTTCCTTTTTCAGAGTAATGCAGTTTTCACTGTATAGATCTTTTACTACTTTTGTTAGAATGATTCCTAAGTATTTCATTTTTTTGGATGCTATAATGAAGGGTGTGGTTTCCCTTATTTTCTCTCAGTGAGTTTATTGTTTGTGTACAAGAATGTTATTGATTTTTGAGTGTCCACCTTGTATCCAGCAACATTACTGAATTTGGTTATTACATCTAGAGGTCTTTCAATGGATTTTTGGGGGTTTTCTATGTAGAGTGTCATATCATCTGTAAATAATGATAATTTAACTTCTTCCTTTTCTATCCTTATTCCTTTTATTTCTCTCTCTTGTCTAATTGTTGTGGCTAATGTTTCCAGAGCTGTATTGAATAGGAGTGGTGATAATGGACATCCTTGTCTTGTTCCTGATTTTAGGTTGAATGTTTTCAGTTTTTCTCCATTTAGTAAGATGCTGGTTGTTGGTTTATGATATATGGCTTTTATCAGTTTGATGTAGAGACCATCTATTCTGATTTTCTGTAGGGTTTTTATCATGAATGGTTGTTGGATTTTGTTGAAAGCTTTTTCTGCATCTATTGAGATGATCATGTGACTCTCATCCTTGATTCTGTTGACATGGCATATTACATTTATTGATTTGCATGTGTTGAACCATCCCTGCATTCCTGGGATGAATCCCACTTGATAATGCTGTATAATCTTCCTGATGATTTGTTGTATTCTATTTGCCAGTAGTTTACTGAGGGTTTTTGACCCTATATTCGTTAGGGAGGTTGGCCTGTAATTTTCCTTTTTGGTTGGGTCTTTCTCTGGTTTTGGTATTAGGGTAATACTTGCTTCCAGGAATGAGTTAGGGAGACTTGCTTCCCTTTCAATTTCTTGAAGAGTTTGAGGAGTGGTGGCATTAAGTCTTCCCTAAATTTCTTGTAGAATTCAGGGGTAAATCCATCTTGTCTTGACCTGGGTTTTTCTTTGTTGGTAAGGTTCTAATTACATTTTCAATTTCATTAGCTGAAATCGGGTTATTCAGCAGTTTTATATCTTCTTGATTCAGCTTTGGTAATTTATAGGTTTCTAGGAATCTGTCCATTTCTTCTGTGTTATTGAACCTATGGAAGTAAAGTTTTTTGAAGTAGGTATTGATGATCTTCTGTATTTCCACAAGGTCTGTAGGGTTTTCACTGTTTTCATTTCTTATTGCATGGATTTGAGTTTTTCTTTCCTCTTTTTGATAAGGTTGGCTAGGGGTTTATCAATTTTATTTATTCTTTCAAAGAACCAACTCTTTGATTCATTAATTCTTTGTATTGTTTTCTTAGTTTCAATTGCATTAATTTCTGCTCTGATCTTTATAATTTCCTCCTTTCTTTGGGCTTTGGGCTTGACTTGCTCTTCTTTTTCTAGAAGTTAGAGGTGCAGCATCAAGTTGTTTATGTGTGTTCTTTCCATTTTTCTGATGTGGGAGTTTAGTGCTATAAATTTCCCTCAGAGGACTGCTTTCATTGTATCCCACAGGTTCCAGTAATTTGTATTTGCATTTTTGTTTGATTGTACATACTGTTTAATTTCTTCTTTAACTTCTTCTGTGACCAATTGGTTATTTAGGAGGGTATTATTTAATTTCCATGTGTTTATGGGGGGTTTTGTCATTAATTTCCAATTTTATTGCATTATGGTCAGATAATATGCATAGAATTATTTTAATTCCTTTATATTTACTTAAGCATGTTCTGTGGACTAGAATATGACACATTTTAGAGAATGACCCATGTGTAGCTGAGAAGAATGTGTACTCTGATGTGGTTGGGTGGAACAGTCAGTACACATCTACGAGGTCCATTTGTTCACAATTTGGTTCAGTTCTGTTATTTCTTAGCTGATTTTTTATTTGGTTGATCTGTCTCTGTGACAATGGGGTATTAAGGTACCCCATTATAACTGTACTATTATTTGTTTTTTCATGTCTATTAAGATTTGTCTTATATAGTTGGGTGCTCTCATATTTGGTGCATATATATTTATGAACATAAAATCTTCCTCTTGAAGTTTTCCCTTAACAAGACCTTCTTTATGTCTTTTGATCATTCTTGGTTTGAAGTTCATATTGTGTGCAAACAAAATAGCTACCGCTGCTTTTTTCTGAGTTCCTGTTGCATGGAGTATTGTTTTCCATCCTTTGATTTTTAGTCTATGAATTTCCTTTTGAGTGAAATGTGTTTCTTGTACACAACATATTGTTGGATTTTGTTTCTTAACCCACTTTGCCAGTCTGTTTCTTTTTATTGTTGAGTTGAGACCATTTACATTGGTTGGTATACCTGATATGTATCGACTTAGCCCTGTCGTATTATCTTTCTGTTGTTGGTTTTCTACTTTTTCTGTTTAATTGTTTGCCCTGCTTAGTGGTTTCTTGTTGCTGTTTTCTTGGGATTGTAGTTATCTTTCTCTCTTTCTAGAGTGTCTTTCAGTATTCTTTGTAGTGTTGGTTCAGTGGCCATGAATTTCCTCAGTTGTTCTTTGTCATGGAAGTATCTTATTTCTCCATCAAGAGTTAAAGAGAGTCTTGTAGGATACATCAATCTGGGTTGAAAGTTGTTTTCTTTCAGGGTTTGAAATACTTCACTCCATGCTCTTCTTGACTTGAAGGCTTGTGTTGAGAAGTCTGCCATAATTCTGATAGGCTTTCCTTTATAGGTGATGTTTCTTTTCTCTGGCAACTTTTAGTATTCGATTCTTGTCCTGAATTTCTGATACCCTAATTATTATATGTCTAGGTGAAGATTTATTTTGGTTATGGTTAATTGGGGTTCTGTATGCCTCACTTATCTGCATATCAAATTCTCTTCCTATGTCTGGAAAATTTTCTGCTATTATTTCTGGGAAGAGTCTTTGCAGGTCATTCCTATTGACCCCTGCTTTTTTGTTGACACCTATCAACCTTCTGTTGTTTCTCTTTGCATCATCTTGAAGCTGTTGAATTGTTGTTTCCTGAATCCTTGATATTTTTAAGAGATGTTTTCTTTTGTACTGTCTTTAAGGTCTGAGAGTTTATCTTCAGCTTCATTCAAACAGTTTTGCCAACTTTATTTTTAATTTCCTAATTATCCCTTTGAATGTGTTTCATACATTCTAATTCTGTCTTATATTGTTCATTCAAAGTTTCTGTCATTTTCTTATGTTCTTCTTTTTTTATCTTGATCTTCTTTAGATACACACAGCATTTCTTTCATAATGTTTGTCATTTCATTTTTTACCTGAGAGATTATTTCTGACCTGATTTCCTCTACAACTTCATGTAGTTGTTTCTTTACTTCCATTGCTATCATTTCAGAAAGTTCAGTTGTGCAATTTCCAGTGTCTTCCATTTCAGTGTCTCCTGGGTTTGTTCTTGGTAGGCTGGAGTACTGAGACTGCATCTTGCTTTTTTGTTTTGTCATTTTCCTCTGGGACCTGTGTGGCTGGCCAGGCAGCCTCCTGATGGATTGCACTGGAATGCTGCACTGAGCAGAGCTTTAATCCTCCAATATCCCCGTGGCTAGCTGGGGCACATCCCCAAACTATGATGCTGGAGCCTTGTGCTCTGTAGCCTGTGAGGCTAGCCACATTTTCCTTTGATGTACTTTGTTGGGTTGCTCTGGGACGCTGGGCTGGGCAGAGCTTGTATTCTCCCTGCATCTGCAGAGCATGTCTCTGGGACCTAGAACCTGGCTGGGTGGAGTTCAGAACCTCCACAACTGAGGTGGCTAGCAGAGATGCACCTCCAGGGTGTGGTGCTGGGGTCATGGGCCTGGCTGGGTGGAGTTCAGAGCCTCTAGGACCCAGATAGCTAGGTGGAGCATGCTCTAGCGTGTGGCACCACTGGGACTTTGCATCTGGCTGAGAGGAGTTCAGAGCCTCTGGAGTGTGGGGCTAACCAGAGTGTGCCTCGCAGTGTATGGTGCCAGGCCTTGTTCCTGGCTGGGTGGTGTTTGCAACCTCCAGGACCTGCCATGTGGCCACATCCCTGAACTATGGAGCTGGGGCCTTGTGCTCCGGGGGCCAGAGCTCAAATTCCCTAAGACCCTTTGGCTATGCTGGCTGCTCCCTGATGAGCAGTTCTGGGGCTCTGGGCTGGGCTGGGCTCTGTACCACTGTGTCCTGTGAGGCTGGCTGGGTGTTCCTCAGATGGATTGTACTGGGACACTGGGCTGGGCAGAGTTTGGATCCTTTGGCCAGCTAGCAAGGACGCACTTCCAGAATGTGGTTCCCTTAACCCTTTCACCACTGGTTGATTCTTTAAATTCAGAAGCATAGTTGAGTACATCATCAGGTGATAAATAGTTGGGATTGACTGCAGCCAATGAACTGTTTTTTAATTCTCCTTCACCTGGCATCTGGGAACAGTTGAAACTGTATTTTCAATGTGAGAGAAAGCCACATCCTCCTGTGTCTGAGACTTGCCACTTCACAAGCACACACAGGTCGACACTGAGTATCCCAGACTAAGGTGAAAGGTCTCTTTAAAGTAGAAAGTTTTCCAGTAAACATGCACAAGACTCATCACAAACCATACTATTTCTTCTGTCTGCCCAAGGAAGACAGAACTCATAAACACCACAGCCCAGAGATCCAAACGAGAAAACACTGAAGTCACTCAGGGGCCATAATTGCCAGTCAACTTCAGGGGGTTTCCCCATGTCCATATTTTTGCCAGGGCCATTTTATTCCTTATGAACTCTGCAGGTAGCAAATACAAATGTAAATTAAATTATGGGATCCTCCAGGACCTCCTCAAGAGAATGGATCTAAGACACTTAAAACAGATTTGTGATTCTGAGACACAAATATAATAAAAGATGGAACTGGGAAGAAATGAATTAAACTGAGTTCTTGATGGTCAATAAAGGTCTCTTTCCCTCGATGTGGTATAATCTAGTAGGCACATGAAAAGACTCCCTTGCTACAAATACCTTACCAATTGACCTACTTTGGTGCTTCAAGGGTTAGGGTCCTGAATTATACTGAGTCCCCATTCAAAGAAAAATAATCTGAGAAGTCTACGTCCATTTATTATGAGTGCCAGATGCTGTATGGAAATATGTCAATGATCTCAATACACATGATTCTTCCCCTCAAGGATCTTAAAGTCTGAGGGAGTCAGATAATGCATTAGGAACTGAATGTCTGAGAATATCTGAAAAGGGATAGTACACAGGATGCTGTGGGAGGGATTTCAGGCTAGGGATCTGCAAAGGGCATTCCAATGACAGCGAGATACATTGTTGATGATGTTCCAGAAGGAAACAGACACAGAGGGAGGGAAGATTGTGGGGTGTCTAGGGAAGTGAGAGAAAGCATGGCGGTGAGAACATCAAGAGCAAAGATAGTGGGCAAGGCTGTCTCATAAAGGACCTTAAAGAGATTTGGCCTATGTTTTGACAAAATAGAAAGCTACTGCAAAGTACCACTTGACAAGGGAAGTGACAAGATCAGGTCTGTACCAGAAAACTCACTGTGACTGCTGTGTGTTGACTTGGGTCAGAAAGAATTCCAGGAAACATGGAGAAAAGCACTGCAAAAGTCTGAGTGCAAAAACATGGTGAATTGGACCATGGCAGTGGCAGTGAGATGGGAGAAGAGAAGGTATATCTGACACCTGGACACTTTTACAGGGAAGTGCCTTCAGCACCCAGGGTCAGGGTAGAGGCAAGCAAATTTACTATGGCACCTACCTTTTGAAGGTGAGTCTTGGCACATCCACCTGACTAGAAGGCAGGGAAAGAGGGTGGTTGGGAAGAAATGCACTGAAGACAACCTATTAACTTCATGATTTCTAATAGTTATGCTAGGAATAGGAAAAACTTCTGTAAAGGCTTCCTTTAACGGGAGAGCTTGTATATGTTCCAAATACAAAATGACTTGTGAATTTTAATTTACATTCAGAAACCTATTCATTTCATAGCTCCATAGAACAACTATACATATGCATAAAAGTCGGAGACCTAAATATGACAGTATTATATATAGTATTACATATTGTATATGTGTTGCATGCTTTGCCATAACATCAGTAGCTAGTAAATTCTATAATACTCCCCTGGGTCTAACATTGGAGCTATAGACTATGAGTCCTTTTTTTTTTTAGATTAAGTTGGTGTCTGGGTCTTGTTGCTGAAATAATGTAACTTACTTGGATGTTACACAAGTGAAGTGAGAGCAGAATGAAAATTCCTTCCATGGCACTTTTAATGGAACCTTGCAAGGATTTAACAATGGCAAATCTCTAAAGAAAAAGTTGCTGTCAAACGAGGTCTGGGCAAGACAGTCACACAAGATTGAAGGAAAAGCTACCTGGAAATATATGCTGTGCTTGTATTTTGTAGCAAATGACTTAAGTTTTGGTTCATGTCAATGAAACAAAAACTGGCAGTGATTCATTGTGGGTATAGCCAACATAGGAAAAATGGTTTGGAACCTTGATCAGAAGACCTGTAATGAGTGAATACCCATTTTATGTTGTGCTCTGCATAAGCACCATTTTAATGTCAGAAATAGTTGAATATTAGAGAGTTCATCTGTTTGCATGAAACTTATACATGTTCTAAATAAAAATAAAATTTAAGGGTGGTATGCATATGTATATCTATCTTTTTCTTATGTAATTCCCTTAATGTTTTCACAGATCTGAATGGCCCCTACCCTAATTACTAAAGAAGAAAGCTTTTGCCATGGTACTGATAGGATGAAGCCACACTCCAAGTACAGACCTTTGCTTTCCGAAGAAAATGTGAGAAACCAAAGATTGTCAGAACCCCCAACTCATCTAGAAAAAAAGACTTTTCTCAATCACACCTGATAAGATTTCATCAGGAACCAGTGAGAAAGAATTGGAAACTCTTACCAGGACATACCGTGTATCATTTATAGCCTATTACATAAACATGTTGTAAGTGTTTAGTTTGCTATATGGTAAAAAATACACAGTTCTGGTTTCACACTGTTTCACCATCCACATTTAATCCTTCTGTATCTTTATAAAGTCTTCAAAGAATCTCTGCAGCTGTTGTTAGTGATAGTACGTGCACCCATCAGTCCTGCTTGGAGCACATTCCCATTCAAGTGGTCTCCTCACAGACACTGCTTCAGGGAGGTCTGTTTTCGTGAGAGTTACACATATACAGGGAGGACAGCCCACTGAAAAGAACACGACTTAGAGTCACATCTGTGTTTTTGTGACAATTACTTACATACACTGATTTCTGTGGATGGGATTCAAGGGCTCTCAAGACTTGGAAACAGTCACATGTAAATATTTTCAGGGAGGAGGGATATTTAGCTTCTAGCAGATTCACTAGAGACCCTTCAAAACTAGAGAGGTCTAGAGCACTGGAACAACAATAAAGCAGGTAGTAGTGACGTACTGTGACAGGATGAAACCTAAAAATACCATGCTGAATCAAAGAAGTTAGTCACAAGAGATCACATTCTATATATTTCCATTCATATGCATGTCTGGAATAGGGAAATCTATAGAGTCAGGAAGTACATTAGTGGTTGCTTAGGGGAAGGTTGGGGGTGGAAGGATAAGCAAAGTGGAGCTTCCGGGAAGATGACGGAGTAGTAGGATGCAGGGAAAACAGCCTCTCTGGGAGATACTATCTAGAGGTGGAAATACACCATCTTGAGGCAGACAAAAGAGGAAGTTGGGTTCCTTGGACCCAGGAAGAGCCTGAACTCTGAAAAGGAAAAATCCAACTAAGAAGAAGATGGTAGCTGGCGGTACCTTCACCCAGAGCCGGACTCACTGCGTGAGTGGAGCTGTCAGAGCCCGGAGGCAGACTCGCTGTGCAAGATGAACTGTCGGAGCCCAGCGGCACACTGTCGCGGTGTTTGCAGTGGCTGGCGACTCCAGGGTCTCTGCGGAGCCATTCATTGGTGGAGGAGAGCGGTGGGTGCGGAGGACTGTGCTGGCTGGTGGTGAGTACGGAGGGCTTGGTCCTCCCATGGGAGACAGAGATTTGCCGGGAGTCATTCTGGAGTCTGGCCAGATAAGCTTGGGGCTAAAACTGTTCTCTGCTTCCCCCGATGGCTCCTAGCTGGGTGCAGACCCATGGAGACTGCTTGGATTGCTGCAAGCCCAAGGAGGCTAGTCTCAGGCAGGCCTGCTAAGGTTGTTTACTACTCCATCCATGAACAGTTGCTGGCTTGCAGGGATACAGTGCCACGATTTGGGTTGCTGTCTCCACAGGCTGTCTACCAGTGAGTTCAGAGAGAACCCCAGAAGTGGACTCTTTCTTTCTTTCTTTCTTTCTTTCTATCTTTCTTTCTTTCTTTCTTTCTTTCTTTCTTTCTTTTTCTTCTGGTTCTCCTTTTCCCTCAGTTCTCTGCAGTAATTTCCCTAAGTTGGTGGGACCCATCTTTGCCCTCCAACCTACTTACAATCTCTTTCTCTTTTTTCATCTCTCTGATTTCTGTTAAATTCATTTTGGGTCCTGACCCTTGGGGACAGAATTGACATTCTGTGAACCTATGTACTGTATATGACTGTTTTGTATTCTGATGTATGGTTACAAATTTAGTTTGTATGGGTGGGGATTGCAAATCAGGGGTTGGCTCAGTTTACTGTTTTGTTGACTGTGTTTGGTGCTGTGGGTGCTACTGCAGCCAGAATTAACTCGATTGATCTGGATAGCTGTTGGCCCTGATGGTCCAGGATGGAGACTGACTGGGGGTCACAGAGAGAGCGGAGGCACGGTGCCAAGGAACCAGGGTCTGGGCTAGGTGAGCAGTGGTTTCTCATCTCTGACAAACTAAGGAGGTGGGATTTTCCAATATACTTGAAGCCCAGGAACCAGCTACACCTGGAAGATATCTCCAGGAAGTGCTTATCACCTGGAAGTCCTTAATACCATCATTAAAGTAACCCATTGCAGGCAGATAACAGGTATCACTCTAGGAATTAAACTAAAAAAGAAAAGAAATGAGAAGACACTTAAACAGGTCACAGCCTCAGACACCCAGTTCCCCAAAAGCAAACCCAGGGAGCAATGAAGCTGGAAAATCCAAAAGCCCCCCACTAGGTTTTTCCAAAGTGGTAACAAAGCAATTGAATGAGACTTTGGAAAAAATGAAATCAGAAATAATCTCT
Organism: Dasyprocta punctata; assembly: GCA_004363535.1. Lineage (NCBI taxonomy): Eukaryota > Metazoa > Chordata > Mammalia > Rodentia > Dasyproctidae > Dasyprocta > Dasyprocta punctata. The sequence continues at coordinate 314,169 of RJWM01000077.1, read as the reverse complement.
CAAATAACCACAGGGATTACCAAAATACATACTGTACTTAGTGAGGTTAGAGCAGACACAGACAAAAAAATAAATGAGCTTAAACAAATTATAGAAGTACAACACAGGAAGCAAATGGATTCCATAAAGCAGATTCAATCAGATATACAGGAGAATAGAAACTCCATTGAAAGTATTCGAAGCAGATTAGACCAATGTGAGGACAAGATCTCAGATATTGAAGACAGGCTTGCAATTAGTGACCAGGAAAAGAAAGATTTCTCAAAACTAGCAAGGGAACATGAGAAATCAATCCAGCAACTGCTTGATGAGACAAAGAAAAATAACTTAAGATTAATTGGAGTCAGTGAACAAGCAGGAGATACTACAAATGACATTAAAACATCCTTACAGACATCATGTCAGAAAACTTTCCTAGTAGAGAAAAAGAATTTGACATACAAATAAGTGAGGCATATAGAACTCCAATTAGCAATGATAAAAATAAAAAATCTACTTCCAGGCATATCATAGTCAAGATGCCAGAAATTCAACACAAGAATAAAATTTTAAAAGCTGTTAGGGAAAAGAAACAAATCGCCTATAAAGGAAAACCCATCAGAATCACAATGGACTTCTCAGCACAAACTCTCAAGTCAAGGAGAGCTTGGAGTGAAGTACTCCAAATTCTAAAAGAAAACAACTTTCAACCCAGATTGATATATCCTGCAAAACTATCTTTCAGACTAGAGGGGGAAACAAAATACTTCCATGATAAGGAACATTTGAGGAAATTCACGACCACTAAACCAGCACTCCAAAAGGTTTTGAAGGACATATTAGAAAGGGATGATAAGTATTACAGCTCCATGAACTGTAGTAAAAGGAATCCACCAGGAAAAGCAAACAATTAGAGGGAAGGAAAAAAAAAAGATTGGGGGGAGCCAATAATAGAGAGACAACATGATAAGGATAAGTCAACATGTATCAGTTTTAACCATCAATGTTAATGATCTTGATTCACCAGTCAAAAGACATAGACTGGCAGAATGGATCAAGAAGCAATATGCAACAGTGTGCTGCATATAAGAAACACATTTAATTCAAAAAGATACTGATAGACTGGAAGTCAAAGGATGGAAAACAATACTCCATGCAACAGGAATCCAGAAAAAGGCAGGGGTAGCTATTCTATTTGGAGACAAAGTTAATTTTAAGCCAAGACTGATTAGGAGAGACAAAGAAGGTGACTATATCTTGGTAAAAGGAACAATTCAAGATGAAGAGATAACAATCATAAATATGTATGCAACAAATACTAGTGCACCAAGTTATACAAAACAATTATTAATGGACATGAAAAATCAATTAAGCTTTAATACAATTGTAATGGGAGACCTCAATACCCTGCTGTCACTAAAAGACAGATCAACTAAACAAAAAATCAACAATGAAGTATTAGAATTAAATCAAACTTTTGAGCAAATGGACTTAGTAGATACCTATAGGGTCTTCCACCCTACAATATCAGAATACACATTCTTCTCAGCTGCACATGGGACATTCTCCAAAACAGACCATATGCCAGTTCATAGAACAGGTTTAAGCAAATGTAAAGGAAATTGAAATTACCCCATGCATACTATCAGACCACAGTGCATTGAAATTGGAAATCCATGCTAACGGAAGTCACAAGAACTTTATTAACACATGGAAATTAAACAGCACACTACTGAACCATCAATGGGTCACAGATGAAATTGAAGAAGAAATTAGATGGTTTTTACAGTTGAATGATAATACAACATACTGGAACTTGTGGGACACAATGAAAGCAGTCTTAAGAGGGAAATTTATTGCAGTAAATACCCATATCAGGAAAACAGAGCAAGCGCATATTAATAACTGAATTTTGAATCTCAAACTTCTAGAAAAAGAACAGCAGACTAAACTAAAAACTCATACAAGGGAGGAAATTATAAGGATTAGGCCAGAAATTAACACACTGGAGACTGAAAAACAATACGAAGAATCAATGGATCAAAGAGTTGGTTCTTTGAAAGATTAAATAAAATTGATAAACCCTTAGCCAACCTTATCAAAAAAAGGAAAGAAAGGACTCAAATTCATGCAGTTAGAAATGAAAAGGGTGAAATCACAACAGACCTAGTCGAAATTCAGAAAATTATTTATACTTACTTTGAGAACTTGTATTCTAATAAGATGGCAAATATAGAAGAAATGGATAGACTCTTAGATACATGTGAATTACCAAAGATCAAACAAAATGATATAAAAATCCTAAACAATCCAATATTAATAAATGAAATTAAAGACATAATTAAAAAATTATCAACAAAGAAGAGCCCTGGCCCTGATGGATTTACTACTGAATTCTACAAGAAATTTAGTGAAGATCTAATACCACTACTTTTCAAACTCTTTAATGAAATTGAAAGGGAAGCAATACTCCCACATTCATTTTTGGAAGCAGGCATTACTCTGATTCCAAAACCAGAGAAGGATCCAACTAAGAAAGAGAATTACAGGCCAATCTCCCTAATGAACACTGATGCAAAAGTTCTTAATAAGATACTGGCAAATAGACTGCAGCAAATCATCAAAGCGATTGTACACCATGATCAAGTGGGATTCATCCCAGGGATTCAGGGATGGTTCAACATATGTAAATCCATAAATGTAATACATCATATTAACAAAGTCAAGGATAAAAGTCATATGATTATTTCAATAGATGCAGAAAAAGCTTTTGATAAAGTCCAGCACCTATTCAAGATAAAAACTCCCCAGAAAATTGAGATAGATGGTCTTTATCTTAATCTGATAAAAGCTGTCTATGACAAACGGATAGCTAACATCATGCTAAATGGACAAAAAACTGAAAGCTTTCACTTTAAAGTCAGGAACAAGACAATGATGTCCACTCTCTCCACTCTTATTCAACATAGTTCTGGAAACTTTAGCTAGAGCAATTAGATAAGAGAAAGAAATAGGAAATAGGAATAGATTTAGGAATAAAGATAGGAAAGGAAGAAGTTAAGCTAGCATTATTTGCAGATGACATGATACTCTACCTAGAGGATCCTAAGAATTCCATCAAGGGACTTCTGGATTTAATAGGTAGATTTAGCAATGTAGCTGGTTATAAGGTCAATATTCAAAAATCAGTAGCATTTTTGTACACAATCACACTGAGAAAGAAATTAAGGAAACATACCTTTTACAATAGCATCTAACAAAATGAAATATTTAAGTTAGTCTAATGAAAGATGTAAAAGACCTCTATACTGAAAACTATACTACTCTAAAAAAGGAGATTGAGGAGGATATTAGAAGATGGAGAGATATCCCATGCTCTTGGATAGGAAGAATCAATATAGTGCTTTCAGAACTGTTATACAGATTTAACGCAATCCCAATCAAATTACCAATAACGTATCTTATTAAATTAGAGAAAACAATCCTAAAATTAATTTGGAACAAGAAGAGACCTAGAATAGCAAGGGCAATCCTGGGCAACAAAGACAAGACAGGGGGCATCACAATTTCTGACCTGAAACTATACTATAAAGCCATCATAATGAAAACAGTGTGGTACTGGCAAAAAACAGACCCGAGGATCAACAGAATAGATTAGAAGATTCAGAAACAACTCCAGACACACTAAGCTATCTTATCCTTGACAAAGGTGCTAAATACATTAATTGGACAAAAGATAGCCTTTTTAATAAATGGTGTTGGAAAACCTGGCTTTCCACATGTCAAAGATTCAGATTAGACCCATATCTTTCACCATGTACTAACTTAAAATCTAAATGGATTAAAGATCTCAACATTAAAACAGAAACATTAAATCTGCTGGAAGATAAAGTAGGTAAAACTCTTGAAGACATTGGTGTAGGCAAAGACGTTATGAATAAAAGCCAGACTGAACAAAGAATCAACAAATGGGATCTTATCATATTGAAAAATTTTGGCACAGTAAGAGAAACCACCAACAGTGTGAAGAGACTACCCACAGTGTGGGAGAAATTGTTTGTCAGCTGTCCCTCAGATAAAGGATTAATATTGAAAACCTATAAGGAACTTCAAAAAATCAGTCCTCCAAGATTTAAAGACCCAATCCAAAAATGGGCATCTGAGATGAGCACACACTTCTCAGATGAAGAAGTACAAACAGCAAATAAATACAAAAAACAATGTTCAACAGCACTGGCCATTCAAGAGGTGCAAATGAAAGTATCACTCAGATTTCACCTCACCCCAGAAAGAATGACTAGTATTACAAAGTCAAGTGATCTCTCTTTTCTGACTTTATCCTCAGGCTAACTTTCTCCATGAAGAGGCAAAGCTGTCAAGGTTCAAGGCTCACATTCTAACAGCCCTAGAGGAGAGCAAATCTCTTTTCAGATAATGCAAACAAAATTTTCTCAGAAGATTCTCATTAGTCCTGTTAAGATCTTGTGCCTGTTCTGAGCCAATCACTATCACAGTGGGGATTGAATTATAATAGCTGGTCAGGTTTGAACTATGAGCCCTGTGAGTAGAAAATAGATCACCCTCCCCCCATGCACAGATCCATGCCCAAGACAATAATACCTTTGCTGCACATTTACAGATATTTGTTCTCTTTCCCAGGGTGAATTATCTTTTCAGGCTGAATGGTAAGGCCAAGACATTTTACAATTTAATCTTGCATTTGCTAATCACCTATTCTGTAGGAGGCACTTGTCTATCTCTTCCTACATTGTGTGTGTGTGTGTGTGTGTGTGTGTGTATGCACAAAGCTTCAGACACACAAGGAGCCTACCAGATGACAATGCTAATGAGAATCTCGTATAATCAATTATACACATTTCATAACAGTAATCCCTTCCTGATGGCTTCAACTAGTGTTGAAGTCTGGAGGAGACAACCTTGGTGAGAAATGTGGACAAAATTATATGCCATGGGCAGTTTTACTTATTGAATCTTTTCCTTGTTGTGAGTTTAAGAAAGAGAACAAGAAAACACAAATTAATGTTTTGGGAAGCCCTTGCAGTGGTAGGCAGAGACTGATGGGAAGGGGCCAAACCTCACAGATTGGAGCTCTGGTTTAGCTGAGGGTCAGCCCCCTTGAGGAGCTGACATGAGTGTAAATCAGATGCATACCACTGCTTATTCTTCAGGCCATTTTGTTGGGCTTCGGATTTAATTTGTGGATGTCTTTTCCTTTTCCAAAACAGAGTTTAGAACATAGAAGAAACTTAAGGCTCCAGGATGTACTGCTGAGTTGTGGCCTCCACTGGGGCCTACTTCCCATCTTTAAGTATTTTCATGTGAGATTCTCATTATAGTCAAGACATTTCACACATGTGAGTCTCCCTAAACGCAGGAAGACCCTGGGTTTCCTATTGTCACTAACAAAAACAGTTTCACAGGTTTCCCCTGGACAAAACTCTGTAATAGCAAACAAGAATGAAGAGGTAGAGGGTGCAGGATTTGAATTCCAATCTGGCTTTAACTCCTTAGCTCCTTCTAGTTTTTCTTTTTATTAACAGGTCACACTCCATGACTATTTTGTTTATTGGTATGTATATGCTCCCAAGTTAGATTGTAAGTTCCACAGAACAAGTGTCTCTATTTTGTTCGTTGATACATCTCGAGCACCTATGACAGTGCCAGGCACTTCAAAGGTATCTGATAAAAACATCTGAATCTAGAATCAACCATTTAACATGGTTTCTAGTTTCACCATTAAGAGTTTCACACCATGGATACTGGATTATGTGTTGACAGGGAGCAAAGCTTAACACCAGCACTTTGATTTTCATCCTTCCCATCCACTTCCTCTTCCATCTGCCCGGATGAGAGTTTTATTTTTTTTTTAAGAGAAAGAAAAAAGACACATATAAGAAAGACAAAAAGCAAAAGAGACAAACAAACAACTAGAGTAAATGCACAATAGTAACATTACAGGTTTATAAAACAGGATGATAGAAATTTGACAATGGTTGCAATATTGCATATCGGTATCTTCAAAATGGTTGTTTACATTAACAAATATAGACACGTAAAATTAATCTAATCATATGAGTATTAACTATTCTTTCTCAATAACTAATACATTCAGCAGTATGTTCGTTTTAGTTATCTTACATATACATATACACAGATTTATATCTTTTCCTTTTCCCTTCCCTCTTTCCCCCTTTTCCCTTCCCAATTACTTTTGCTCTTCGAGCTGTTTTTTACCCTTACATAGTATTTATTATAGATTTTGGATCATATATACTTTTCTCAGTTTCTTACACTAGGGAGACAATACGGTATTTACACATGTGGGTTTGATTTATCTCACTTACAAGTATGGTCTCAAGTCGTGTCCATTTACTTATAAAAGTCTCAGTGCAATTTTTCTTAATAACTGAGTAGTACTCCATTGTATAAAAATACCACATCTTTTTTATCCAGTCTTTGATTGATGGGCACTTGGGTTGTTTACAAAATCTGGCTATTACAAATTGTGTTGCTATAAACATGGGTGCACAGATAACATTGTGGTATGATGTTTTCAATTCTGGGAAAATGCCCAGAAGTGGGATAGCTGAGTTGAATGGGATCTTTAATCTTAGCTTCTTGAGGAATCTCCACACTGACCTCCATAGTGGCTGCACCAGTCTACACTCCCACCAACAGTGGAGAAGAGTTCCTTTTTCCCCACAGCCCCTCCAGCATTTGTTGTTGGTTGATTTTTTAATCTGGGCCATTCTTTCTCGAGTGAGATGGAATCTCAGTGTGGTTTTAATTTGTATTTCCTGAATGATCATTGATGTTGAACATTTTTTTCATATATTTATTTGCCATTTGTATTTCTTTCTCTGAGAAGTGTATATTCATCTCAGATACCCAGTTTTGGATTGGGTCCTTGAATTTTAGGGACCTGATTTCTTTTAATTCTTTGTATGTTTTAGATAGAAGTCCTTTGTCTGATGGACAATTGGCTAGGTTATTTTCCCAGTTTGTGGGTTTTCTTTTTACTCTGTTGGAGATTTCCTTTGACATGCAAAAACTTTTTAGTAAGATGAGATCCCAGTTGTTGATTCTGGGAAGTGTTTCCTGTGCAATTTGATTTTTGTTCATGAATTCTTTGCCTACGCCTATGTCATCAAGTTTATTTGATTTTACCTACTCTGTCTTCTAGTAAGTTTAGTGTCTCTGTTTTAATATTCAGATCTTTGATCCATTTTGACTTTATTTTAGTGCATGGTGATAGGCATGGATCTGGTTTTAGTTTATGGCATATAGAAAGCCAGTTTTTCCAGCACCATTTGTTAAAGAGGCTATCTTTCTTCCAATGTACATGTTTGGCCCCTTTGGCAAAGATGAGGTGGCTAAGTGTGTTTGTAGCTGTGGTTGTGTCTTCTAATCTATTCCATTGATCTTCAGGTCTGTTTTGATTCCAGTACCATGCTGATTTTATCACAGTAGCTTTATAATATAGTTTCAAGTCAGGGGTTGTGATGCCTCCTGCCTTCCCTTTGTTGCCCAGAATTGCCTTTGCTATTCTGGGTCTTTTCTGATTCAAGATGAATTTCAGGAATGTTTTCTCTAGCTCTGTGAGGTAGGCAAGTGATATTTTGATTGGGATTACATTAAATCTGTATAATAATTTTGGGAGATTGGCCATTTTCGTGATGTTTGTTCTTCCTATCCATGAACAGGGAATATCTGTCCATTTTCTGAAATCTTCTTCGATCTTCTTTAGAGTAATGTAATTTTCACTGTACAAATCTTTTACTTCCTTTGTTAAATTGATTCCTAAGTATTTCTTTTTTTGGATGTTATAGTGAAGGGTGTGGTTTCCCTTATTTCTCTGTCAGTCACTTTGTTGTTTGTGTACAGGAATGCTATTGATTTTTGAGTGTTCACCTTGTATCCAGCAACATTACTGAATTTGGTTACTACTTCTAGAAGTCTTCTAATGGATTTTTGGGGGTCTTCTATGCAGAGTATCATATGGTTTGCAAATAATGATAATTTCACTTCTTCCTTTCCTATCCTTATTCCCTTTATTTCTTTCTCTTGTCTAATTGCTCTGGCTAATATTCCCAGAACTGTATTGAATAGGAGTGGTGATAATGGACCCTCTTGTCTTGTTCCTGCTTTTAGGTTGAAAATTTTCAGTTTTTGGCCATTTAGTAGGATGTTGGCTGTTGGTTAATGATATATGGCTTTTATCAGGTTGAGGTAGAGACCATCTATTCTGATTTTCTGTAGGGTTTTGATCATGAATGTGTGTTGGATCTTATCAAAAGCTTTTTCTGCATCTATTGAGATGATCATGTGGTTCTTGTCCTTGGCCCTGTTGATATGGTGTATTACATTTATTGATTTGCATATGTTGAACCATCCCTGCATTTCTGGGATGAATCCCACTTGATCATGGTGTATAATCTTTCTGATAACTTGCTGTATTCTATTTGCCAGCATTTATTGAAGATTTTTCATCTATGTTCATTAGGGAGATTGGTCTGTAATTTTCTTTTTTGGTTGGGTCTTTCTCTGGTTTTGGTATTAGGGTAATACTTGTTTCCAGGAATGAATTAGGGAGACTTGCTTCCCTTTCGATTTCATTGAAGAGTTTGAAGAGTGTTGGCATTAAGTCTTCCCTAAATTTCTTATAGAATTCAGCAGTGAATCCATCAGGGCCCGGGCTTTTCTTTGTTGGTAGGGTCCTAATTACATTTTCAATTTCATTAGCTGAAATTGGGTTATTCAGCAGCTTTACATCTTCTTGACTCAGCTTTGGTAATTCATAGGTTTCTAGGAATCTGTCCATTTCTTCTGTGTTATCCAATCTATGTGAGTGAAGGTTTTCGAAGTAGGTGTTGATGATCTTCTGTATTTTCTTCGGTTCTGTAGTGATTTCACCTTTTTCATTTCTTATTGCATGAATCTGAGTTTTTCTTTCCCCTTCTTGATAAGGTTGGCTAGGGGTTTATCAATTTTATTTACTCTTTCAAAGAACCAACTCTTTGATTCATTAATTCTTTGTATTGTTTTTAGTTTCAATTGCATTAATTTCTGCTCTAATCTTAATAATTTCCTCCCTTCTTTGGGCTTTGGACTTGACTTACTCTTCTTTTTCTAGAAGGTTGAGGTGTAGCATTAGGTTGTGTATGTGCGTTCTTTCCATTTTTCTGATGTGGGAGTTTAGTGCTATAAATTTCCCTCAGAGGACTGCTTTCATTGTATCCCACAGATTCCGGTAATTTGTATTTGCGTTTTCATTCAATTGTAGATATTGTTTAATTTCTTCTTTAACTTCTTCTATGACCCATTGGTTATTTAGGAGAGTATTATTTAATTTCCATGTGTTTATGTGGTTATTGTAGGTTTTTTGTCATTCATTTCCAATTTTACTGTGCTATGGTCAGATAATATGCATGGAATTATTTCAGTTCTTTTGCATTTATTTAAGCATGTTTTGTGGACCAGTATATGATCTATTTTAAAGAATGACCCATGTGCAGCTTAGAAGAACGTGTATTCTGATGTTGATGGGTTGAATACTCGGTACATATCTACTAGGTCCATTTGTTCACAAGTTTGATTGAGTTCTGTTATTTCTTTGCTGAATTTTTGTTTGGTTGATCTGTCTCTCTGTGACAGTGGGGTGTTAAGGTCCCCTGTTATAACTGTATTATGGTTTATTTGGTTTTTCATGTCTATTAAGAATTGTCTTACTTAGTTGGATGCTCCCATATTCGGTGCATATAAATTTATGATCGTAATCTCTTCCTCTTGAAGTTTTCTCCTAACAAGTATGTGGTGACCTTCTTTATCTCTTTTGATCATTTTCGGTTTGAAGTTCATATTGTCTGCAAACATAATAGCTACCCCTGCTTTTTTCTGGGATCCTGTTGCATGGAGTATTGCTTCTAGCCTTTGATTTTTAGTCTGTGAGTTTCCTTTTGAGTGAAATGTGTTTCTTGTACACAGCATATTGATGGGCTTTGCTTCTTAACCCACTCTGCTAGTCTGTTTCTTTTTATTGGTGAGTTGAGACCATTTACATTGATTGATATAGCTGATATGTACTGGTCCATCCCTGTCATGATATCTTTCTGTTGTTGGTTTTCTACATTTTCTGTTTAATTATTTGCTCTACTTAGTGGTTTCCTTTTGTTGTTGTTCTTATGATTGTAGCTATCTTTGTCTCTCTCTAGAGTGTCTTTCAGTACTCTTTGTAGTGTTGGTTTGGTGGCCATAAATTTCTTCAGTTCTTCTTTGTCATGAAAGTATCTTATTTCTCCATCCATTTTTAAGGATAGTTTTGCAGGGTACATCAATCTGGGTTGAAAGTTGTTTTCTTTCAGGATTTGAAATACTTCACTCCAAGCTCTTCTTAACTTAAAGGTTTGTGTTGAGAAGTCTGCCGTGATTCTGATAGGCTTTCCTTCACAGGTGATCTGTTTCTTTTCTCTGACAGCTTTTAGTATTTTGTTCTTGTGCTATATTCTGATACCCTTATTATTATATGTCTGGGTGAAGATTTATTTTGGTTATGGTTAATTGGGTTTCTATATGCCTCAGTTACCTGTATTTCAGATTCTGTTCCCATGTCTTGAAAGTTTTCTGCTAGTATTTCTGTGAATAGTCTTCACAGGTCATTAGTATTGATCCCAGCTTTTTCCTTTATGCCTATTAATGTTATGTTATTTCTCTTGGCATCATCTTGCAGCTGTTGAATTGTTGTTTCTTAGTTCCTTACTATTTTTAAGAGATCTTTTCTTTTGTGACCATAAGCTCCCATGCTGCCTTCAAGATCTGAGATTCTATCTTCAGCTTCATTCAAGCAGTTTTTCAAACTTTCCATGGAATTTTTCATTTCCTGCATTTCCCTTTGAATCTGTTTCATGCATTCTGTTTGTGTCTTATATTGTTTATTCAAAGTTTCGATCGTTTTCTTAAGTTCTTCTATTTTTTTATCTTGCTCTTCTTTAGATACACACATTTCTTTAATAATTATTGTCATTTCATTTTTTAGTTCAGAGATTATCTCTGATTTGAGTTTCTCTATAGCTTCATCAAGCTGTTTCTTTATTGCATTTTCTATCATTTCAGAAAGTTCAGTTGTGTAATTCCCATTGTCTTCCATTTTGGTGTCTCTTGGGTTTGTTCTCAGTGGGCTGGGGGATTGAGACTGCCTCTTGGTCTTTTGTTTTGTCATTTTCTTCTGGGACCTGTATGAGTCTGTGTCCTGAGAGGCTGACTGGGCGTTCCCCTGGTGGGTTGTGCAGATTCGCTGGAGTGGGTAGAGCTGGATCCTCTGTGCAGCTAATGAGGGTGCACTCCCAGAGTTTGCTCGTGGAGCCTGTGCCTTACTGGGTGGGGGCCAAGGCCTCCCGGTCCCAGGCAGCTAGGCAGTGCATACCCCAGAGTGCGGCGCCACCTGGACCCTGAGTCTGGCTGCAAGGAGTTCAGCGCCTCTGGAGTTGAGAGTTTTATGTTTTTAGATAAACCAAATACCTATACTTAGGTCAGCACGATTTTTCATGCCTTGAGTTCAGTGTGGAAACTCTGTACTAAACTCTCCTCATAGAAAAAACTAGATTTTGGTATGCCAGGAGACATTCTCTTCCAACAAAACCTGACTCTGATAAATAAAGAATGAAAAGCACCTTGACTTTTAGATTATAGTACTTTTGTAGACTTAAGAAGTCCATTTTTAAACCCAGAGCTGAACAGTGGTTTCTTGGTCTTGACTGTACTCGCTTAAGGAACAAATCAAAAGGTTTTACTGCTGCTCAGGAAGACACGAAAGCTGCAGTATGGGCAGAGGAAGGAGAGCTCTGTTAGAACCCTCACCGTGGCAGCCATGGACAGAGGAGAGAGGTCCTCAACAGACTGTGACTTTAGAAACCTGGGAGAAATCTCTCAATTCTCAGGGCTTAAATTTACACAAACACACAATTCTAAATTCCAGAATAGAGCTTAAATTTGAAAGTATTCACCTCACAGAATTCAGGAGAAAAGGACAGCTCACTGAAAGACTTGATGATCTGGTCCCTATTGGAAAGTGGATGCATCAGACATCTGTGGGGTATTTGCCATTTAAAACCTTAAATTGATCCTCCCTCCTCATTTTGAGACTTTGCTCACAGTAATCTCTGATCAGTGCTGGCTTTAGCATGTCTGGTTTTTTGTTTTTGTTTTAAGTAACAAAAGTCTTAACTCAAACTGTCCTGAGCAATAAAGGGTATAATTTTCTCAAAGGAGGAAGAGTCTGAGGTATGGCAGGTCTGGGGTTGGTTTAGAGGCGAAAGTCATCAAGTACTAGGTTCTTTTCATAGTTCTACTCTTGCTATTCTTAAAGTGTTACTTTTTGTCCCCTAGATGTCTCTTTATTGTCACAAAATGGTGGCAACCACCCAAACCGTAAGACCTTCACACACCAAAATACAATTGCCATAATGGGATTGCCATTTCTTGGTAAACAGTGAGGCATTTCTAGGCCTCTCATTTCTCAGAAAAATTTCGTTTGTATCTAGTGATCATAATTGTTCTCATGTCCTTTTCTAAGCTAACCACTGGCAAGGGTAATACAATTGCCATGATCAATTTAAGTTAGTCAAGACTAATCACCTTTTGGTCATGAATGTGGGTCCAGCTAGCCCAAAATACAGAATCACATGTGAAAGTATTAGAGTTCTATTAACAAGAAAAACTTGGGGAAATAGCTATTGTATATCCAACAAAATGAAAAGTATATGTCATACCACCAATGTTTCCAGCAAGGAAAGAAACATTGATAGAGAATTCAACTGTCTGGTCCTGGTGGCAGTTATTTGATCATTATTGCTAGAACAGACATTCCTGTTTACTTAAAATTTTATTTTCTCTCTGAAACAAAGTATGGTCCAGGAAGAAAGAGATAAACTCTCAAACTTCAAAGTGCTGATGATTTAACAAATGAGTGTTCTTACTTTATGGGTGGACAGGTTCTGGCAATCCCAAGGGCTGTGTGGGGTAGACAAGAGACACAGAAAAAACCTTAATAAAACATTTGCAAATACCCAGTGAGGGCTCTCCATGTGGCAGAAACTATACCAAGGAGGATACCAAGGAGATAGGGGCAGAGACTCTGCCTTCATCCATTACATGACTTTGCCTAAGAATTCTCTGTCAGGGGAGCTATAGCCAAACAGTCCACGAGTCCAAGAATGTCCAGAAATTTTGAGCTTCCTTCTGCTCAGTCAAGGAGGAAGATTAATCAATCACTAGCAGAAAGATAAAGTCCCAGAGGGCGATGGGTTTGTGGATCTTCTTGTAAATGCTGGTAAGCCAGCATTTGTCTGCTGTGTTCTATGAGTTGGGCCCAAATCTCTGTAAAGCACTGGTAGCATCTCTGGGAAAATACCTATAAAAGAAAGCCTTAAAGGAAGACAAGAAAGAAGTTAGATACAGGGCTGGATGGGAGTGGGCAGAGTTCCAGGAGAGAATGAGAAAGCACAGGATTGGGAGTGGGGCATGCAATACAAAGGCCTGCACTGATTTCCCTTGTAAGGCAATGGCAACACGTAAAGAATGAATTCCAAGCAACCTCAAGACCTCAACCCCAATGAGAAGCAACGTGCTGACACCATGAGCCCTTATTTAGCAGACATTTTGGGTTTTGTGGGTATACTAGATTAAGCCATCAGGGTAGAATTTTGTTATTGGCACTCTGGTTTAAAGTAATTCAAATGAACTAGAAATACTAAAGGGAAAAATAAAATGAATTCCAAGAAAAAAATAACCATGTCTATTATTATTGCAAAGTGGGTGAATTGTTTAAGTAATTTACTGTTGCCCCATGTGCATGCAGATATTTACCCCTGTAATCATAAGTAATAGCATTGGAGAAACTTGCCTCTACAAATGCAAACAATAAAAATTTATAGACTTCTCAACAGTCACAAACTATCGTTTCTGTTCTGTTCTTTCTTGATAAAGAAAATGAACTGAACAAAGATTCTATCACACAAACTAATAATTACATCATTCTTGAGGGGATTCTGTTGTCTTTTCTAATAGGCTAAAGTGTTTCTGCATTAAAGATGAAGTTATTCCCTATCATGTGAATGTGGCCTCCCTGGGATACTACAAAACAAGACCTCCAGTACAGAGACAGCTCAAAGACTGGAAAAGACTACTACACTGAGAAGTTTCCTTAGTTATATTTAGAAATTGTAAAGGGAAGAAATTTAGAGTGAAGCACCTGACAACTCCGCTCAAAGCGAAGGAAACAAGGCAATGAATTTCTTGCTACCTTCTAATTTTCCTGGGTATAGAACCTAAAATAATACTGCTTATGGAAAAGCATACTCTCCACCATACAGGACATGTGAACCTGGGAGATGATGATGATATTAGTGTCTGAATTTTTCAAGCTTCTAAAGAGACCAAAATCTGTCAAGATCTCTTAGAGGCCCATGATAGCTAATATGAAATTGTAAACATGGATTAAAAATAGGAATGTTGGCTCTGTTGTAAAGATGGGACACTTAAATGACATTAAGAAGCAGGGATGTAGTATATGTGACTTGAAAAGTGGGGTGAGCGCCATAAGAGCAGGAATTTGGTCAGTGTTGTTCACTGTGCTATCCTCAGTACTGAGGACCACGCCTGTTACACAGTAGGTGATTAATAAGTGTCTGCTGAAAAATGAATGGGTGCTGAACACTGAATAATTAGTTGGCCCAAACATTCCTGCACCCTGTCTGCCTCCTTCCACCTTTACAGTGTGCTTTTCTCCAACTCTCACTCAGAGTTGTACGGTCACTTCACCTTTCTCATGTCTCTTTCGTATTCACTTTCATCTGGCCAATTTATGGGATTCCTCAGCAAATGTTTTGACTTCAATTGGGAAAACAAGCTTAGTGCTATCATTGTCACCTGGCCCAGACTCCCAAAACAAATCTGGTGTTGAAGGAAATATCCACTGAAAGAGTTTGGCTTTCTCTTCTGTTAAATTACACAGGGCTTACAAAACACTTAACACGTCTGGACACTGAATCCAAGCATTTTCATGGAGAAACACTTCCTGAGCTGCCACTCACCCCCAGCCACTTCCACCTGGGGTGGCTCCAGAGTTCTCTCAGATAGCATGGCCCATTACCTAAGGTAGAAGTGGGAAATTAAAATGATACTTACACTGGAGGCACTCTATCCTGTGACTCAAGGAGAATAAAATCAAATTCAGTCTCTTTTTCTGTAATATGAAAGTCGTTTCAGATTAGTGGTCTTTAGCAACTATAATCCATCCTGTACTGTGTTGTTTTGCCTATTAGTCAATGTTTTCCAGAGCAATAGAACTAATAGGATATGTATAGATATGTAAAAGGTTATGTGAATCAACTCACCTGCTTGTAGAGGCTGAGAAGTTCCATGATAGGCCATCTGCAAGATGCAGAAATAGGGAAATGGGTGCTATAACTCAGATTCCAAAGACCTGAGAACCTCAGTCTCAGGCAGAAGGCCTGGGCCCCGATGGGCATGAGGATACAAGTCTTAGAGTCTGAAAGGCATGATGCACAAGAGAAAAATCGATGTGCTAGCCCCAGCAGAGACAGGAAATTCACTTTGCCCCTGCCTTTTTGTTCTCTCCAGGTCCTGAACAGATGGACAGTTGCCTGCTCACATTGAGTGAAAGCAGATCTTCTTACTGAGTCTGCTTATTCAAATGAATTTCCTCTGAAAATACCTCCACAGACTTACCTAAGACTAATGCTTTGCTAGGTATCTAGGTATTCCTTAAGCCAGTCAAGGTGAAGATCAACCATCACAACAAGAGATTTTGACAGCAGCCAGGGCCAATTCATAGCTACAGCTGAATTGCAACTGGAGCCAAATCAGATTCCCTTTTGAGCAGGGCTATGAGCTCTTCCCTCAGTACTTCATATTCCTCACTTTCTCCTACTTGTTTTAAAGTCTAAGGTCTTCATCATCTGTTGGGCTGGCAAACCTGCCTGACTCTTTCACTGTACTACCTAATTCTTTTAGGGAGATTGGGGTCTCTACATAAAGCAACTAAGATCTCTTCTAGTTCTCTGATTTTCTGATAGATAGATAGATAGATAGATAGATAGATAGATAGATAGATAGATATAGTAACCTTACAACATGCATACACCTATAGAGTCATGTGTGGAAGAGTGCACAGGATTCAGTCAAAAGTTGAAGGACTGGAACTCACCTGTAGAGTCCTGTGCAAGTCTGTCTCAGGAAGCTGGAGTCTGTGCTGGAAGCCAGAAGACAGATGTCCAAGGCGAAGGTGAAAACGGGATCTCCTCTGAAGAAACAAAAGGGAGACATTTTTTTCCTTCCCTTCCCCTTTTTATTCCTTTCAGGCTACAAGCCTATTGGTTGATGCTACTCACAGAGTGGGTCTTCTATGTTCAGTAAACACCAGCCACACCCAGAAATATGTCAGGTATTTCTTATTCAAATTGACACAACAGTTAACAATCATGGGGTATTTTAGCAAGTCACGGGTGAAACATTTTGTGTAACTTTTCCTTTTATCAGTAATACTCAAATTTTAAAGTGTCTTCAGATGCTCTCAGCATCTTGCTAAAATGCAGATTCTCATCCAGGGCATCTGGCATGGGGCTTGAGAAGCTACATTTCTAACAGATTTCCAGGTGATGCTGACCTGCAGACCACATTTTTACAGCATGTTCCCTTACGTGCCTCCATATTCCTATTAGATAATGGAGAGTAGCGTCAACTGGAGAGTGTTACAATACTCAATCAACAGACCCAGAGACACTGATAGCATTGATTCAGCCTGGACGAAGGTTGTTTTTTTGTTTTTTTAACCCCAGATAATTTTAATATACCTACATTGTTGAGAATATCGCACAAACTTTAGCTTCAAGATTCTTCTCATTTAATTGGTTTGGGGTTCAGTCTGAAGATCCAGACATTGTTTTGTTTTTTGTTTTTGTTTTTGTTTTTAAATCCCAGATTATTCTAATGTACCTCTAGGGATGAGAACACTGAGCTAAGTCATCTTCCACCCTAATAGGAATGGAATTAGAACCTACTGTTTCTTCAAGCTTTAAAGACCCGGCTCTGGTCTTCAGGAAACAAAGAGGGCAGGAGTATTTGGCTCAGTTGAGGAGTTTGCTCTCATCCACTAAAAGTTCTGTGATATTTCACTACATTCATTTTCTTGAAAAAACCTCCCATCTTCCAGTCAGAATATTAGAATTCACAAGCCTACATGCTAAAAAAAAAATTAAGTAAATGAATACATACATGAGTAAATAAATACATGCAATCAAAAGGAATGTCCACAATTTAAAAGTGTGGCCCTATAGAATGTCTAGTAAATATTTACTAAGTCTCAACACAAACCAGGACAGCACCCTGGAGATACGATGGCAAATGACATGCATTTCCCTTGTTGTCTCCCAGCTTACAGGTCAAATTAACCAGAGGTTGGGGCTGGTGATGTTGCTCAGTGGTAGATCACTTTCCTAGTGTAAGTGAGGCCCTGTATTCAATCCCCAACACCACCAAAAAACAACCAAGCATTAGGGAGGACTAATTTGCATGCTTTAAAATAGCACAGTATAGCACAGCCTATTCACCTAAAGGCAGCAGCAGCCTTGTGTGGGATGGAGCTGACCAACAGATGTCACCTCACAGGTCAGTGGCAATCTGGGGAAAGCACTGGCTAAGAGTTCTGTGACTACCTCTGCGTCATGTGTAGGTGATGCCTGTGTAGGTAGATGGCAGAGGCACGGGATAATGCTAGGACCAGTTTCTATTATCTCAAAATGGTTGGAACAGCTTTAGGCTAGGACTAATAGGGTCTGTTTTCTAAGCCTGGCTTCAGTCATTCTTAGTTATATGTCACTGAGTGATCAGTTTTTTGGTTTTTTGTTTGTTTTGTTTGGGTTTTCTTAAGGAGCGCTATTAAATACAAATTTATTTCTTCAATGTAGTAGACCATATTCTCTTATGAAAGCTTCCTGAGTAAGGGTGCAGGAGGCTACATTTTTTGAGTTTTGTCATCTTTGAAAATATCAGTAGTCTATTTTCATCCCACCAACAAAGAAGGAAATCAAAGTTTAAAGACTGGCAGGGAAATTGAAAATGGTGAAATGGAATGAACTATATAATTGCTGTAAATGTGTATCAAGGCATAAATGTCAGCAATAATCCTCTACAGTTCTTAAACCCATAGAAGGAAACACAATACAATAGTCAGGGATAGAAAATGACAAAGAAGGAAATGCAACCAGAACTTGGCAAAGAATTATAGGGTTAAAATTATGCTTCCTCCACATTAAAAGGAGCTTGTTTCATTTTTGCCCAGTCTCTGGTGTCACTACTTCTGACCCACTCTGATACCACTCTCTCTCCAGTTCTGATAGCTTCTGTGGTCTGGTTTGACTTTTTGGAAAGTCTCAAGGTATCTTCCATTGTGCTGTTCTGAAATTTCACTGTGATAGCCTGAATGTCTGTCTTTTCTGCATTTACTGCATGGGCCATTAGATCTAGAGATTGTATCTGGCAGTTCGGGAAACAGTCCTTTTCCTACCCTTTTGGCTATTTCAACCCTTTTTTTTCTATGTTCTCTTTTTCTAGAATTCCAATTAGTTGCACACTGAAACTTTGCAATTGTCTTTATCTTTTTATTTGATCCTATTTTTTATTCTATATTTTATTAGGCCAATTTAATTATACAGAATATTGGGTTTCATTGTAGTTTTTAATACATGCATAAGTCTACTATTTTCCATCTCCTCTTTTGAATCTACTTTCTGGGAGATTTCATTAACTTTATTCAACCCTTCTATTGACTTCTTAATTTCAGGGATTTTTTTCCCCCTTTTTGGGTTTTTTTCCCCAAGAGCTTTGCCTATTCTTTTTAACATTATACCCTATTACAAACACAATATTTTCTACTCTCTCTCTGTGAAAATTAACTATACCACTTAAAAATTTATATTTTTATTTGCTTTTGCCTTCTGGAGTTTTTGTTTACTTTGACATTTCCCATCGATCTCTACTGTAATATCTGTGTTCCATTTTAGAGATTTTAGAATTGTTAAGAATTATTGCTGACATTTACATATATATATATTTAAACAGTTATTTAGACTTTTTGTTTGTTTGTTTGCTTTCATCTTTTGATCCAGGGTCTCACAATATAGTTCAGGTTGGTCTTGAACTCATGGCAGCTGCCACAGCCGCAGATTCACTGGGTCATTGGTGCTACGCGTGTGGACTCGCTGCGC
This sequence comes from Dasyprocta punctata, assembly GCA_004363535.1. Classification (NCBI taxonomy): domain Eukaryota; kingdom Metazoa; phylum Chordata; class Mammalia; order Rodentia; family Dasyproctidae; genus Dasyprocta; species Dasyprocta punctata. Next base: position 294,889 of record RJWM01000077.1, on the reverse strand, counting down.
TGCTGACAACCAGTGCCTAGAACAGAGGAACAGGAGCTGGAGCTTTTCCTGCCGCAGAGGGAAACCTCTAGAGTCCAGCGCGGGGACGCCCCGTGTGCCCAGCCAAGACTTTCTCGGAACGGCACAGTGGTCTGGAATTCCTCCTCCCCAACTCTCCTTCCTTCCCACTGTCCCTCGCAGATGTCAGACCTCAGGGCGGTCTGAAGATTCTCTCTGCTTTCTCTTGTCCTGTCCCCCTCCACTTTTCATGAACATTTCTCCATTTCATCCTTTGCTGCCAAATCGGTATCTGCTCCTCAGTGAGTTCACAAGAACCTCTTTACAGAGTAACTCCGCATAAAGTGACAGAAACCATGCTTTGGGCTCAAGTAACCTATTCATCTCGCTGAGGACGCATACTCATCTGAGACAAGGCGCTAAAAGAAAAGGTGACTTTAGAAAAAACTACTTTTTCTTAAATTAAAACTAAGACCAAAACACAAAGTTGTGTTTACTTTTTGTTTATTGGTACTACAGTTTGAACTCAGGACCTTCACACTACATTTCTATCAATTTTTAAATTATATTCATTAAATTTTTTGTGACAGGGTCTTTGGCACAAGCAGGATTTGAACTTACGATCCTCCTGCCTTGGCCTGCCAAAGTTGCCATTAGGTATGCACCATGGAAAGTGACAACTCAGGGGAAATTCTGTGCATCAAAAGTATATTTTTGGAAGCTGTCTTTGTGTGAAAATGAGCTTCTATGGTTTCAACAGATGAAAAGCAATGAGTACAATATTCTTGGTTTATAGATTTTCCCTTCAAAATCTTGTAATCACAGCATCGTTATTTTTCTGGCATGTACAGTTGTGGAAAAAAGTTGAAATCTTGTCTGATTTTGCTCATTTGTGGATATATTTTTCTGGCTAGGTACATGCCAGTTTATTCACTTATCCTTATAATTCACAGTTTTATGAGAATTTTTTTAGAGCAATTTTTGACTGAACTAGAGTCTTTTACATCTGCAAATTCAGGAATTATGTTTCTCCCTTCACAATATTTTTCATCTTGATTTGAATTATCACTATTATATTATAAATAACTATTCTAGTTTTTTTCCTTACAAAAAATCTGTGGTTCTCAGTTGTTTCCTTCTATTCTCTAAATAGGACTTTCTTACCCACCATCTTTTCTCCAATTTTAAGACATCTTTTTTTCTTCCTTTTCTCGATCTTCTGGGAGAATTTCTAGTCTTATCCTCCATGTTACTGATTTAAATCCTACCCTGTCAGTTGTGCTGTTTACGCCCCAAGCAGATTTTAATTGTGTTATTGCGAGTATTGTTTCCTTGCAGCCCTATTTTACCACTCCCAGATTTTTCCCTCTCAACACTTCCATTTTAAGTTGTATCATGTGATATGGCAGTTGTATTGTTAGCCTTTCATTTCAGAATGTTCTTATCTATGGCTTTTTGTTCTTATTTCATTAAGGTAGTGTCTTAGTTACTTTTCTCATTGCTGAGATAAAATACCCAATGTCCAAAGTTAAGGGAGGCAAGGTTTATTTAGCTCATAGTTTGTAGAGGTTTTAGTCCATAATTAACTGGCTCCAAGGCAAAGTGGCACATGGCAGAGGGGCAACCATCCATGGAGGCAAAGACAGCAAAAGCAATGAGAGAGGGAGAGAGGGGACAAACCTCTTTCTGTCCCTTATATTGTATGCAGGTTACCCACCCTAGGACAGATGGTGCACTCACACCCTTACTCCCAGTATTGAAGGAGGAGTCAATCACAAACTCAGTCACCTCTGAAAAGCCCCATCTAGGATTGTGTGAGGCTTTGGGGGCACATCTAGACACAAACCACAACTGGGAGTTTGTTATTGGGGATGCTAACAATTTTATAAAGATGTATTCTTACAGTAAATTACCTTTATTCCTATGCAGTCACTCTAAGTCGTTAGTTTTAAAGGGATAAGAATTTTCTGGGAATATGCAGGGTCAATTTCTGGTCCATCCTGGTGCCATTTCATCAGGCTATCCTGTTAGGCTCCAGAACTCAAGCAAGTCATGGTCCACATGAGTCCAGGCTTTGTTACCTTAGGTCTACACACAGAAGTGAGGTAGATGTGCATAGCACACAGCCCAGTGCTTCATCACTCCTGCCATCCACTGCATTGCCTCTTCTGGAAAGAAGTGTGTTTTGCCTTCCTTCCGAGGCATCACTCTCTGACATGCTAAACTGACTGAATATATAAAAGCTCTGATCCGCTGCAAGCACACTATGGAGCTTTAGGTCTCTGTCCCTGTCTACTGTGTGTCACATGAAGGACTTCAAAAAGCCATGCCAAACCACTGTTTGCTTAACGGGCCCCAACCCAAATGAATGTGTGTTGAAGTGAAGGGCCACATCTTTAGAAGAAACAGAGCTTCCATGCTTAGCAAGGCACATACGTAACAGGACAAAAAGGAAAAGAAAAGTAGAAGCGATTATGTGAGATCTTCCTCCCCTCTCTCAGGTGCAAGTAGAACTGCCCGTGTTATAGGAAGTGTGGCTAGCACAGATAGGGGGTTGGATTGTTCTCCCCATTAATTTGTATCTATCAACTGTATTAAAAATCTCTCAGCTTCCAGCAGTAAGGTTTTGTTTGTTGAATAAGAATCTTATTTTGCACATTTGCAATCTTTTGAGCTTCACAAACATTTTTCTCAAGTTGGAAGCTAACAGATATGCCACCAGTTGTTACTAGCTAGATACCGTATTTAGTAGAAATTGAAGTTTCACCTACATGAAATAACATGCTTTGGCAAGTGGCAAGAAGTGAAGCTAAGGAAATAAACTCTTTTCACACAGTGGTTTCCGCAACGGTGCTCCCATGTACATGTGGTTTTGAGCCATCCCTTTGCTTGTCTTTTCCTTTCTTCTCATATATTACAAAGGAGTTTTCACTTATTTCACCTCTTCCAAGCAGACTGTGCCTGGGAGGAAATTTCATGCTCTACTTTCTCCAGTCCTAGAAACTTGGAGCCCTGTGGAGGCCTCTATGTTGGCCCCAGGGAGCTGCCTTAAATCTGCCTCAGCAGCCACTGCCTTTCCCAGGTACATGCAAATACTGCTGCTTTCTATTAATCGTCTTTCTACCCACACACACTTTTCCAATTACCTCCCTTCTTCTCTCCTGCATACCTCCGGGCTCCTCATACAGCTGTCATCACTTAGGTATATATTTTGTACTTATGTTACTTGTGTTATTATGTACATCCATTATATGTGTCCTATTTCCACAGTTACATGGCACACTCCTTTGACCAGGGGAACCCAGTCTTCCATTTCCTTTCTCCCAGTGTGTTGTGTGTGCCCACACATTGAGGCCCCTCAAATTGAGATGATTACATGTTTCCTTTTGCACATACACCCCCAACTATAATGACAGGTTTTTTTCCCCCTCTAGTTTCTCTGTTTCTTAATCACTTCTCATTTCCCTCCCCATTAACTTCAGTTCTACAAGGTTTTGGATAGAGTTTTGGTATACAAAGCCAGGAAACCTCTGTTCTCCACTTCTATCTACAACCCTGTAACTTTATACAAGTCATTTAACGTCAGTGAGCTGTGGACTCTAACACATCTTTGCAAGGAGAAAATTATAATGGCTTCCCCCATAGAGTTCCTGATTGCTACTGCTAATAATAAGCTCATATTGTGCTCCTAACTCTGCTGAGGTTTCAGAGCTCCATTGGTGATTTTTTTGTTTCACATTTCCCTGCTCCTGGGCCATTTGAATATGTGGACTGAGATGTCTTTCTGCCTGACAGCAGGTGAGCATAGCTCTTCAAATAGGAAGCCCCTAGTCTGACACAAGTCACAAGGAGCATTGATTTTAAGGGGTTTGAGAACTCTGGAGGTCAGCACTAACTCTTCTGAGCACACTGATTCAAAGGGTGGGATTGGAAAGAACCTTTCCAACACCACAGCAAAGCCTTTTTGTACAGGAAAGAGAAATGAGGCCCAGGGCTCAAGCTCCCACTTACATTCCCTGCCCACAACCAAACCTTTCCCAAACTTTCAAATTGGTTATGGCGTTATATTCTCTATGGCTATCATTTTATCCAAAATACTGTGTACTTAGCCTTTATCCCAGAGAAACTCAGTGGTGTCAAATTCCTTCCAGTAATAGCACTGGCTTTTCCAGTGCCTGATTCCAAATAAATCATATATGGTCTTATTTCTGAAATTGATATCAATTGATGCTAGGTGTGGGATTTATGTAATAGCTAAAATGTTTATGAGCACCATGCCAGTATAACTATCTTCTCTCAAGTCACACTGTCCTCTCCAATGAGGATCAGGTTGCAATTCTAGTTCTCTACTGCTGGCTGGAGCCCTACTCAGTTTCTAGACATTCAAATCTATGTCCTAGGGAAGTTCAGAATAATACTCAATTATCATTTGTGGAGTACAGGGATAGATAAGCCCATGAGGGAACTTAAGAAATGATTACTTTTAAATTTCAATATAAAGCACATGGAGGGACTGGTCCTCTCCTCCAGATAGCAAGTGATAAAAATGTTAAATTTCTTTATTCTCAAGTGTGACTTGGGCTGGGATGCAAAGAGGGTTCCAACTTACTAAGTAGTTTTGTTAACTTGATTCTCCCCTTGTAGTTTTGTTTGGTGCCAGGTTCAATTGGAAGTTCCTGGAAGTTCCCAGCAATAGCATCTCCTGATTGTGGTGATTATTATTGGCTGCTCTGGGAATAGCAGTCATGCCTGCAAAATCTTCGTTGTCCTTTATGCCCCCTGAAGATACTCCATGCAACCTTTTCAGCACTGTTCCTACAGAGCAGTTCAAAGCTTGAGCACTGGTTTTTGAGTAATTTCCATTTGCTGCTGCTCCAAGTCTTCTGCTGCTCAAAGTGTGGTCCATGGATTTGCAGTGCTGAAATCATTTGGGAGCTTGTTAGAAATGCAGGATCTTGGACTACACCCCAGACCTACTGAAACAGAATCTGCATTTTAACAAGATCCCAGGTGCTTCCTATGTACATTAAAATTTAAGAAACATTTCCCCACTACAATTCTGATTCAATAGGTCTTGGGGGGTGCCCAAAATTGTGCATTTTTGAATGAGATCCCAGGTGACACTGATGCAGCTGGTCCAGGGACCACCCTTTAAGTAGCAAAGCTTTAGATTCATTAGGGGAAAAAAGTGTGTAAACCCCCACTCACCACCTGTGGCTACCCACAAGGCAAGGCACATCTGACTGATGTGTTCTTAGCTTAGGACGCTGTTTCTCAGGCGCAGCTGCACACCAGGATTACCTGGGTGATTCCGACAATGCTAACCCTCTGGCCCATCCCCGTAGTGTCTAGTGTGAATGACTTGGAAGGAACCCCAGGACTGGAATTTTGTGGTAAATCCTTAGGTGATTCTAATACGGAGAACTACTGGCCTAGGATGAGACCTTAAAATCACTAAGAGTACTCCCTGCCTTCTCCTTCACCAAAATTTCCTGTCTTTCCTGTAGGTCTAATCTCTTGCATCTGCAAGACTTTAGTTAAATTCCTAATTCGCCTTCAAGTGCCTACCTTCTTTCAATGATCACGAGAGCACGCGTGTAAATGAAATTCTAGTAGCCCTTGAGTAGATATTCTAAGGAAACTCATACTGACTTCAGAGTGCACCAGGAAGTAATTCCCCTTCACAATCCCTGACATAAAACTGATTCTGGGAAAATGCCATTCTTAAAGACAAAGCAAAACTTCCAGAAGAGGCTCCTGGTAGTACAGAAACATTTTCAAGACTTTCCAGCTTCTCATTGAATGGAATACCTTAGGAGAAAAATATAAGAGTAAGATTCCTATATACTTCTGAAACTGTTTCTCAAATGACCACATAATTCCAATTCACTTAATTATCTGTTTATGTCTTTGTGATCTTCTCTGGAAATTCCCATAAGGCTTCCCTGGTACCCTTCTTTTCTGCACTAAACTGGGAAGTAACTGAGACTAGACAAGAAGGTATGAAACTGGAGACAAGAGTGTACACTTCAGCCAGGTGTGGTGGTGCACGCCTGCAATCCCAGCGCTTGGGAGGCTGAGGCAGGAGGATCACCATAAATTTGAAGCCAGCATGGGCTACATAAGCAAGTTCAAGGCCAGCCTGCAATACATTGTGAGACCCCGTCTCAAAAAAAAAAAAAAATATGCACTCCATTGGCAATACAGCTGGGCTAGATAGCCCAACTAGGCGGAGACCCCATACTTATAAGCCCTAGCTGGTGTTTCTCACTCACTGCAGGCCTCACCTCTGCAAAGGCACAGTCCAATTCCTAGAATGGAAAAAGCTCATCTTGAAGAGGTTTCTTGGACATCAGAAGGAGTTTAACACACTTGTCCAGTTTTCTGCCGCAAACATGCCAGAGAAGCAGGACAAGGAAACAGGAAGTCATCTTCTCAGTGTACAAATGGGTGGCCACAAAATATCCTGCAGCAGGGCCAAGGTGGGAATGGCAGAAATGAAACTCAGATGTTGATCTTGCTTAGAATCCTCAGACAGCAGGAGTCAGAGCTGCCCATTCTGATAGGTCCTCCAAGATCCAGTAGTGAAATACCCTGAAACAACTAGCCAATCAGGCTCTCCCCACTGCATGGCACTCGTTTCAAAGCTAGAGATCTTGTGAAGTCTCCCAAGAACATCACTGGTCTACTATCTGGACTGACTTGGGGGTACTGGAAGGGGGCTGTGTTGGATCCTATATGCAGTAGAAATGTGGAATGTTTAAAAAGAAGTACATTTCCCTTGCACTCACTCGTGCTAGGCCAGCAGCATTATGTGTGGGCCAATAAGAATTTGAAACTGCCATAAATGAAAGAAGAGAAGTTTGGTGCCAAGTAGTTTTCCAGTAAAATGATTTTACAGGGGGGAGGGTGGGGAGAAAATACCATGCTGACCAGAGGAAGGGACAGGCTTTCAAGAAGTCACTGGAAAAGACTGCAAAGCCTAATTCCAGAGAAACAATACCGATCAGGGGCCCTCTGCTTTTCTGACTGGAAATGTGGCTGAGGGGAGAAAAGGGAGGAGGCAGAGCGGTGCCCACAGGCGGGCGAGCTTGGGGTTCACAGTGGATACATTGCTGACAGTTAGCCAAGGACCAGCTAACTGCTCCTGATTGTTTCTCTTTTCACATTTACTCATCTAAGCTGGGGATGTCTCCCAGGCACTACAGATATAATTAGAGTTGAGTTTCTGTCTCAGGCTTGGGCTTCTCCTTGGGAAATTAGCAAAGCATAGAGATTTTTGGGTTATTAAAATATTCAAATGATTTCCTAGAAGAATCTTCAAAGTCTGTAGGTATAAATTTTACAAAAATTTGGGTTTCTAAAAATGAAAACTAAAAGAACATAGAAAGTTGACACCATGAATGGTTAAAAAAAATTGGGTTGTGTAGCTATTCTACATAATTAATCACAAAAATATTGTTTTCATTACTAAGTAGAGCTGGAGCCCCTTCATGCTAATTAATGCAGTTATAAATGGCCAGTGAGGTAGTGAGGGCAGTGAGAGCTGCCTGACCTATTGTTATAAACAGGCTCCATGTTAGAGTTTATGTTTTTGTTTTCTTTTATTTTATCCCTCTGAGCCAAAATACTTAAATTTTAAGTGGGGACTTTTCACAGTATAAAACTTGCATCATATGTTTAAAAGCTGTGGCAAGATTTTGTTTTGTTTTGTTTTGTGCAGGTTTTTGTGTTTGTTTTGGCAAAAGTTGTGCAGTCTTAGACAAGCCATGACCTGGAGTACATCTCTCAGTAGAGGGGCGGTTCTCAGATTTGCCATCTGGTGCATCCGCTCGATCTACTGACTCATTTTGGACTTGGCACTGGAAACCTGGACCAGGGTTCAGAATGGTACGGAGCATGCAAATCTCTTCAAGAGTAGGTGCTCACTGCTGCCTGCTGAGGGGATTCCCTGTTGCCCAAAAACACATGCAAGCCACTAGTTTGTAGACATAACGGACCTATGAAACTGTTCCTTCTAAAACCTTCGGACACTCGGCAGACCACTTCATATCTTAATTGTCAAAAATTTAATCTTTACCTTAAAGTACGTTTTTTAATCTTCTCAAATATGCTCAAGAAGGAGATGAAAGGAGTTTTAAACTAGGTGGACCTCACATGCAAAATAATTTGGCTTTAACCCTATGCTCATGAAAGTTAGAACTAGAAGACTTAAAAGGACACTGAAGATCAGCCAATGCAATACGTTGGTTGTCGATCCATTTGAGATAAGGAGACCCACACGGCAACAACCCATTCTGCAGCAGCTCTGAAATTGTCCCCCCTTCACTGAGAATCATTCGTGCACTGCCACAAATTAATAAACAAAGCATGTCTAGATTAATTAACAACACCAAAGAAAAGTGTGATTTTCCATGAATAGAGAAAATACTATTCAAGTTTTCATTAGAACAAAGATCAGCTTTTCTCTTCCACAGGTAATGTTTGGACTCAAAGCCAGTGAACTCAAATCCTATTTTATAAACACCTTGATATATCTGAAGCAGACATACATGTGTAGACATATAGATATATTAGATAGACAGACAGACCAACAGAATCACAGATATTAGGGAACTTACAGAGACATACAGAAACAGACAGAGAGTTGAATGGGAGGCTTCTTTTCCCAGAATCTCACTGAGCTGTCTTCAGAATGAGAGTTGTAGGTATACAAGATGGATAAAACTTAGAGAACTTACTAAAGATTGAGCCCTCCTGGGTGAGTGAGGGGAACAGAGCTTGGGAGGAGTTTACGTCAATCAGAAAATCTCAGTTGTAGAAAAGGAAGGATGTTGGACTTGCTACATTTATTTCAGCTCTGTCCCCACTTCTCAGTTCTGGAGCAAATGACTGATAGTAAACGCTAGGAGCATGCTATGTGGTCAGTGTCGTCGTTTTGTGCCCCCTGTCACAGCGGGGTGCTGGTGGGGCTGCTAACCCGAATTCCTCATCCTCTGTCCACAGTGACTGGCCCAGTGGTGGACATATGCCCCCAAATAATCAATAGCTCTCCACAAGGGTCTTCTCAACAAGAGTTCTGAATTCTTTGGTTGTGAAGCTTGAGGACATGGGCACAAGGCTGCTGTCAGTGTGCAAGTTTTCAGCCTCATGGGGACAAGTCTAAGGGAAGAAAGTTATTTCAGAGGAAGAAACAGGCAAAACACAGAGAAAGAGTGAGCGCCCTAATGTTGGAAATTCTGAACCAAATGACGGCTGAAGCACGCTCTGCCTTCTGGCTTTTTCCTTGTTTCCTTGTATTAATCAATGAACACCCTTCCTTTTGGTTAATTTAGGTTTCCAAACTAAAAATTGGATTTCTCTGTCACTTTATAAAATGTTGGAGTGGGGGCACAAACTGCACTGTGTGGAAACTTCTAACAAGAGTCACAAAAATCTCTTTGCCTTAGACTGTTGTAAAACTTGTGCTTTAGGGACAGGTAGAATACGTAGTTTATAAAAACCAGGACACTTCTGAGAATGAGAGGCAGTGTTATTAATGAGCCCCTCTAGTGAAGGACCTAATGTGGTGTGTATGTAGTGTGCCGAACAGAACAGAACCCAACAAAGACCATAACATGTAGTGAACAAAGCATCTGGCCAGGGGTGAGAGACCCAGCTGGACCGGACTATTCATGAGTTCAGCTGAACACTCAAGAAAACCTCTGGTGCTGTGAGCATGAAACAAAACAGAAAACTCTGGCTTTCTTCTCCAACAGACACTGATGACTGCTCACGGTGTGGTCCAAACTCCTCTCTCTGGGAAAGTATCTTGGATGTCCACAGTGAGCCTGTCACAGTCACTTTTGTAGAATGGGACGTCGGCCATTTGTCCATAGTACATCAGGACCCAAGCAGGGTCATGGAGGTCCTCCTTCCTAAAACTTCAGACTAATTAACAAGTTAATCTTCAGGTTGGTGGGAAGGCATATTTTGATGAAGAAACCTTATGGCACATTCTGCAGTGTGATCAGAGATACAGAGAAAGTTGGTCTTCAGTGAGAGAGAAAAAGAGAAACATATATGTTCAGAGCAGTGGAAATAAAAGGTAGAATTTGTCCCTTGTTTCCTGTCAAACTTCCCATGCCTCAGTTCCTCAGGTTGGACAGTATTTCCATTCTTGGGCTCTATGAGACACCCCTATACTTATAGCACTCCCACATTTTGCTTGAGCTAGCTCAAATTGTTTTCTATTTCTTTCATCTGGAAGTGCCTGCAATAATACCAGGAAATATCTTTCTGATGATTTTAGAGTTCAGATATTCCTTTAAAAATTTATGGGTCAACCAATTCTCTCACTGTACCTTATGTACATGTCCAAATACTGATGTGTTCTTTTTCTAATTAAAGTAGCATGTTAAAGCAACATGCCCTTTAAAAAGGGAAAAATGGCCCCCATACCCTGAAGTCACATGGCATCCACATGGAGTTAATCAGGACAAGAGACAAACAGATAAACACACAAGGCTACCTCTTTCCCATACAGTATTTCTCTTTTTTCCCCCCCACTCCACAATATTTCATAACATGGGACCAGCATGTAAAATTGGGATGTCATGACTAATTTGACTAACTTGCTCACTCAATTTTTCCTAAGGTAGACAAGTGCTGAAAGAAAAAGATTCATGAAATTCTAGCTGAAACTTACACAGAGTTGATCCTTAAAAAAGTTGGGAAATAAATGGAATTTGTTAATGTTTTCTCAACTCTTCTTTCTGTGTATTTCTCCCAGTTGGGCCTCTATCATTCCCTTATCCTCTTCCCCCAGAAGAATGAGCCTGACAAACTGTCTGGTGAAGTGTTAGTAACAAATTTCTTACTCTGATTAGGTGTATTTGCATGTTTTAAAAGTCTAGAGAGGGTAATAAAAACCAAAGAAATTTTTGCTCCGAAGCACATTAGTAGAAGAGCTGTTTGGAGGATGTCTGATTGTTCTGACAACTTTTCTACTTACATATAAAATCTGAGGTAAAGCTGGGTGTGGTGATACATGCTTGTATTTCCAGCACTTGGGAGGCTGAGATGGAGAATCGTATGTTTCAGGCCAGTTTGTGCTACATAGTGAGTTCAAGCCTAGCCTAGACTACATAGCAAGACTCTGTATCAAAAACAAAAAAATGCCTAAAGTAACTTGATAAATAAGGTAAATACAGAGTAACATGACAAAATTCAGAGTACTTTTAAAAAAGCAGTCAATCTTAAGGAATTTTACCTTTTACATCCTTTTTGAAGACCCAAATTCAAGTCAGCAACTGGAAATGGAACCAGAAATTTGTATTAGGGCTGGCTAGAAGGGTACCTAAGTTGGGGTGGAGGAGTAGAGAAGACACATACCTTCCCAAGGTGTAGCTCCTAGACCAGAAAACCATGTCACCAGGTTTTCTAGTCAGGGAGGAGCCAGCCCGACAGCTGCCCTGCACTCCTCAGTTCCCTCTTGTGCTGCATAAGAGATGGTGTCTTCTTGGAAAAGATCAGCGCTTTTAGCCTGTGTGGGTGGCCAGTAGACCTTTGTCCTTTCTCCACTGCCAGAATATCTAGCGGGCAACCAAACTGCACTCAATAAACCACCATCTATGAAGAGAAGAGAGCCGGAGATGCCAGCTGCCTGTGACATAGGCATGAGGGGCTCAGGTGCAGGACAGTGGGCTGACTGGAGACCAGTGGATCTGCCTCTCACAGGAGAGCGAGCACTTCACACGCCACAAAGGTCCGGGGAGAGGACAATGATTGAACTGTGTGCTTACATTTTCCTGTTAGTAGCAAGGACCCAGTGTAGCCTCAGAGAATGGAAAAGTAAAGTACAGGTTTTACTTTCACTTGGAAAGAGGGAAAGACCTTTTATTTGTTCCCTGCACAGGGAGACTGACCCTGAAGGAAGGTTGTATTCTCTGACACATGGCCATAGATGGTTGGCATAGAAAGAATATAGGAATATCAAAAGTTAACCCAATGCCTGAAGTCTATGTACATGGAACTTCAAATATATGCTAGACAATGTAAAATTGTGCAAAATGATATGAAATTTCTTCCAAAATTTAATGTGGAATTACCATTTGATACAGCAATTCCACTCATAAAGTCAAAAGAAAGATCTCAGAGGTGTTCGCACGTTCGTATTCATTGCAGCAGCATTCATAATATCCAAAAGGCAGAAATAATCCAAATCTCTATCAAGAAATGAATGAATAAAATGTGCTATATACTTGCAATGGAATATTATTCAGCCTTAAAAAAGAAAGGTATCCTGTCACGTGTTACAATATGGATGAAATTGAGGACATTACACTAAGTGAAATAAACCAGTTCCAAAAGGATAAATACTGCATTGTTTCATTTATATGAGGTCTTTAAAGTAGTCAAATTCACAGAAATAAAAATAGGATGATGGTTTCCAGGGGCTAGGGATGGAGGGAACAGGCAGTTTTTGTTCAATATGCATGCAGTTTCAGTTCAGGTGGAGTAGAGCTCAGAGGTACAGCACTTGCCCAGCATGTGTGAGACCTTGGGTTCCAGTGCTTCAGGGTTGGGGGTGGGAAGGGAAGGAGGGACAGAAGGAGGAAGATTCAGTTTTGCAGGATGACAATTTCTAGAGGTCTATCATGCAGCAATGTGAGTATAATTGAAGCTATTGAACTATACACTTAAAAACGGTTAAGATGGTAAATTCTATGTTGCATATTTTTTTAACAACAACAAAAAAATGCAGACAGGTGTTCTATAAGGAACAAGTAGTTTGCTTTTTTGGTGGGGAGATCTGGAGTAGGACCCCCTGGAAGTCAAGCTCCCCTGGACTAGAGAAGGCACGGGGCGGTGAGCAGGTGTTTACCTGATGTGAGGAAATTGACCCACTTAGTAAAACCAGGCCGATTCTAGGACAGTTTGTGTTTCAGGAGCAGCCCCAGAAGGCGCCCCATACTTGAGCCTCCTCCTTCACTCACTGGGAAGTAAACAGAGATGGGAGGCTCCCTGTTCTGGGAAAAAGCTAATCAAATGATCCAACTGCTCCTCGTTTGCAACCCCGAGAGAGGTACCAGGAAATACAGTGTTGGCTGAGAGAAGGATGGCCATGAATAAGGGAGGCTGACACCGAAAACCGCTCCCTGCAACCCTGGTTCAATCCAGACCTTTGCCTTTGCATGCGGACCCACGATAGGTATCAGCCAGGGGGCTGGAGTCAGACCAAGCTCGGGGAACGCACTCGTCCAAGCCTCCCCTCTCTGCACTTTGGAAAAGAAACTGTCTTCTATTCTCGTTCCATTATTTAGTGTTTGGGAAAGGACTCAAAGTTAGCTAGGAGACAGGGAGCTTGGAATCACTGTGAAGGTAGGTTGTGGCGTTAAGAAACACATTACAAAGTTTGTAAATCCAAATCCCCACAAATAGTTTCCTGACGTATTCCCAAGTGCCACTCTTGGCTAAGGTGGAAGGGAGGAGTAGGCGCTGCAGAGAGATAGCTTCGCCCTCACTGGGAAGTAGCATTCTTGTGACCCTATTTCAATCTTTGGTAATGAACCATTTCAGAATAACTGAAGTTGCTGGAGTCACTGATAATTACAAAATTTTCTATTCTTTTTTCACTTAAAACTATGAAGTCTCCATCCACAAGGCCCCATTTTTAGTAACACACTAAATCCTGCCAACATCCTGGGATTGATTTTGTCTTTACACTTCTAGGAATTTCCAAGGACAAGGGGGGTTCAGGCTGCCAAGGCGGATGTGAATATGTGTGACCAGTAAGGAGCTTCTGCAGTCTCAAGACTGGGAAGGCCATGGGTCAATCTGTCCTAAACTCTTAACAGAGTGTCCCGGTCTTGTGCCTTTTCCCCTGAGTTCTTTTCCTCTAACCTCTTTGCAAAACAAGATCCCCATTTCACCCCAGCCACAAGGTGATCCAGTGCCAGGAGTGTTTTTAGTCGCTCTGACCCAGTCCCCAGGGCCACATCAATACAACGTCCAAAAAGGCAAGCATTTGGAACTCTGAAACCCCCCAGAGACAGCAACAGGACTCTGTGATGATGTGGTTTATGGAGTCTCATTTTTAAAATCTGACATACTTACAACGAAAGGTGCTATGGAAAAATCATTGGATTTACCCCAACTCTTTTGCTATTTATTGCCTTGGATGGCATGAAGGTTATATCAGAACACAGCCATAAGGGGAAGAGGCTTTGGAACAACTGAAACAGCTCACATACACACACACACACACACACACACACACAGAGGCAAAGTGAATCTGCAGTTAACTCTTGACAATGTAACTAATGTGACTCTTGCAGCATGTTTTCAAACAGATGAGATGTGATTAACTAACAAAAGCAGTTTTATGCCCTAAATTAGGCTACACCCAGGCTTTTGGCTCTACTGGTTTTTTTTGTTTTTTTGTTTTTTTAAATACAGGGGTCTTTGGTATCTAAAGCCTATTTTTGTTGTGTCCCGGGACTTCATATTCAGTCTTCTTTCCTTCCCATGGCTAAGGGCCCACCCTGCAGGGGCATGGTTGCTCTTCCTTTTGGCCTTTGTCCTCCGCAGGAAGCCAGCTCAGGGAGGTATGTTGCACTGAGCCTCCTTTTACTTAGGCTGACCGCACTAAGCATGTGTCCCAGGACCTCAGTATTTGCAGCTCCTAAACTGCCATCTCAAATCCATTATAGCTTGTGAGTGAAACTAATAAAACTACTCAAGGATCAAGACTGTTGATTGTAGCAAGACAAAACCTGGCAGCTATTTCACAGCAAGATTCTGAAATTAGAACTTTTATTCAAACCAACCACAGATTAACACCTGGCTACTTTTTTCCATGAGTCTCTTGAGAAGTCTGTGCAGTTCTTAAGAACAACTGATCCTGGCTTAGTCAATGATACCAGGTGTGAAGTTGTTCCTGCCATGAATCCACCTATAGTGAACCAAGAGGGCTAAACTGGGCCAATTATTTGCTCAATTTTGCAAGCCATGTCTAAATATACGTGAAGAAACCTGCTCTTAGATCTTTTGGGAACATTTAAATCAAAGCCTACAGAGTTTAAAAGTCCTTAAAAAGCCATCTGAGAAGTTTTGTGTGCTGACCAGTGTGCTCCTGAAGCTCACGTCCTCACCTATAAGATGCAAAGTAGATAACATAGACTTCTAGGAAAACTTAATAGCATATCACGGTCTGAGGGAAAGCTGTAAGTTCTCAAAAGTTATGTATCCCCTACCAAGCAATGCCTGCATCCATCCCCAGCCACATGGTCAATGACTTTCATGAGAAATACAACTGATACTTCCTTGATGATGGTTTAGTGATGTACTGGTTAACAAATAAGTAAAATTAGCCACAATTATAAAAGAGGCCACCATTTGTTAAGTAGGTGACTGACCTTTTAGCATATAGATATGATTGGTCTTCATGATAATTCTATGAGATAGTTATTAATATCTCCATCTTATAGATGCATAAAGAATTAATGTTGATAGTATTTAAAGAAATAATTTGTTCCATGACATAAGGGGGTTGTTTTGTTTTGTTTTGTTTTGTTTTTGTACTGGGGATTGAAGACAGGGAATTGCACATGTTAGGCAAATACTCTGCCACTGAACCAACATAATGTGTGCTCGGATTCAAAAGTTGGCATGGTCAAGCTCTACGATGTATAACATTTCAGTCAATGCTAAATCACATATATGATGGTGGTCTCATAAAATTAAAGTAGAGCTGAAAAATTCCTATTGCCTACTAATTTCACAGCCATCCCACTGTCATGGTACATTGTGGTAACTCACGTTGGTGGTGACACTGATGTAAACGAACCCGTGCTGCCAGTTGCACGAAAGTATAGCTTATACAATTTTGTACAACTTATAGTACTTGATAATAAATGACTATTGATGCTCATTTACATCTTTGCTGTACTGTATTTTTATTGTTACTTTAGAGTGTACTCTACTTATTAAAAAAAAGTTATACTGCTATATGGCATGACCTGCTGGCAGCAGCCTCAGACATCTCATGATCATATAAATACACTCTAGGATACTGCAACAATAATGAAATTGCCTAATACACATTTCTCATCAGCCCTGTTATTAAGTAGCATGTGTCTGCCTTTTCTACTCCACTGACTCAAGAAAATCTATTGACCCTCATGAGTGTCATTCTTCACTTTTGAAAGCCATGTCCGTTAGGTATGTTTCATATCACTTTCAGTGGCAGTGGCAGACTTCAACTCACCCCCTGCAGCTTGACTACAGGTTCCTCTTCTATGTGAAGTCACTCCACACTCTCTAGGCTGATGTGCACATCCTTTTCTCAACATCCCGGGACATTTTATACTGATCTTCAGGACTGCATTCATTTTATTTTAATTGTAATGATTTGTGTACCTGTCTAATTCCTGCTGAAGACAGAATTTCTTGGGAACAAAATCATTGTGTGCATGGCTTGTGCCTCTAGGACTGACCTAATGTTTGTCATTGTTAATCCTCAATAAATACTGCTGGATGAGTGGACAGATAATTCCAGTCCCTAAGAAGAATCTATCACCTTTTCAATAGTGGTGACATTGTTAGATTGAACCACACAAAATTATAACTTTTGTGGTTCAAAAGTAGTCAGTTGTGGACACTGCTATACATAGGAATCTAATGAAACTGATCTAGTGGTCATGACTATTCTAAATATGGTTGGTTTTCAAACATATCTAAAAATTTACATATCTAAATGAATGCTTAAAATTGTTGTCATACCTTGAGAATCCCATTTAATTTTATTGTTCTAAAATATTTAGTCTAAAATAAAGTAAAATAAAATACTTAGCCCTACATATTCATTCAACATCAACTGGTCTTGGGAAGTCATTTTGGCACAAGACATCAAACTCACAACCTTGCGCCTGCCAGACAGACACTTAAGCCACTGAGCCAAACTCCCAGCCCTAGTTTTTTGAGGCAGGGTCGCACTATGTAGCTCAGTCTGGCTTTGCGCTCGCGTTGTAGCCCAAGCCGGCCTTGACCTCATAACACTCCTCCTACCTCAGCCTCCCAAATGCTGGGATTAAAGGTGTGCACCACCACGCCCAACTGGGAAATTCTTTCATTACACAACATTTTTCTCAAAATGCATGGCATTCCTGGAAAGGCAGTATCATATAATTGTTAACGATGACTTTTTAGGTATTTATCGTAGACAAGTTACTTCTCTATTCATTCCTCATCTTCAAGAGAAAGTTGGTAGTAGTATCAGTCCCACAGGACTATTTTAGGATTAAATGAGATGACACAGTGCTCAGTACCATGCTCAGGACATACTACGAATTCAATGGATGGTAGCTGTTATTGTCAGCACTATAGGATCTGGTCTATACATAATGCATGTGAGTTAGAATAGCAGTATAGTGTGTTAGTAGCGAGTGACAGAAACTAAATAAATGACCATGACAAAGACTATTTCTACCCAGATAATTCCCTGAGAAGTGCATGTAAATCAAGGAATTTCCCTGTAAGAAATAAAGTACATTGAGAGTGAATGAATTTTGCAGTTTTCCGGGTGTCTGAAGCCTTTTATTTCATTCCTCCATGTGGTACTCCAGCATTTAGGTTGCTGCTGGTGGCCTTTACAACTCCATGCTCCCTTATTGTACAAATCCAAGTCCAGCTGTGGTATTTGAAAATAATCAAACTGGCGTCACCAATCCCCTCCCTCCTTTCTTTCTCCCTCAAGTTTTCTTTCTTTCAAACAGTTTTAAAATTCCATTACTAAATTTCCTCTTGCCTTTTAAATATATTACACATTGTGTTACGTATTTGTGGTTGAGATAATCACATGGATCCATTTGTTTTAAATTAAATCAGTTTAAGCAACGAAACTCTTCAAGTGTCCTGGTAAAGGGCTGCTCTGCATGCAATATGGGCACAGCCTAGAGCCAAATAATTAGGAACTAATTTGTCAGAGTCATAACCTGCTTGCAACTTTTGCACACTATGTGTCCAAATTCCTACGTAAAGATAAAGTTCAGATTTTTGGAAGTTCAATACAACCCAGTAACAAGGGGATGTTAAAATTAATGGGACCCCTTCCAAATTATAACCAGACATAAGACCCTTTCTTTGTGTTCTTTGTTGGGTACTAAATAACATTGTTCTTAAATCAACCGACTGCTTTGGGACAATTAGAGAAATTAGGCGTAATGTATCCTCTCTTGCAAGTCGTTAAATGAAGAAAAAATGACAAGCTCTGCAGAAGTATAGTCAGGAAGGAAGGACCAAGAGCAAAGTAGCAACAAAAGCTTAAAACACCCTATCCTAATTTTGTTCGAAACTATATGAAAAAAAACCAAGTGTATATTTGCACACATATTGTATGGTCTCATTTTACACAAATCTATATAATTTACTATAATGCAGAGAGTTTCTCAAAGAAAGTATATAAAGTTTAATTTTAAAACATATGTTCATGTAGTAATTGAAGTTAAAGGGGGGGTGGTATGTATGTGGTTACTACTATGTTGGTTTTTGATTTTTTAAAAATTGTCTTAAATACTTCATCGTTTACTTTTTAAAAATAAGTAATAAAGTAAATATATTAGTCCAAATGTGTGACATGGGTGCAGTTCATGTGCTGAGCTCACGTGCCAAAAACTCAGGACATGTGAAAGAAAGGAAATTCAGACTGCTCTGCAGTTACTTTTATTCAATGACTAGCTAGCATACTTACCGCTACATCTATGTGAATAAAAGAAATTTGGTAGTATCTATGACACTGAGAAATTCCCTTAGAGATACTTTTCAGACCTGAAGTGTTTGTTTTATTCTGCAAAAGGAGTCCTGATGAAAGCTACAAGTAGCTTCTAAGAAAAGGGATATGCATTTAAGAAAACATCTCTGTTCTCATGGCAGTGGCATTAAAGGGAAATACATCTGTCAGCCATATTTTGTACTGTTTGGGGTCCTCCACTTTATCTGAAACTTGCCTTTTTCTTAGGATTCTCTCAGGAGTCTGTCCACACTCTCATGCTATCTCTTTCAATCCAAGGCAACCAAAGCTCTGTGAGGAAAATGGATTCTATGTTAGGGTTGTTTACAAATGTATGATTTAACTGGTTATACTTGTGTTAATAATGGTTAAGGAGGAAAGGTGGGCATCAGTGGCTCTGAAGGAGCTCATTAAAGGTCTCTAGGTGTTCAGCTACTAAGATCCTTGAACTTAGGTTCTCTGAAACAAGATTCTTTTGTTCTAAGCAATTGCTATGCCAGTGATTTAATCAGAAAGAAACCGAGAGGATAGATTTTAAAAATCAAAAGTTGAAATTTTTGCAGAGTAAAAGAAATTAACATAAACACAGTAAAAAGATCAATGTGAAATAGGGAAAAATACTTGCAATGTAAAGTGCAAAAGTTTTCAAGATCCTTAATATAAAAAGTTTCTAAAAAAAGATGAAAAATTCAAATACTTTATAAAGAAATAGTTTATAAAGAAAGAGTGGCCATTAACCCCATAAAAAGATGCTTAAACTCATTCATAATGAAATAATACAAATTAAAACTATATGGAGTTACTATTTCTCAAGAAATATAATTACTAGAGTGGCATAAAAGGTTAGATAAAATGTTAGTGAAGCTAACATGCAAAAATAATGACTTTTTAAAAAACAGAATGCAAAATGACTTACTCCCTTACAGAAATGAATTTGGCAATGTCAAATGTGTTCTGAATGTGTTTACTTTTTGGTGCATCAGTCTTTTAGGAATTTCTACCACAGAGAGAAAGGCAAAAATATGAAAAAACATAGGAGTGAAAAACTGGAAACTATTCAAATAAGGGACTACTGAAGTAAACGCAGGTACATCTACTGCATGGAACATTATAAAGATATACGAAGAAATGAGAATACAAAAATTTTACATATATTTTTGTATAATACAAATGAAAAGGCACCTTTAAAAACATGAAATAGGTGGAGAAAACTTCCAAACTCATTGTATGAGGCTAATATTGCTTTGAGACAAAAACAAAAGACATTATGATAAAATTATAGATAAATATCTCCTATGAATAGACTCATAAAAATTCTCAACAAATATTAACAGACAAAACCCAACAACACAATTAAAAATTTGCATGTGACCAACTGTGCTTTATTCCAGGAATGCAAGGTTGGTTTAACAGCTGAAAATCAATGTACTATACTGCATTAATAGAATAAAAAAGAAAAAAAAAACAATATTATCTTAATGGACACAGAAATTATTTGACAAAACCCAACATTCTTTTGAGACCAAAACATTCAACAAATTAGAAATAGAAGATTTCATGAACCTAATAAAGAGCATTCTTGAAAAAGTTACAGTTAGCATCATACTTAATAGTGAAAGATTGAAAGGTATCTCCTGAGTACAGGAAGACAAGGATGTTCATGCTCACCATTTCTACTCCAGATTGTGTTAGAGATTCTAACTAGAACAATTAAGCAAGAAAAAGAAATGAAAGGAAGAAATAAAATTATCTCTATTCACAGGTAGCATTATCTGGTCCCTAGAAAATGTTAAGGAATACAGAAAAAAAAAAAAACTATGAACAATAATAAACAAACTCAGCAAGGTTGTAGGACATAAAGCCAGAATATCAAAATAGAAAAATGAAAACATTTTAATGATTATCTCTAAAGGAGAGAGAAGACAGACACAGAAGTTAGATTTCTATCATTCCACCTTACATTATAGATTGGACTTCTGAACTCCAAACTCAGAAACTGTTCCACATACTTCTAAAGAGAAAAGTTAATTTAAAAAAACTAGATCCACATTATTATGTACAGAATCCTACAAAAAATGTGTACACACTTCAGCAGTTTGCCATACTAATAAGTATCTGGAAGCTAGTGATTACCACTTTGAGCACCTCTTATACTTGTACAGGCCAAAGGTGACTTGTATTAATCTCATGATGTCTCAATAAATTTAGTACTAAAATATTTATACCAGTTTTTCTTTTCCTGATGTATATACATTTTTTTTGGCAGATTCTGTATTTGCTCATCCCCATAAAATATATAGTGCCAGGAAATCAACTCTGATGTAAGCTATAACAAGGTTCACTGATGTGCACTGATGTGCCTACATTGGCAGATTCATCACCTATAACAAATATACCACTCTGGGTGGGACTATTGATAATGACAGCAGCTATGCATATGTAGGGAGTGGTTTGTAAAAAAACAAAAACAAAAACAAAAACAAACAAACAAAAAAACTCTGTGACTTCCTATTGATTTTGTTGTGAACCTAAAACTACGCTTATAAATAAAGTTTATTACATAAAAGACCTTAAAGATTGAAAATAGATTTTTAAGAAATAACCATTAAAATGCACCGAACTATTGGCATAGCTACACAGAAAGATAGTTTTATTGACATTAATACACAATAATGTCAATGTAAACGCAGGAAAAAATGTAAAATTCATTTAAAGATTTTAAAACTGTTTTTAGTAATAATGTTGCTGGTATTGTTAGTTTTGTTATTCTAAAACATTTTCATGCATATTGTGCAATAATATAAAGGCACTGTATTATTGAGAACCAGGATATTCTCCAATTGGAGAAGCTGTGAGGTTTGATGGGGTTAAATCTTGAATTTGATGTGTGAGTTATGAGTTGGTAATTATTTTACCTGTAAGAAACAAAATTATTTCCAATCTCTAGCCTTTGAAATGACTTAGAAGTAGGGACTAACCCAGTAACAAGCCCTCTTAGCAGTAAAATTGAGGTCCTGAAATACCATTTTCAAGTAAAAGAGCTGATTCTGGGCCTATTAATAGGAAATGAGAAAAGGTGGGTCTGTATCATTTTGTCTTACCAGAAGGCAAGAAAGTTATTACAGACTACAGAGATTGTTGTGGGTTACATTTTGTTCCCTCCAAATACATGTTCAAGGTCTAATCCCTGATGCCTGTGAATGTGGTAAATGTGGTCTTATTTGGAAAGGTGGTTTTTACAGATCTAATCAACATTGAAAGGGAGCAGTGCTTGTTGTACCCCTAATCCAATGACCAGTATTTGTAAGGAAGAGAGAAGTACAGGCATGTTTTGTTTTGTGTGTATTTGTTTGTTTGTTTTGGTACTGGGAATTGAACTCACAACCTTGCTTGCACTTGCCAGGCAGGCACTGTGCTGCTGAGCTATATCACCGGCCCTGAAAGAAAAATATAGACCAGCCACAGACAGAAAGAGGAAATTACCATGTGCTGCTGGAGGGAGACGAGTGATGCATGTAATGCCCAAACAGTATCAAGAATTGCTAATACCAGAGTTCGAGGGCCGGGAGTTTGGCTCAGTGGCTTAAGCGCCTGCCCTGGCAGGCGCAAGGCTGTGAGTTCAATCCCCAGTGCCGCAAAAAAAAAAAAAAAAAAAAAAAAAAAAAAAAAAAAAAAAAAAAAA
>RJWM01000077.1:215030-256709 GCA_004363535.1 Dasyprocta punctata | reverse complement strand
GAAATTGAAAGGGAAGCAATTCTCCCTAACTAATTCCTGCAGGCAAGTATTACTCTGATACCAAAACCAGAGAAAGACCAATCCGAAGAGGAGAACTATAGGCCAATCTCTCTAATGAACATTGATGCAGAAATTCTCAATAAAATACTGGTAAATAAATGCAACAAATCATCAAGAATATTATACATCATGACCAAGTGGGATTTATCCCAGGAATGCAGGGATAGTTTAACATAAACAAATCAATAAATGCAATACACCACATCAACAGAGCCAAAGACAAAAATCACACGATCATCTCAATAAATGCAGAAAAAACTTTTGATAAATTCCAAAACTTGTTCATGATAAAAACCCTACAGAAACTCAGAACATATGGTATCTACCTCAGTCTGATAAAAGTCATCTATGACAAACCAACAGCCAACATTATACTAAATGGACAAAAACTGAAAGCTTTCACTCTAAAATCAGGAACAAGACAAGAATATCCACTATCATCACTCCTATTCAGTATAGTTCTGGAAATGTTAGCCAGAGCAATTAGACAACAGAGAGAAACAAAGGGAATAAGGATAGGAAAGGAAGAAGTTAAATTATTACTATGTAGGATGAAATGATACTCAACATAGAAGATCCCAAAAACTCCATCAAAAGACTACTAGAGTTAATAAGTAAACTCAGCAGTATAGCTGGATAAAATGTCAACACTCAAAAATCAATAGCATTCCTGTACACAAACAGCAAACTCACTGAGAGAGAAATTATGGAAATAACACCTTTCGCAATAGCATCCAAAAACATGAAATACTTAGGAATCAACCTAACAAAGGATGTAAAAGACCTATGCTTTGAAAAGTACAGTAGTCTAACAAAGGAGATTGAAGAAGATGTCAGAAAATGGAAAGATAACCCTTGCTCTTGGTTAGGAAAAATCAACATAGTAAAAATGGCCATACTCCCAAAACTGTTATACAGATTTGATGTAATCCTGAGCAAAATACCATTAAGATACCTTAGAGATCTAGAGAAAACATTCCTAAAATTCATTTGGAAACAGAAGAGACCAAGAATAGCAAAGGCAATTCTGGGCAACAAAGGCAAGGCAGGAGGCATCACAATCCCTGACTCAAAATTATACTACAAAGCTACAGTGATAAAATCAGCATGGTACTGGCAAAAATAACAAAACAAAACAAAACAAAAAACAGATCTGAGGATCAATGGAACAGATTAGAAGATGCAGACACAACTACAAAGACACTCAGCCACCTCATCTTTGGTGAAGGGGCTAAACATGTTCACTGGAAGAAAGATAGCCTCTTTACTAAATGGTGCTGGAAAAATAGGCTTTCCA
The DNA here is from genome assembly GCA_004363535.1 of Dasyprocta punctata. NCBI lineage: Eukaryota > Metazoa > Chordata > Mammalia > Rodentia > Dasyproctidae > Dasyprocta > Dasyprocta punctata. The sequence goes on along the minus strand of RJWM01000077.1, from coordinate 255,352 downwards.
CATGCTGAAGACTGAAACTAGACTCATGTCTATCACCATAGGCTAAACTAAAGTCAAAATGGATCAAAGATCTAAATATTAAAATAGAAACCCTAAATCTACTGGAAGACAAGGTAGGTAGAAATCTTGAAGACATAGGGATAGGCAAAGAGTTCATGAACAAAACTCAAACCACATGGGAAGTACTTCAAAGAATCAACAACTGGGATCTCATCTTATTAAAAAGTTTTTGCACTTCAGAAGAAATTACCAACAGAGTTAAAAGAACCCACAAAATGGGAAAGAATTTTAGTCAGCTGTCCCTTAGACAAAGGGTTTATATCTAGAACATATAAATAATTGAAAAACATCAGGCCCCCCACATTCAAAGACCTAATTCAAAAATGGGCATCTGAGATGAACACACGCTTCTTAGATGAAGAAATACAAATAGCAAATAAATGCATGAAGAAATGTTCAATATCACTAGTCATTTGAGAGATGCAAATTAAAACAACATTGAGATTCCATCTCACTCCAGAAAGAATGGCTGCCATCAAGAAATCAACAGATAACAAATGTTGGTGGGGCTGTAGGGAAGAAGGAACACTTCTCCACTATTGGTGGGAGTGTAGACTGGTGCAACCATTGTGAAAATCAGTGTGAAGATTACTCAAAAAACTCAGATTGGAAGTCTCATTTCATCCAGGTATTCCCCTTTTGGGTATTTTCCCAGAAAAATTGAAAATGTCATGCCACAGCAATATATGTGCAGCAATGTTTATAGCAGCACAATTTGTAATAGCTAAATCTTGGAAAAACCCCAAATGCCCATCAACTGCAGAACAGATAAAAAGATGTGGTACTTTTATATAATGGAATATTACTCGGCTATAAAAATGGATAATCTTGAGGCTTTTATATATCAGTGGAGACAACTTGAGTCAGTACTCATAAGTGAAATAAATCAAACTCACATTTATAAATATCATATTGACTTCCTAGTATAAAAAAAACTGAAAGCGTAATAAGATCCAAAATGTACAATAGACATTGAAATAATGAAAGGGAAAGAAAGTGCTCAAAGCTGAGCATGGTGGCACACGCCTTAAATCCCAGCACTCAGGAGGCTGAGGTAGGAGGAGCGTTGTGAGTTCAAGGCCAGCTTGGGCTATAATGTGAGCACAAGGCTGGCCTGAGGTACACAGTGCGACCCTGTCTCAAAAAAACTAGGGCTGGGAGTTTGGCTCAGTGGCTTAAGCACCTGCCTGACAGGTGTGAGGTTGTGAGTTTGATCCCTGGTGCCAAAAAAAAAGAAAAAAAAAAGAAAAGAAAAGTGCTCAAAACAAAAGAACAACTGGGATAGGGAAAAGGAGAAAAGGAAGAAAGGAAAAGTTTATATATATGTAGGTATGCATATATAAATGTATGTATGTATGTATATGTATGCAAGATAGATAACTATACTACTAATCTCTGTTAGTTCATCAAAAAGAACAGTTGGTGTGTCACTGTTCGGTTGTTTGATCATTTTTTATGCCTAGATCTTGTAACCTGAACAACTACTTCAAAGATTACAATATGCAATATATTAACTATTGTTAATAAAAAAAAAGTAGGGACTACTTTTTTGAAAATCTGTATAATTTCTGTACTTTTTTTCTGTTTAGTTTTTTAAAATAAAAAAATTTTAAAAAAAGAAAATTATGAATCTATAACCATTCAAGATATAAATGCTCATTCAATTAAGGATTAGAAGGACCTTCCTCAAATTGGTAATAAATATCTACAAAAACTTAAAATTAGCAATATACTTAAGAACAGACCAAAAAAATCTGGAATCAATAAATGACTATTACAAGACTGCAGGATACAACATTGTATACAAAAGTCAGTCATTTTCTTCTGCTCCAACAATGAACAGTAACCTTACAAATTAAGAACAAATGCCATTTACATTAGACACCAAAAACTTAATTAAGTATAAACTTAACAAGATATGTATAACATCTATGTGAGGAAAACCAGAAAGCTCTGAGGTACAAATTAATATTCATGGATAAGAAGATTCTATATTGTCAAGATATTAGTTCTTCCTAACTTGGCTTGTAGACATAACTGTGCCCCTTTATCCTTGAAGTATACATCTCAAAACATTTTCCCCACCCTCAGTGAATTCCTAAAACCATGAAAAATACAAACTCTCCATGTATTGTGTCTTTTCATATATGCCCTGCAGGATTGCCACATAGTGCCATATTAATTTGTCCTTCCATGTTTTATGCCCTCCTCCTTTGCATCGCTACTGTTGCACTTTGGGACCATGATAAGTAAAGTAAGAGTTCCTTGAACACACGAAGTGCTATGTCATGACAGTTGATCTGACAACCGAGAAAGCTATTAAGTGACCTATAGGTGGGTAGTGTAGCTAGTATGAATACGGTAAACAAAAGAATGATTCACATCCTAGGAAGAACAAAGTAGAAAAGTGTGAGATTTCATCACAGTACTTGGAACAGTGTGTGCTTTAAAATTATAAATTGTTTCTGGAATTTTCCATTTACATTTCTGGATTGCTATTGACTTGGGTAACTGAAACCATAGCCAGCAAAAGTGTGAACAAGGAAGAACCACTGTATGATACAGTCTCAATAGAAGCCTCAAAACATTATTTTGTAGATATCTACAAAAGAATTTTAAAGTTTAAATAAAGGGAAAAAATACTCAGAATAGCCAGTACAGTAATGATAGAGTAGAACAAAACTCGAGGTACTATTTGATTTCAACACTTAGTATAAAGTTGCAGTTATCAAGATAATATGGTATTGGAGAAAGAAAATAGACAAATAGATCATTGGAATAGAATAGATGGCCCTAAAACAGGCCCATGTAAATATAACCAAGTGATCTTTGACAAAAGATCAAACATAAGAGAATGGACAAATATAGCATTTTCAGTAAATGATGCCAGAACAACTGGACATCCTTATGGAAAAAATGAAAATGAATCTAGATATAGACTTTATACCCTGCAGAAAATGACATCAACATGGACTGCAGACAGAATTAGAAAACACCAAGCTATAAAACTCGTAGCAAATAAAAAAAAAAATGAGATAATCTTGTAAGTGACTATGCTGTTTTAGATAACAACAAAGGCATAATCCATGAAACAAATAACTCATAAACTGGACTTCATTACAATTAAAACTATCAAAAAAATGAGCAGAAAAACCACAGATTGGGAAAAATATGTACAAAAGATACATATGATAAAAAATTGTTATCCAAAATATATGCAAAGAACTCTTAAAACTCAACAATAACAAAACAAACAACCTGATTAAAAAATGAGCCTACGGCATTAAAACACACTTCACCAAGTAAGATAAATGAATGATAAAAATACAAAAAGATACTCTATATTACATGTCATCAAGGAAATGCAAATTAAAACAACAATGAAATATTGCTACACGTTTATTAGAATGAATAGATCTCTAATACAACATTAAATACCGGGAAAGGTATGGAACAACAGGAACTTTCATTCATTGCTGATGCTAATGCAGAAAAGGTACATCCAGCCTCTCTGGAAGACATTTTGGCAGTATCTCATAAAACTAAACACACACTTACCAGTTGTGCTCCTTGGCACTTACTCAAAATAACAAAGAAACAGCAACAAAATCCTTCATATAGAAGTTTACAGCAGCTTTACTCATAACTGCCAAAGCTCTCAAGCAACCGAGGTGTCCTCAAGACAAAGGAATATCACTCAGTGCTAAAAGCAAATCGGGTACCATGCAAAAAAAGACATGGATTAGTAAACCTTAATTCATGCTACTAAATGCAAGGAGCCAAAACAAGACTACATACTATATAGTTTCAAATATATGCAGTTCCGGAAAAGAGAAAACATTGAAGATAGTAAAAAGATCAGTAGTTACCAGGGATTGGGAATGGGAAAGACAAATAAGCAGAACACAGAGAATTTTTAGGACAATGAAAATACTCTATATGATACTGTAACAATGAGTATATATGTTTTCAGACAATTTTCCAAACTCCAGGAAAATAAATATGATCAAGTGAATCCCCATGTAAACTCGGAGGTTTGGGGACTATGTGTCAATGTACACTCATGAGTTGCAACAGATGTATGTGTTGTTCTAAAGGAGGTGTTACTGCTGGGACAGCCTATGCATGCGTTGAAGCAGGGGCATATGGAAAACCTTGTACTGTCTTCAGTTCTGCTGTGAACCTAAATCTGTACACATCAAGCTACATAATTTTTAGAAAACTTTTCAAGTCAAAATTTCAGTCGACATTGGCTTCATTAGTTTGCTACATTTTGCATTTGCCTTGAATCCTTTACTTTTTTTCTTATTGAAATTTCTTTAAATTATCTTAAATCAGGGTTCAAAACTACTGAGGCAAGCTTTGATTTCAATAAAAAGTGAACTTACCTTTAAGAAAGTCACTTGTCATTTTAAAAAAAGACTATAATAACTCTTCCAATAGAACACAGCATTGTTTAAAAATAATTAGCTTTCCAAATCAATTGTTTAAAAATAGTTTGTTTTGTTGTTGTTTTTCTTTTTGATGTTGGAGATTAAACCCAGGGCTTACACATGTTAGCCAAGGGCTAGAGCTGGGGCATTGAGCTGTATCCCTCACCAGCAAGTAATAGATCTTAATTTACTCTAAGTCTAAGAAAGGATCGGGACAAGATAACACTTCTCAAATAAGCCAGCCACTAGAATAATATGAAGTTCTGTACTGAGGGCCTTATACCTTCTAAATGTCCAGGCTTTTGAGGGTTCATTAGTAAGCAGTCTCATGTACTTTGTACTGAATTTGAAGAAACAATTATTCCCATCTGCTGTTACAAATGACTGTACATATGGAGGCCTATATATAACATGTATCATGTTTAGATGTGTGGTCTTGCTCTTACCATATGTCTGCAAAGTGAATATTTCCCCAACTTTCCAGATGAGGAAACCAAAGTTCAATAACTCACTCAGATATTCAATAATGAAATACATCTCAAGCCAATTTTTCTGTGGTATCAAAAACTTGACTCCACTTCATTCTACTGAACAGGAATACCAAAAATTCTTACGTCTCTATCTGCCAAGAAGAGAGATGTCAAAAAGATTTTTCTCTTCTTTAGAGTCTAGTTATCATTATTTTCCTCCCTGAAAGAAGAGAGAGATGGTATTTTGAAATCTCTGTGTATGGGCTATGGGAGGATAAAATATATGTAACTTTAAGGGACTTGGGTGCTTTTCTTTGTGTGCTTAGAATAAAATTCCATTAATCAGGTAGAGTAGCCTTTTTTGGTGTGTATGGGGCTGGGAATTGAACCCAGGGTCTTATGCATGCCTGGCAAGGGCTCTACCACTGAGCCACATCCCTAGCCCCAAGAGAATAGCTTTTAAGAGAATAGCCTTCTCTTACAGCTTTCTTGGCATCAGCTTTATTCTGACTATGGAGGCTGCAGGCTACATGCTCAGTGGGGCAGGAGAAATGAGAGCCCCAGACCTCAGCTCTGAGTGTTGGGTATGCTGATGATTATACGGTCTCCGTGAGGTGGGAGTGAATTGAAAACTACAGAAGAAAATAGCTTTTCCTTCTGGCTAATAGATGAGAAGAGTCACCCCATCACATCAAAGGTACCCATGTTCATCCGCCAACAATGGGGCTGTGGCCATCCATCTGCAATGTCACCAGCTCAGCAGCCCAGTCAGCCACATCTGGAAAAGTTAAGTGAGCTGCAGAGTTGACATGTGTTAAGGAATGTTTTCAGCACAGCATATTGACAACAGACAGTTTTCCTCCAATTTGCATCAAACCAATAAATTGTTTGAACGTTAACAATTCGAAATTTAGTAAGTCAGTGAAGAGACTCTGTATGTCCTACTGCTAATTGCAATTCTTTGAAAAGGCTCAGAAGGGATAATAAGATCTATAAATTGGGTGACCCCAGTCTAGGGAAAATGGGGAAGAGACCCACAAAGGACCCACCATGTATACCCCCTAGGAAGATACCAGTTTTAGGGACCCTCTCAGTCAGAGCCTATCACACTGGACAGTTTGCTGACTATCTTTCCAATGTCTGAACACCTGAAGTGTGAACACGTGTACTCGTAGAGGGACAGCATGCTGGCCCTACAGAGGTCTCTATGGCTTCTGGTGGTTTCAGTTTTGTAAGTCTCAGTTTCTAATGAGACTTTTAAAACAGGAACCATGTTGTAATGCTTTTTTTCTGTTTTGGTAATTTTGGTAGTTTTGAGCAAGGATCCACATGCTTCAGAGCAAATCTCTTTTGTTCTAGTTTGGTATAAGAAATGACCACCATATGAAAGGCCAAAGAAGTAGAAAGATAATCCTTGGTAGCTCTAATCTTTGTCTTCTACAAGGATCTCAACTCAAGAAAAAAGATTCTTTTTTATTCTATGTCTTTCTCAAATGTCATTCTTTCATGGATGTTTCCTTTTGGAATACAGTACTGATTTGGGGGTGGATGTGGGAATTGAATCCAGGGCCTTTGCACTGAGCTACATTCTTGGTCCTTTTTAAAATTTTTATTTTGAGTCAAGGTCTCACTAAATTGCTAAGTTGCCCAGGCTGGGATTGAATTTGCAAAGCTCCTGCTTCAATGGTATATTGTTTAATTAAGTATGTTATCTACACAGACCTCAAAGGATTTCCTATAGGGCATTTGAGAAAAGAAAAGGAATTCTGTGACAAGGACAAAAGTAACTGCTTTGCCTTTCTACAAAAGCTCTGACTCCAGGGCTAGCTCCATGGCACATGTAGCTATTCTCAGGCAAAGACATCCCTACTAAAGACGTAGACCAGCCTTTTTTTTGTTTTGTTTTGTTTTGTTTTTTGTTTTTATCTGAAAAGCTTTCTTGTGATAGAAAATATTTACATTTGGGTCACTGGCTCACAGACATGCTCCCAGCCCCACGACTGGCTGAAGATGCTCTGATTTGTCACTTCGCTATCGCTAATGGATACTGTTGAGATTTTAATATTTATTCTCCACATCAATAGCAGAGTGATTCTAGTGTGGACTCTGGTTAGACAGCCTGGGTTTGTAGCTGACTCTCCTCCTTACTATGTTATCTTGACAACTTAGAAAATAGAAAACAAAATGAAACTAAAAATGAAAAACAGAAGAATCCAAAAAAGCCTAACACTTCATTTTACACAAGTCTGAAAATTAAATGATAGAATGTGTTTGAAGCACTCAGAAAGTATACGCTATTATTATTATTTATGTTGTTGTTATTTGAGGGGCCCAGGCAGAGGCCTTATGTAATGTCTGGCATTGGTTTCTAAACAGAACAAATGGGCTCAGTCTCATCATCCAAAAACTCTCAATTCTTGGCTTAGAGCAGTAAGTTGCTGTCTTGGAAAACAGTGTAGAGGGCAGAGCTGTACCAGCAGTAACCTGGGAGATCCCTTGGGTGCTTCGCCTCTGGAAAGGAGGAAGCTGGCAGACAGTGCCCACTTCCCACCCTGGTGGTGGAACTCACAGTGGGTGCTGCAGTTCTGCTCTCTCATCATCCGACAACTGCAGGCTCTGGATCTGTTGTCATTGGCTCAGCTAAAACCCACACTTCCAATTTTCACACTATCTGTAAACGTTTCATTCAAAAGGCTTTCCTATTTAATATCAAACAAGTGGGAAAAAAATTTCACCGGCTCATTAGCATGGTGCCAGACTTCCACTGGGATATGGCGGCAACTGGAGCTCAGCTGCATGGAGACCTCAGTAGGATTTCTCAAATGGCTGAATGGAGAGCAATACATCAGCCTCCTGAAATCTCACATGCCATTTGGTTTAAATATTAAAGTTCCTTTGAGGTTAAGTAAGTATTAGAACCAGAAGGAAGGCAGGTTTACAATCTGTTAGCCTGGGACCCACATGCTCCAACTGTCACACATCGCTTCAGCAAGAGGGGTCACTATAGCCCCAAATCTCCCCAACTCCATTTACCAATCGGAAATGGACTTTCACATTCTCATCAACCTTTGTCCACAGTCTAGACTCACAGACTGACCAACAGGAACATAAGGCAAGTTACAAATGGGAGGACTTAGCATATACCTTCTCTAGTGGTTACGCTCTTTTTTAAAAAAAGTAAAAAGAAACAGGTGAAACCAATTTGAATAAAGTATTTTATTTAACCAAATATATCCACAATATTATCATTTCCTCATGCTATCAATATGAAAGTGATTAATGAGATATTTACTTTTTTGTGCTATGTTGCATACCAGTGCACAGTTTATACTTAGAGCACACCTAGGTCAGGATCAGCCACCTTTCAAAAGCTACTGTATTGGACAGGACAGGCCTAGATTCTAGACTCAGTTCATTCCATACATTGCATTACATCCCAAAGTAGCAGGGCAGTGGTGAAAACACCCAGTGGAGCCTGAGGAAGGGTCTCAAGAGACTGAGAAGAATTGGGAGGACACTGTGAAACAGAATCTGTCACCACAGTTCCTTTTGAAGTGCATTTGCTTGCAATAACTTTTATAAACATCATTCCCTCTCTCCTCTTTGTTTCACAGTTTGGGGACCCAATTTATCTCTGACGGAGGAGAGTATTATTTTCTCAGCTGCAAATCATGTTAATTGGGCAGCAGATAGATAGGAATGTGGAGTAAACAGCCCTAGTACCTCTAATGCTTTTGATGACTTTTCCAGCCCCATACTGTAGGTACTGTATTGAAGTGGGAGGACTGCCCCCTCTTCCTGCTAAAGGTGACAAAGGCCTGTCTACTGCAGGGAGGTGGGGTCAGGAAAGCATGCTAAAGTGAGTTTATTTCAAAGTTCTGGTCCTTGTTCTTTGCTTGTAGTTGACTTTTAGATAACTAGGATCCTCAGTCATGGTAGGGTATTGGGAATCTTCGGAGAAAAGTGCAACTCGGGAGGTCTTTGTAGCAGAGAATGGCACTGATTTCTTGTCAGGAGTCATCATGCCATTGATTTTGTTTCTGCAACACTTCTAGTATGAAAGCATCACATCACAGGATACCTAACCAAGTCTAAGGAACAGTGAGAGGTCTGTTTGTCTTTTCTAAAGTAGGAAGAAAGGAATTGTAAAGAGGAGGGAGAGGGGAAGCAGCAGAATGCCAATTTGATTTGAGCTGATCAATGTTAAGAATAAATTGCTATATAAGTTGAAGAACCAGAATTGGTTTCCATAAAACTGTCCTACCCTGTACCCACTGGAACATCTTCCTAAAACCCAAGGGAAGGGGTAGTGTAGTTTGAAGCCTACTTCAAGCATACCAAGCTTTTCACTGAAGTCTTAGAATTCTTTTCTTCAGAGTTCTCAGTATGACCCTGTTTCTCTGTCTTAAACATAGACTCACATTTCACTTTCAGAAGGTCTTTTTATATATCAAGAGGGAGACACGGCAGTGCGGCACTCAGAACCCCAAGACTACAGAGGACTCGTGGTCACCAAGTTCAGCACGGTGCCCAGTTACAACTTCAGGCAGAACGTGGCTGACTAGGATGAGTGTAATAGCACCTGGAAAAACATAGTTCCTTATTTCTAATTAACTACTGTTATTGTTAACCTTGTCTGGCCTCTCCTGCCCACAGACGCTTAAAAGTAGTGATGGTCACAAAAAAAAGATAAGCTGAAGTCATTTGTAGGAAAATGAATGCACCTCGAGACCATAATGTTAAATAAAAGATAGATAATAGGAAGTAGGGAGATAGATCTCTCTTAAAGGGGAAGTGGATCAGGAGATGGACGGGGGAAGGGAAGGAAAGGCATGAAAAAAGGAATAGGGATGTGTTATGTGCATGGATCAGCTCCACGGAAGGAACATTATGTGCTGCAAACTGTAGTCATTTCAAAAAATGGGGAAAAAAGTAGTTCAATGTCAGTGTTGCCTAGAGAACCTGTTGATATACAGATTCCTGGCCAACCCTTCACAGACCTTCTAAGTTAGTAGATCTAGGAGCCTGGCCCAGGAGTCTGCACCCGTAGTCATATCCCAGGGTCTTTTCATGCCACACACCATGCCTCAGAAGCCCTATTGTCTGTCTGCTGGAGTAATGCAATAGCTGTGTGTAATTTTGTTCTGTGTGTTCAAAAGGTAGTAATATTTTGAAGTTGTCATTTATCTTGGGAAATCTACCTAAGGCATCTTTCTGATCAAACATCAGTAGACAAAAAAATCATCAAAATGACTTTCTCCTAAAAAGTTTTAGAGATCACCTTAGAGGGCAGCCAGACTTTGCCTAGATGAACAGTGCAAAGTAACTGATTGTGGCATTGCCCTCAGTTAGGAAGCATCAAAGGAATTGCTGATCTCCTGTTGCCTCTTTTCTGAAGTTGTCTCAAGCTTTCTACCATGTGATCTGGTCAAAATTAATAGGACGAATGGTGAGTGTCCTCCCTTGAATTAGCTTGTATAAAATGGTAGTGACTTTTGAGTGATCAGTCCAGCAGGAGAATCACTCCACGCTGGAGAGCGCCTGGCTGCTCTCTCACAGGCAGGGAGTCAGCTAAGGGAGGAAGGTAAAGTAGGTACAGGCAACAATGCTGCATCCGAATCACCATATGGTGGGACACCAGCAAGCAAATTACAGTAACTAGATATCTGCCCTGTATTGGTGAAAATGTTGCAGTGATTGTAAGAACATTTATTAAGCATCTGCTATGTGGCAGCCCAGGTGCTAAACTTTTACACTTGTTTTCTTTCATTTAGTCCATATAAAGATTCTATTGATGTTTAATATGAATGTACACATTTTACGCTTAAGGAAATTGAGCCTTGAGAAAGGTAACCACTTTCCCAAGGTAGCAAGTGTCAATGCTAGAAATCAAAAGCAGTTAATTTGTTTCAAAGCATATTCCTGTATTGAGAACAGGCCTCAGTGCAAAATGAAAATACACCGAGGTTTGTTTCAGTTTTAAAAGGAGAAAAATACTGATACTGATATTAAGCTCTTCCTTTTCATCCAGGGTCTTGATTTTCTTGGTAATGGTGGTTTATATTTGCTCTTTAATGTCAAGAAAAGTTAAAAATTAAAATTATCATCATAAAATTCACCATCCATCTTTATATTGTGCGATACATTTTAGATGCCAGTGGTAACTTGTATGCAAAATCACTGAAATAACAAAATTTGTGTTTCAGAGCTTATATATATATATATATATATATATATATATATACTGTACAAAACTAGACTGCTTTTATTTTACTTCTTGATATAGGCACATTCCATCGACATTCCATCTACTTTTGGTTTCTGATAAGTTAGAAGAACTGAAAAGAATCAAAATCGTTGGTTTCCTTGTCATCCTCTCCTTCTGTCTCTTTATCTTCAGTGTCAGTGATTGCTTAATACAAGTAACACAGATAAGAAATGGTATGACAGATTTCCTTGGTTCTTTGTTGTCTCTTATTGCTGAGACAAAATACTTGATACCCAAAATGAAGGAAGGAAAGGTTTATTTAGCTTATAGTTTTTGGAGATTTCAGTCCATACTCAGGGTGGTTCCAAGGCAGGGTGGTGTGGCTAAAGGGCAACCGTTCATGGCCACCACAAGTGACAAGAGTGAAAAAGGAAAAAGGGGAGGAGCACCAAGAGAAGACTTTTTCTGTCCCTTATATTGTTTGTAGGCCACACACACTTGGGTGTAGCAATCACACCTATAATCCCAGCACTGGACCATGAATCATTCACAAACACTAGAAGCCTGCCTACCTGACTGCATGAGCCTTTGGGGGGACATCCAGACTCAAACCATAACATTTGTGTTTCTTAGAATGTCATTGCCTTCTTTCTGTATTTGAAGCCACTTCAAGTTTGGACATCATGGCCTCTACGGGATATCAGTATGTATATTAATCAGATGCATGTTTCTACAATAAAAACACCTATGGCAAAAGAGAAAATGTTTGCCTAGGGATATAGCTCAGTTGTAGTGCATCTGTTAAGCACACGTGAGGATATGGATTCACCCCCAGTGTTATGGGTCATATCTTGATGTCTCCCCAAAGCTTCATGAACTCACAGGTGAGGTTTTGTGTATGATACTCATCAGAGGTGGATTAGCCCACTGATGAATTTATACCTAAATGTGTACTGAGAGGTGAAAGTTGGTCAGAGGAGGTGGGTCACTGGGGAGTGTGACCTGGAAAGATGTTATCTTCCTCCTTCTTCCCTTAATCTTTCTCCGCTTCCTGTGATGCTATGAGCTGTTTTTCCTCTGCAATGCACCTGTGCCATTCTGCACTGCCTTGGAGCCAGCTGACTATGGACTGAAATCTTTATAAACTGTGAGCCAAAATAAATCTTTCCTCCTTAGAGTTGTGACTAATATTGTGTTTCAGCAATAAGAAAGTGACAAAGACTCTCACCACAAAGGAGTGGGAGAAAGAGAGAGTAGGTTTATTTTGTTCACAGTTTGGAGATTCAAATCCAAGACTGGGTGGCCCATTCATTTGGTTTCTGATGAGGGTAGTAAATGGCATGGCAAGAGCACATGTCAGAGTGAGTGGAGTCATATGTAGAACTAGGAAGGAGAAAGAGAGAGAGAGACAGAGGGGAAGAAGAGAGGGAGAGGCAGAAACAGAGACAGAGACAGAGAGAGACAGAGAGAGAGAGAGAGAGGGAGAAGACAGGGAGGCAGAAACAGAGACAGAGAGAAACAGAGATAGAGAGACAGAGAGAAAGACACAGAGGCAGAGACAAAGATAGAGAGAGAGAGAGACAGAGACAGGGAATGCCCCTAAAAATCCATAACATCTCTAAATGTTCCCACCCTCATCCAAATCATAGCAGTACCACTTTTCACCTAGACTCAGCATACCTACTTCGAGCTTGACTTAAGACTTGCTGAACTCCTGTGTATTGTGAGCGCACTGGAAATATGTGCTCATGGGATATTAGAGATGCAATCTAGGAAGAAGGTCATGCATATTGTATGAAGATTCCATTGTACTATGGACTTCGCTTACAAAATATAAGTTCAGTAATAAAATTAGGAAGTTTGAAAGTGCTGGTAGCAGAGCAAGCACAGGGCCTTTCTGAGCATGGGTAGCTATATGTGACTGCACATTCACACAACTTGCAAAGCTCGGCCTGCCCTGAGTCTGACAAATAGAATGTTTTTGTCACTTTGTTGGGGGTAATACAAAGTACAACTGCATCTTGAAATATGCTGTTTCAGCTGTCTGCCTCAGTAGCTCAGCTATGCAGTCTCAGAAATGAATTCCTGCCTTATTTGTTGGTGAGTTTATTGGCCTAAAACTATCCTTTGTTAAACTTCAGTGTGGTCAACAAAGCAGTGTCTGGGTGGCCTGTGGAGCTTCTAGGACCTTTGGAATATTTCATGGGTGAGTGGGAGCAGTGCCCTGCAGAACGTCCTTCTCATCTACCAGCATTATGGGGTTCAGCCAGGCACCTTTGGAGACAATCCCTTCCTGTCTTCATTCTTTGGGACCATGGGGCTCTGCAGTAACAGAAAGGCCAGTAGGTTCCTTTAAGTAAGAAAATACGAAAGGAAAGGAGGCTGGTTTTTAAGTTGTCTCCTTGATACCTCAACCCTTTAGTTTGGCCTCAGTAATTTTATTGTTGCTCCCATTGTCAACATTCTCTTGCCTTGCCTTTCACTCTAGACTTTCCCCTTGCCAACCCATCAGCCCTCAGGCTACTTTTCCTAGATTACTCTTTTGATTACCCCACTCTTCTCTTCTTTAAAACATTCTGTGGCACACTGATTACATCCCATTTCCTTATTCTGTCATTTAAGGCCCTCCAAAACCTGATCTCAATCTAACTTTCCTTTTTTACTTTGATTTTCCTTTCTGGGCAGGAGACTAACATGTATGATCCATCCCTCATTTGTGACTCAACTTTGTTTTTTGTTCCTCCCCTTTCGTTCACACTTTCTGTACCCAGGCTCATCCCAAATACATGATATCTATTTATAAAGCATTCTACACTGTATCTACCTATGGCCATATCAAATAATAGGTGGAAGGAAAGAGTTTAAGTAACAATTTTGCCTACAGAATTAAACATTGGTCACCTCTTCTGCTTCCCCAGAAAATGACTAAAGCTATTGTTTATTTACAGTCTAGGTAAAATGTAAATTATCATGAAAGCACATTAAAGAAAGATTTCATTTTTTACCTATTAAATCAGGAGAGATTAAGATAATTCAGCATCTTAAATTCATAACAGGCAACCTGGGAAGATGGTGGAGTGGGAAGTAGCAGAGAAAGTGCCTCTCTGAGAGTCACCATTCAGATGCTGGAGTATAGCATCATGAGGAAGACAAGAAGGAAGGGAGCCCCTTGGACCCAGGAAGAATCCGAAGCATGAATTGAAGCCTCTGGAGAGAGTGGAGAGAGAAATTTCAACAAAGAAGGAGGTAACTGGCAGTGCTTTCTCAGAGATAGGATTCATTGTGCAAGGGGAATTGTTCAGACCTGTGGACATGAGTCATGGAGATGGCTTGTGACCCTGGAATCCTCTGCAGAGAGATGCAGCAGTGGAGGAAAGCAGCAGAAGAAAACAATTGGCCTGGAGCCATCTTGGAGATGGGCAGCCTAAGACCAGAACTCAGAACTGTAGCTGGCTCTCTCTAGTGGGTACCAGCAGGGTTCAGATTCATGGAAGGTGCTTGGAAAGTGGTGAGCCAAATGTGACTGACTGGTCTCCACCAGAAAGTGCAGGCTTACTGAGAGTACCCACTACCCCACCAAAAAAGCTACTGCAGGCATGCTGGGATAGCTCAACATGGGTCAAGACTGCCTCCACAGGTTGTCCACCAGTGAAAGCAGAGACAAACCTGGAAAAACATGGAAGTAGACTTTTTTCCCCTTCCTTCTCCCTCCTCTCTGTTATGTTAGTCTTTTAGTTTTTGTTTTCCTTTTTTTCCTTTTCTTTCTTTCTCCCTCATTGTTTGGTCTTATTTTTACATAAGTGTAAATGTGATTTTTAGCCTCCCTGTGGCTCTATTTTGCTCTTTTCATCCCTTTCTTCACTCTTTCCCTTCAGTCTTCTATACCAGTTTCCCAAAGTTAGCATGATCCCGCTTGGTCCTCCTGCCTTACTTCTAATCTCTTCCTCTTTTTTCAATTCTTTATTTTCTCCTTAAACTATCTTGTATTTTAACCCTTGAGGGCAAAATTGACATATCAATTGACATATCATTGAATACTGCACATAGTTTTCTGGTTTATACAGTTAAAAGTGAGCTGTGTTTGATGCTATTGGTACTACTATAGCCAAAATTGACGTAATTGGTCTAAATAGCTGTTGGCCTTGGTATTTCATTACTGAGACTGACTAAGAATCACAAAAAATACTGTGGAACAGTGCCAAAGAATCAGGGACCAGGCCAAACAAACAACTTCCCATCTCCAAGAGACTGAAGAGGTGGGATCTTCCAGCAGACTCAAAACCCAAAGGCCAGCTATACCTGGAAGATACCTCAGAGACATGGTCATCACCTAGGGGTCCTAAATTTACAAGCATCACCCCAGGAATTAAACTTAAGAAAAGAAGAAATAAAGAAAAGAGAAAAGAAAAGAAAAGAAAAGAAAAGAAAAAGAGAAGACACTTAAACAAAATGCAACCATGGACATCTAGTTTGCCAAAGGCAAATTCAGGGGTCAATGAGGTAAGACAATCAGAAAGTCTCCCTCCAGGCCCCTCTGAAGTGGTAACAACAAAGCAACTAAATGAGGCTCTTGAAAAAATGAAATCAGAAATAATCTCTCAGATAACTGCAGAGATGATATCCAAAATAAGGACCATGCTTAGTGATGCAAGAACAGATACAGACAAAAAAATATATATATATACACGAGTTTAAGAAAATTATGGAAGCTCAGCATGGGAAAGAAATGGAATCCATAAATCAGATTGAAACAGATAACCAGGAGAATAAAAATTCCATTGAAAATATTCAAAGTAAATTAGGCCAGTGTGAGGACAGGATCTCAGATACTGAAGACAGGCTTGCAGTTAGTGACCAGAAAAAGAAAAATTTCCCCAAAATAGCAAGGGACCATGAGAAATCAATAGAGCAGCTGCTAGATGAGACAAAAAAATAAGATTGATGGGAGTCAATGAAAAAGCAGAAGATACCACAAATGATATCAAGAAAATGTCCACAGACATCATGACAGAAAACTTCCCTGGTAGAGAAAAAGAATTTGACATACAGATAAATGAGGCATATAGAACTCCAATTAGCCATGACCAAAAAAACTCTACACCCAGGCATATCATAGTCAAGATTCCAGAAATTCAACATAAGAATAGAATCTTAAAAGCTTTCAGGGAAATGAAACAAATCACCTATAAAGGAAAGCCCATCAAAATCACAGCTGACTTCTCAGAACAAATTCTCAAGTCAAGGAGAGCTTAGAGTGAACTATCCCAAGTTTTAAAGGAAAGCAACTTTCACCCCAGACTGATGTGCCCCGACAAAACTATCTTTCAAAACTGATGGAGAAATGAGATACTTCCAAGACAAAGAGCAGCTGAGGAAATTTATGACCACCATAAATTTCTGAAGAACATTCTAGAAAGAGATAATAAGGACTACAGCTCCATAAAACTCAACAGGAGGAATTCACCAGGCAAAGCAAACAATTAGAGGAAAGGGAAAAAAGTGTGGGTGGGGGAGCCAACAATAGGAAAATAACATGACAAGGATAAGTTAATACATATGAGTTATTGCCATCAATGTTAATGGTCTCAATTTACCAATCAAAAGACAAGATCCAACAATATGGTGCATATAAGGAACACATTTAATTCAAAAGGAAATCTACAGATTGAAAATCAAAGGATGGAAAACAATACTTCATGTGATAGGAGCGCAGAAAAAAGCAGAGATAGCTATTCTATTTGCAGACAAAGTGAATTTCAGGCCAAGACTGACTAAGAGAGATAAGGTCACTATATCCTCATAAAAGGAACAATCCAAGAGGAAGAGATAACAATCATAAATACATATGCAATGAATACCAGTGTACCCAGGTATATAAAACAAATAGTAACAGACATGGAAAATCAAGTAAGACCTAATACAATTGTATTGGGAGATCTCAATACCCCACTGTCACAAAAAGACAGATCAACTAGACAAAAAAATCAATAATGAAATCTTAGAGCTGAACCAAACTTTTTTTTTTTTTTTGGTACTAGGGATCAAACTCATGACCTTGTGCTTGTCAGGCAGGCACTTTGCCACTGAGCTAAATCCCCAGCCCCTGAACCAAACTTTTGAACAAATGAACTTAGTAGATATCTATAGAGTGTTCCACCCCACAACATCAGAATACACATTCTTCTCAGGTGCACACAGGATATTCTCCAAAATAGACCATATACTGTCTGATAGCACATGCTTATGTAAATGCAAAAAGATTAAATAAAATTGACAAACCCTTTAGTCAACCTTATCAAAAAAAGGAAAGAATCAAATCCATGCAAGTAGAAAAGGGTGAAATCACAACAGACCTGCAGAAATACAGAAGATTATCTATACCTACTTTGAAAACTTGTATTCTATTAAGATGGAAAATACAGAAGAAATGGAAAGATTCCTAAATACATATGAATTACCAAAGCTGAATCAAGAAGTTATAAAATCCTACATAAGCCATTATCAATCAATGGAATCAAAAGATGTAATTGAATATCTATTAACAAATAAAAAGCCCAGGCCCAGGTGAATTCTACAAGAAATTTAGAGAAGACCTAACACCAATTCTTCTCAAACTCCTTAATGAAATTGAAAGAGAAGTAATACTTCCAAAATCATTCCTGGAAGCAAGCATTACCCCGATACCAAAACCAGAAAATGACCCAACTAAGAAAGAGAATTATAGGACAACCTGTCTAATGAACATAGATGCAAAAAGCTTCAGTAAGATACTGGCAAACAGAATACAACAAATCATCAGGAAGATTATACACCATGATCAAGTGGGATTCACCCCAGAGATGCAGGGATGGTTCAACATATGTAAATCAGTAACTGTAATACACCATATTAACAGAGCCAAGGTTAAAAATCATATGATCATCTCAATAGATGCAGAAAAAGTTTTAAACAAAGTCCAGCACCCATTCACAATAAAACCCCACAGGAAATTGGAATAGATGGACTTTATCTCAATTTGATAAAAGCTGTCTATGACAAACCAACAGCCACTATCATACTAAATGTTTTTGCTCTAAAATCAGGAACAAAATAAGGATGTCCACTGTCTCTACTCATATTCAACACAGTCCTGGAAACTTTCGCCAGAACAATTAGTCAAGAGAAAGAAATAAAAGTAATAAACATAGGAAAGGAAGAAGTTAAACTATCATTATTTGCAGATGACATGATACTCTACATAGAAGACCCCAAAAACTCCACTAAAAACTGGTAGATTTAATAAGCAAATTCAGTAGCAGTGTGGGATACAAAATCAGTAGTCAAAAATTAATAGCCTTCCTGTATACGAATAACACACTCACTAAGAGAGAAATCAGGGAAACAACACCTTTCACAACAGCATCCAAAAAAAAAGAAATACTTAAAATCATGAGGAACTGGCATCTAGTCATTGGTGGAAGGTATGAATAAATACAGCTTAGGAAGGTAGTTTTAGAATCCCTGGTAACTCTATTCAAATTCTGTAATTCCATGTATATTTATTTTATGGAAATTATTGAGGAATGTGCACAAACATTCTCATACAAAGGCATTTAAAAGAGAGATCTAAAGGTCCAACAATGTGGAACTAGTGAAATAAGGGTATTTAAAATTGCTTGTCAGGCATTAAAAGTTATGTTTTAGGAAAAATTCAACACTGCAAATAAATGCACTTTATATGCATGATACTATTTAATCCTCATGATAACCCTTTGAAGTATATTATCCTTACCATGGATTATAAAACTGAAACACATATTTAAAATAATTTTTTAATGTTATGTAACTCATATGGAGTGAAGCAAAACCCTAAGTCAATTAAGTTAAACTCCAAGAACTGGAATTAGTTACCACACTACAAACTTGGATTCAGGACACAAATTTTAAGTGGTCACCAACATGTCAGGCTGATATTCATTTTATTCTTATTGTTTTTAATTTTTTTTGTCTTTAATTTTTGCTATTCTGGGGAGTGGTAGTGCTACTTCATGATAGTTTATATGTGCATTTCTAATAATGAAGTTGTTGGAAATTTAGAGGTCCCCTTTCTCCATGAAGTGCCTGCTTCTACTCCTCTTTCCACCTAGGTTATTTTGAAGTAAATTGTGAGCATCGTATTTTATTAATAAATATCTCAACATACAACACTAATACAGTTTCCTTTAAAAAATTCATTCTATTACACCTGAAAGATTCTAATAACCAAAGTTTTATTATTTGTGAAATAGTCAATGTGTTTAAGTTTTCTATCCAATTATTTCAAACTTTCTTCCTTTACATTCCAGAATTTTGAACAAAATCCAAGTAAGGTCTCAATACTCTGCTTGATAGAGTTAAGACTCTTTTTTTTGTTATTGGAGATCAAACTCATGACCTCACACTTACCAGGCAGGCACTTATGCCAAGGGTTCTTTTGATCTATAGTTTTCTTGTTTCCTTTTTCTTCCTTGCCATTTATTTAAACAACTTACTGTTTGTCATTTAAATTTCCAATGGTTTGGATTTTGATTATTTCACTATCATGTGTTACTTAATACACTCCATATTTCTGTTCTTTCTGTGACTTGTTAAAGCTAGAGGATTCATCAATTTTGCATTCAATATTTTTTGATAGGAATACATTCTACATGGTATTACACACTTTTTATGAGAAGCACATAATGCCTACTTGTTTCCTTCTGTGTGATATTAGTAAATAATTGCTCAGATCCATTATTAGGCACAGACAAACAATTGTAATCCATACATTTTACTTAATCTCCACTATTATATGACTTCATTGGATCCTGTTTGCCTAAAAATTTGACGATAAAAGTTGACAAAATGAATAGAAGTAGAGAAACCTCTAGTTCATTTTGTGTTCTTATCTGGTTATCCCAGCTGGCCAACTGTAAGGGAATATGTTATGGTTCTCTAAGAAGTACATACAGCATGGCACTTGAGGGCAGTAGGTAAGAGTCGTTTTTTTATGTGTTCATGGAAATGCAAATGATGCTGGCATAAATTGTGCAAAAGTGCTCTAGAAACAAAACTCATTAAGTCCTGGTCAAGGAATCACTTTGCCTAAGGACTATTTAGAGATAAGCAATGGGTCTCCTCAACCTTGCAACCTCAATGAAAGCAAAACGTGGCAGCTCTTGTGATACCTGGCTAGGTTAAAACACACACACACACACACACACACACACACACACACATACACAACAACAACAAAAAAAACAAAACAAAATGAAACAAAACAGGGAGTTATGTAGCTGTCAGGTTACTGCTTCTGCCTGGGCATGTGAACTGTAGCATGCTTTTATATAACAGCCTGTGCTGCTAGATAGAATAAAACACAAGAGACTGCTATTGAGCAAGAATTTTCCTCTTTGAGAATCAACATCCAACATTTCCAATAAAGATCATTTGTTCCATCAACAGACAGAAACATGAGACAAAGTTATTCTAGAGAAGGAGTTAAAGTCCTTTGAATACAAGGAAGAAGATGAAAAGAAGAGTAGGTAATTGACAGAACTTGGTTTTGCACTTTGGAAGCATTTTTGTATGCTAGACACATGCTTCATTGTTGTGGCAGTAAAACAGAATAAACGGTGCTAGCTTTACAGGGTTCTATTTAGAAAGATGCTAAAAAAGAAGCATGTTGTGTTTAGATTTCTAGTTTTATTAATGATTTCAAAAGAAGCTCAACAGCATTCAAAAACAATCCTAAATTAGGAGAATTGAAAGCCAGGAATTAGAATCCAGAACAAATACTGAAACATTTAGAAACTCAAAATGCAATTTTAGTATGACAAAATGCACACCCAATCTCTGGGTTCATAGAAATAAAACAATTTACCCAATGTTGTAGGAATTAAAGTCTTACACAAGTAGGGACTAAGTCTATCATTTACTGCTGTATTTCTGGCATCCAACACATGCCTGGTATAGATTAAGTGTTCAGCAAAAATGTATTAGATGAACAAAAACTCTCAAACTAAAACAGAAAGTCCCAATTGCGAAATAAAACCTAAAAATGTATGATGGTAAGCTGAATCCTGATACACTGTCATTTCAAAAATCTTGTTGAAGCTGCTTACTAAGTGTTGGGTTGATACTCTCCTTGTCTAGAAAGTTGTAAAACAACTGGAGAAGGTCCAGAGCCAAACCTGACCTGCTGCAGATTACAGAGAATGACAAGCGGATTTATTGTTCGCATTCCTCTCTCTGCCTTTTGGTGAGCAGTTTCCGTTTCAACAGTCTTCCCATTTTTAATTTATTCTGATATTTATGTATAAAGATTTAATCATTTCATGCCAGTTTAGCCTTTGAGTTGCCCTTGACATGCATTTTTGGATTGGCCTTTACATATATTACATGCAAACTGGCCTGAAATCATTCCTCTTGGTGTGAGCCTCTCAGGTAAGAATTGTGGTTTCACTTCTTGCTCCAGAAACAGCCTTCTTCCCAGACTCTGTTTAAAACCAGCTGCCCCCGCCCGCATGTCTTCTGTAAGCTTGTCCAGACATGGGGAACATCATTAGGCCAGGTCTTCCAGTCATTCCATTGCTTGGAAAGCAATCATTTATAGGCGTTTGGTGTTTTGTCTGACATCCGTTTGATGCTGGAGCTCCAGCCTTTGTCTCAATGAATCACTTGTCAGTGAAGGTTGTAGCAGCGAAGGTTGTCAGTGAAGGCTGCGTTTCACACTTAAGGGAAGGGTTGCCTGTGATGTAAGTGATCTTAGGATTTTTGAAAGACCACAGGGCACTCTCCGACCTTCCTCATCCCATGAGGAAACAGGGAAATGAGAGAGATTTATTCAAGGCTTATTTTGATTTGTCCCCATCGACCCAACCAGGCTTTCTTCTCTGGGGAACACATTGCCAACTCACCTCCATGGTTGGAATGTTTAGAACCACACTAAAATATTTGTGTAGAATATTTTGAAAGCACCAGATAGAATTAAAAAAGAGATATTTGTAAAAGAAATTTAAAAAAAAAGGGATTCAACATTCTTTGGTAGCTTGCAAAAGCTCATTTTTTAAAAGTAAAATTCGATGGCTGTATCCATGTTGGTTCATGTCTAACTAGAGAAGTAGGGGAGGGGGGAAGGGCTCAGGTTATAAACCTGGCTGAGACTAGCAAAGCATTAAACCCATGTGATCCTTTCTTTATTCTCCGGAGTACCAGTGCCTCAACAATATATGGAAGTAAAGTTGGTTTGAAAACCAAAAGGCCTACAGTAGCCCTCGTAAGAAATGATTGTTCATACAATGTTCTACAGAAACACTCATGTGCAATCGGAGGACATGAGCTGAGCAAGAAAGGGCACACTAAGCCTGAAAAAACCACAGGCGGCCTTTCTAAGCTAGGATCCAGCGAACAAAGCATGCCTGATGGAGCAGAGATGGAATGCGAGATGAGATTACAGAGGAAAATGGATAGAAAATCATGAGCTTTTTAATTCACTGTTTTGTCAAAAAGAGGATGCTATATAGGTCGATGGGGAGATTCTTCCTGCCGACGTTCAAGCTTTTCGCGTAGGTCTCACAGAAAATCACAGGAAGAAGCTGTCACAGATAGACAAATTCTCAGGCTGGGAGGTCAGAACTTCTAGATCTGATGAAACAGTGGGTAGAAGGGAAGTTTTTAAGTTTTAATTCAAAGAGAACAGGAAAGGGAAGGGGAATTTATATTCCATCTGAGCCTTCCAAGTCTTACAAGGGATCCTTTTCATGTACCTAAATTAGTACAAAGGAGTGGGGGCAGGGTAGAGTGCCAAAATTTGGGCTCATCAGTCACTTTACGTATCTGAGCTGGAAAACATTTAGCCCTGAGATGCAAATCATTTAATCACACTGACTCAGTGAGGACCAAAAGCTGTGAACCCTCGGGAGCCAGGAATTCCCAACCTGATGTGGCAATACATTTCACAGCATGAACTTCAGATCTACAACTCAGGCTGGGGAACTAGAGAAAGCAGGGATCTGATATTCTAGTTTCTGCATAACAAAGACAGACCCTCCCTTTCAAACACACTGAAAATGAGGGGTCCCAAAGGGCAACTCTCACATCCAGCCCCAGTCTCCCCACACATACCTTTCACCATAACTTTGCTCCATTAGGTCAGGAGGTTAATGAAAATTATAATGATGGCTGGCATGAATTTTGGATTTCCAAGAGTGTATATATGCAATCTGGACATGAAGAAAACCACAATTGCTTCCAAATCATATAGTTTTCTGTCTATACTTGTTTGGGTAAGTCTGAGATGCTTTAAGAAGTTGATAACTGCTCCTTCCCTACTTTAGAAATGAGACTGGGAATGCAGGTCATCCCTGCTTAGAAGTGTAAGGGTAAGGATAATATTCCATTTGGGACCAAACAAGAGTTAGAATTTTCATTTTTCATCTTCTATTAAGTACTTTTTTTCTCCCTCTTTCTTCCATCCACCTACTATTTGATTTTACTTTCCTACTATCTTTTATAGATTACTTTTATTCTTGGGGATGGACCTCTAAATACGTAGCATTTCTTTTTCAGTCAATTAAATATATCTACTAATTTCTTAAGGGATTCAGTCACCATTGAAAGAAATAGTTGCCAAACAGTGCTACTCTTAGAAATTTGCTTCTATGACCAGTATTATAAAATTACCCTTTGAAGGATGACACTTTAACATCTCTAACCTGTTCACTTAATCTGAAGGAACAGCTCTCTGAAAGTGAATTGCTGCTGAAGATAAAACAAAATGGAAGGCGCTTGCTTATTTTTCTGTTAAGGTTTTCACGATGGCCCAAAAGAAATGTGAATTAATCTATTTTGACCCCAAAGCAACAAAACTTATTTTGAAGACTTAAACAGGTCACAGAAATGTAAACAGAAGCCTGGGATTCCCAATGCTAAAGACGAAAGGAGTCAGTCCCAAAACACTAGTTCTACTCAGCGTTTATTTTCATTTGAAGACAGTAGGAATCTTATATAAATCAAGGACAATAACAAGTTCTTCTTGCCTGGCAAAAGTCCACATGAATCTGTGAATCCCTAAGTATAGACAATGTTTTTAATAGAAAGACAGGGCAATATGGCAGTTAATAGCAACCAATACTGTAAACTACAGTAGGTACAAAGTTTTATACAAATTAATTGCCATT
This sequence comes from Dasyprocta punctata, assembly GCA_004363535.1. Lineage (NCBI taxonomy): Eukaryota > Metazoa > Chordata > Mammalia > Rodentia > Dasyproctidae > Dasyprocta > Dasyprocta punctata. Next base: position 231,003 of record RJWM01000077.1, on the reverse strand, counting down.
TTAAAAAGGCAACTGCCGTAGCGAAGAAGGTACAAAACTGGTAACTTCCATAAATATAACAAGTAGCTAAGTGAAGAAATACACAACAGACTGTTTTCCCTATATAATATTTGAATATTCAAACTAAGACACCTGTGGCACTTTACTGGAAAGCAGGAACAGGACAGACACCCCCACCTCCCAGCCCCCACCCACCCGACCAGGTCCCACCCATCCCCCACATGTATTTCCAAACCACTGCGAATTCTAGGGTTACAAGGACAGGATGCCGCTCTGAAAGCAGCAAGACAGTGAGCTCCGACCTGCTAGACAAAGAAGGAGCCTTATTGACAGTTGTAAAGCATTAGGCGTCAGACAGAAACTTGTCAAAAACAGCTGTTGTTGGGTACTGATTGATAATGTTTTCATTCTGACGGCTGAGACGCCGCAGACAGTCTTGGGTCTGAGGAGAAGCCCATCACTGGCGCGCACATGAACACACACAGACAACGGGAAGTCATTTAACAGATGGCTTGGGTGCACTCAGTCACAGTATCTTAAAAAGACAACATTCTACATTTAATGAACTTGCAGGGGAAGCAAGGCCTAATAATCACTTATTGTTTCATAGAAGATGAACACAATAGGACAAAATAAAATCAGGAATTGTGTAAGTGGTCATCAGAATACAAGTTCTGTGCTACTCATGAATTAATACACAGTGTTAGAAATATTCAAGGATATTGCAGGCAAAACTGTATATACTATGGATCTTTCGTGATCCATGACAGTGGAGGGGGAGCATAAAGAAGTGTTGGATGTTTCAAAGGTGATGATGTCATTAAAATCTGTCTACAAGATTAAACCACAAAACTGCTTTTGAAAGATGTAAAGGGTCTGAAGTACATCAGCTGGAGAACTACCAGGTTTTATGTCATCCTTTAATACAGTGGAAATCTGTGGTATTTGGGTATCAGTCTACACTACTTAAAAATCACTGCTCAGGTGTAGGAAGCAGTTTTCTATTATTTGGCCACTTAGTATTTTAATAAGTGGTCAAAATCTGTAAAATGTGCCAAAAATATTTTATCTATGAACCTCATATCATAGATTATTCCTGATTTAGAAAAGGTCAAAGGCATTAAACCTTAACTACATTTATCTCTATGCAATTCTATCATTTAAATAACATGGAAAAAATTAATTCCAAAGACTGAATCCAGGCCCTCAAATTATTTTTAAGGGCACATTGAAACCCCTGAAAATAGAGGTTTATAATAGAAATACTGATAAACCTTTAACTACGAGATGGAGGCTTTAACAGACTCCATTAAACTACATTAGCACTTAATGAATAAATATACAGATGATTCTGTCTTCGGTATCTTTGTCAAATCCACTCCAGCTTAAACCCAAATAAGTATAAACTATACTTGCTTGGTTGTTTTAAAAATTTAACCTGTTATTTTAAAAATTTTCTCTGTTTGAAACATTTGAATTTTAGAAAAAAAGGTATGTATATCATGTTGCAGTTTGATCTAATGCAGGTTATTTATTCCATTAAAAATACTGAGGACACAAATGTATTCAGTGATGCATGCATTGTGCCTAAATTTCCTCCAACTGCTCAAGATTTAAATGAGTGTCTTTGCTCTTAAAAGAGGGAGGAAAGTGAGACATCAGATATAATCAAGGAAACATTGTGCATTTGATCTTTAAATTCTTCAAAGGTAATTTTACTATGGCAGAATATTCCTTTATGATAAGATGATATATTAAAAAATTTGGTACTCATTTTTCACTCATATACTATAATGTCAGTATATAAAAAAGTAAACAAGATAGCGTAAAACAAAAACAAAAACAAAAGAACAGATTCCAAGAGATCTTAAAAAATGACATACATATTATGTGGAGTCCCAGTGACACAATACTCCACTCCCAAATCAGGGAAAATAAGTCAAGGTACTCAGTCTTTCTGAGTTCTTCATAAGGGATTTGATTTCTGTGAGCCATGAATTCCATCCATTTTTGCACAAAGTAGATAAGAGATGCTTAGGACAACAGAAGGAAGAGACAGGCGGTGAAGATAATTAGTGGTAAACAGAGAATAAATTCTCTCTCAGTAGTGTGTACTTGACATTAATGCTGATGATAATTCACCTGACTTACAGAATACTCACTTTAACATAGAGAAAAAGAGTCTGAAAAAACTAGTGAAATAGATAGTGGAGTCATGATAGTCTTGATAACAACAGAAAATTAAAATAAGAAACTAACATGATAGGTTCAAGGCCTTTTGGGAACCCGCTTTTTTCCTGCCAGATTTCACATTCTCATAGCTTCATGGTCTTTTTCTTCTAACAAACTTATCAGCTGAGAGAAGCTGTCTTTCAGCACATCCATGTCATCCAGTGAGCAGGGCTGAAGAATCCAGCGTTTTCCTCGTGCAAGTGGTTCAAGTTCAAAATATTTTTTGATCTTGAGAAAAAAAAAAGACAGATGTGTTATTAATTATATTAGAAAATTTCTCATACCAAAATTGTGAATGATGAAGTAGGGGGATTTCAAGGAGAATTTATAAGAATTATCATATCTAGGATTTTCTAGAATTCTATCTATAGCTGCTATTTTAATGGAGGTTATGTGCTGTGACCTGAAAGTGTTTTCTTTAGGGCTGGGTGAGCTGCTTGCAAGTCCATTCCACTTGTTCCTTCCACAGCACGGAAGGTCTGATGAAGTCTGAGTTATATGCACTCTGTTACATGTCACAGTATACTGCAGACACCTTTAAAATTTCGTGTGTGTGTGTGTGTGTGTGTGTTGGGGGGGTATCAGGGATCGAATCCAGGACCTTTGCATTAAGCTAGCTCCTTTTTAAATTTTTTTTTATTTTGAGAGCAAGTTTGCTAAGTCATTAAATTGTGGAGGCTGGGATTGAATTTGTGATCCTCCTGTCTCAGGCTTGAAAAGTACTGGAATTACAGGAATGCACCAACATGCTTGACAAAAGGTTTCCATATAATGAAAATAATGCTAGCAAAATAATAACAATAATAATAATCATAATCATAATAATGCTAGCTTTTTACTATCTCAGCCTGATGAATTATTAAATAGGTGAAAAGGTCAGGTGTGGTGGTACAAGCCTTTAATCCCAGCTCTTGGGAGGCTGAGGCAAGAGGATTGCTGTGAATTTTAGGTCAGCTTGGACTATAATAGTGAGACACTGTCTTATAAAAAGAAAAAGATACTTGTGATAACCTATAGTATGTACTATAGCAGTTAATCAAGACAATTATTTTGACCATTAAGCACATAAAGTAAGTCTAATCTAAATCACATTTTTCTCTATTTTAAATTTGTAGTGCCTACTTCTGAGACCTAGGAAAGTGTTTTCTAGGAAAAAAGACAGAAACTGAGTAAATGTGCACATGTGCATACAAGTACACACATACACAGACTTAAATAAATTTACACACATGCATAATCTGCCAGTTATTTTTCCTTCCAGTCTTGAATTTTCTGAAAGGAAAAAATCAAGACCTTACCATAGGGTGTATGGGGGGGTCATATTTGCTATCCTAAAAACTTAATAAACAGTCACAAGCCACTCCTGTTGTATTGGCTATGATACTAAGAGGATATAGTATTACCAACTCCTTACTGTGATTCAATATCAAGTTATTCAGACTTCCAGAAGTATCGGTAATCATCTCTCAAAGGACACAATAAAGTCCAAACCTCACAAAGCCCCTCAATCAGACATCCCAAATCACATGAGAACACAACTTTGTATTTATTGCCCAGCAAAGTTTTATAGAACATAAAATGTAGTCTGTAGCAATAGCAGCAGAGGCATTGTTCAAAGACATTCTTGGCCAATGAATTCCATTGGTTGGTCCAACAAATCCCATGTGCCATAGAAAATTCCAGGGTTTTACTTTGGTCAAGATCCGTGACCACCCTCCCAAAAAAAGGCCTCAAACTTATGCCATTCCTAAATGTGGTTTCATTTTGTCTATACTATTGTAAGCACTTAACAGTAGAGTCACTATCCAAACTGATATTAATGTTTGTGCACATTTTTCATATGAGCATGTATGTATATATGAAATACTATTTTTATGTCATTTAGGAATCATAAAAATGCTTACATTTTATAGTTTAAGTGTGCCGAAAAGTCCTCCTATAGTCTGCAAATTCACAATAAATACGAATTTTAAACAAAAGAAGCCCATGACAATTGAAGGACCCCCATTACTTGATTCTGAAGAGTAATGAGAATTTTATTTATGGATCAGAAAATGAGTCTACAACCTCAAAACAAAATTTTTAAAAACTCAATATATTTCATAAATCATGTTAAGAGGGTTATCTAATTAAAATACAAACTCTATTAATTTAGTTTATTTTGTTTAGGGATCTGAAAACAATTTACCTCCAAATAAATTTGAAATTGCTTGTTGAGAACTAATACTAGACACAAGCCCTGCCCTACATAGCGAGAAACTGCCAGTCAGCTGACCAGGAAGCCCTCAGCCAGCAGACTTTGGGAGTTGGATGGAGAAACAGGTAAGGAACATAAATGAGAGATGTTAGTCTCCTTGCTTCTTTCACAAAGTGAAGCTTCAGATTGTACTACTGAGCATAGACACTGAGACTGCTATGTTTACAATACGTTGTGTGCATATGTACGTACACATGTGCACACTACTAGGGATTGAATCCAGGGTCTTTGCAGTGAGCTATAATCTCCAGCACTTTTTAAATTATTATTTTTTTAAATCCTGGGACAAGGTCTTGTGAAGTCTTTAAGTTGTTTAGCTAGTCTGCAACTTCTCATCTTCCTACCTCAGCCTCCCAGAGTGCTAGGATTACCAATGTGCACACCCCATGCCTGGTTGGATTCTGGTATCTGATCCATAATGTTCCCCTCAACTGAACAACAGCACATAATACCTAAAATGTGGTACATAAAGGAAATGGTAACTTTATTACATTTTATAATCTTAAATCCAAGAGATAGCATTTTAATTACTGCTAGTAACTGGGGAGAGCACCAGCTGTAAGATATTCAATAATATTAAAACCAAGAAAAATACAAGCCAGTAAGTATATCTCATTAACAAGACTTTTTCTGAGCAGTTGACTTAGAAATTTCACACAATTGATCCTTGGAGTACATTTACAGATTATGTGAAACAATGCTGGATTTAAATTACCAAAAAACCTATTAGTAATCTGTGATATTCCGCATATCCAGCCAGAAACAAAAAATTGAGATTCAGTTACCCATTAGGTTGGCTTCTAACCAACTAAATATACAGTCAATCATAAGACATACTTGGGAGAAAATAAAGGTGTCTGTAGGTAGACATGTTCTAGAAATTATTCCACCAAATCCTAAATAGGAGAAGCAATGGAAGCTGTGATACTGGGGTGGTCACTGGATAAAGGAGCCTAATGGTGTTAAGCTGACAAATATGACTAGTAATGTGAGATTCTCAGACCTGTAAGCTAAATGGGTACCTAAATGGCCATACTCATGCCACTAGTAGTCAAAGGATTCCTACAATTTCTAATATCAATTTAAAAACAAGATTTGACATACTATGGTATTCAAGAATAAAGTGTGATTGCTGCTGGAATATTGCTTTTCATTACCAAGTTTCATATGTATTTCTAAATGCAGTACAAGAGAGAGGGTGATGAAGACTTACTGCTGTAATTGACTCTTTTTGTTAGGACATTTTTAATTGTTTCCTTATATTAACCTGAACTTCAAATTTTACTTCCCCAGTATTATTATTATTATAAAAATTACTCTCAGTCACATTTAACTTGTATATCATTACCTTTTTGTTCTTGTATATACTATAATGTATCATCTTAAAGTATGGTGTTTTAAGTTTGACCAACATAAATAATATAGTTACAGTTGATAATTGCTTTTAAAATGTAAAAACTGCCTATGATTTAAGGTTCTTTTTTTTTGGGGGGGGTGGATTAAGGTTCTGTTTTTTATGATGAAGATAATTGTGGTTTTTTTCTTTTGTTTTGCTTTTGGTTTTTTGAGACAGGGTCTCACTATGATGAAGATAAACTATTTGAAGGGCATATTTTTCTCCAGATAAAAATTCTGAGACAGTGTAAGGGAAAAAAAATCTTTTGAATACTTCTATCAAATGCTTGAATGTCATGGCTAGCTGGAAACTGCTGGAAGGAGACAGTGACTGTTTCATGTTGGCTCTGGAGACAGCACTTGGGGAATGACATCGGAATACAGCTGCCTGGCAACCTGGGGTCATTTAGCTATTTTCAGGATAGCCACGGAGAGTGGGTATTTGTTAGTTGCCATGTGTTCACCCTAGAGATAGGAAAACAAAGCCACTGTAAGTAGCCAACCTGTTTTAACTGTCAGTCCTTCCTCACTTGTGCCACCACAGGGTGACCACCATTATTGCATGCCTTTATTCATAACTGCATTAACTATAAAGTCTTACTTTAACAGAAAAGAATGTCACCATCTCCGCGTTGCTAATGTTTGTAGCAGTTGTTAAACCTGTGACAATATCACAGGAGACCTACTCATGGGGTAGTACACATCTTTCCTTCCTCCAGTAGTAAAATCATAGGACAGTCCTTACCTCATTATTAGACTGCTAATGGACTTGAAACGATGGGCAATGATTTCTCTGTCTTGCCCTTATTTCAGCTTTACTTTCAGTTCTTATGAATCCAATGTGACTAAATTTTTAGGAGGCACAAGAATAGTTTCTGAACTATAATGGTCTTTCATTCTTAAAAACCTCAAACTTTACCTTATTTATAACGATAAACTGCTTAGTTTTTCTATATTTTTGTTATTAAGTCATGAAAATGGTATGTGTCCTGGGGTGACCTTGTTTTTATGAAACAGAGTTAGGTTCTAAGCATGCATATTTATAAACAGAGGTTTGATCCACATGAACGTGTGGTAAGACATTAAAAGAGAGTCATGGTATATGACAATTTTTAATAGCGTGAGACTCTGCCATGCATTATAGAGGATGCTATTCCTAGTTCTAAGAAACCCTTCCTAAGTCTAACACTGCCTGGGGGTGGTCGTGCCCTATGGGGATCTTGTCCCGTAACCCCTGTGGAACGCAGGACCCTCCTGTCCCTGCCTACAACTATTGATGGAAGCTGCTTCCTCCATACTTCCCCTGACCCCTATAGAAGAACAACACATGCTCCCCTATGAAAAACTGGCATATGATAACAAACTTCTCTTTATTTCTTATTTTAAAGAGAATAAAACTGAACAAAATAAAACAGAATAAAGCCAATCAGAACCAAACAACAAAAGTGATACAGGACTTCAAAGCAAGATAATAAGAAACCAACAATGGCTACCATAATGCCTCTTGTTATCTTCAAAATAGCTGCCAAGCCCCACTTGCCTAATGAATAAGGCATTGGCCTCCCAAAATAGCTGCCCATACCATCAGACATAATAAAATCACACAAAACAAAATAGAATAAAACCAATCAAAACAATAGAATGAAACAACAATGGCTACCATAATATATCTTGTTATCTTCAAAACAGTTGCCCATGTCATCAGACATAATTAAATCAAACAAAACAAGACAGAATAAAACCAAAGCAAACAAAACAATGAAAATGATACAGGAATTCAAAACAAGATAATATGAAATTAACAATGGCTACCACCTTCCCTTTTTAGATGTTTCCTCCTCTATCACTTTCACAATATCTATTGTACATTTTGAATTCAACTAACTCCTTCAGTTTTTTATACTACGTGGACAACATGATGTTCACCTATATGAGTCCGAACCCTGTCACCCAACAGCATGATCACAGGTTGCATCCATTTACCTACAAGAGCTTCATGATTATCCTCCTTAATAGCTGAGTAGCTTTCCATTGTATAAAAATGCCATGTCTTTCTTATCCATTGCGTGGTTGATGGGCAAGCAACCACTGATTTTTCTGGTTCCCTGTCACATGGAGCAATGTTTTCTCTCCTTTGATTTTCAGTTTATAAAAATTTTCTTTTGAGTTAATGTGTTTCTTGTATACCACATATTGATGGATCTTTTTCTTGATCCACTCTGCCTGTGTTTTTTATTCGTGAATTGAGGTCATCTACATTAATGATCATGGCCAACATGCACTGGTTCATCTCTGCCATGGTTTTTTCCTGGCCCTATTTTTCCCCTCCATTCAATTGTTTGCACCATTTGGTGATTCCACTCTGCTGCTGTTCCTGGGACCATGGTCATTTTTATCTCTCTCTAGAATAACCTTCAGCACTCTTTGTAGGGTTGGTTTGGTGGTCATGAATTCCTTCACTTGTTGTCATGGAAGTATCTTATGTATCCATTAAGTTGAAAGATAGTTTTGCAGGATACATCAATCTGGGTTGGAAATTTTTTCTTTCAGGACTTGAAATACTCTTGAATAGCTCTTCTTGACTTGATGGTTTGTATTGAGAAGTCTGTCATGATTCTGATGGGTTTTCCTTTATATGTGATCTGTTTCTTTTCTCAAACAGTCTTTAATAATCAGTTCTTGTGCTGAATTTTGGAGATCTTGATTATTATATGTCTGGGTGTAAATTTATTTTGGTTATGGCTAATTGGAGTTCTATATGTCTCACTTACCTATATGTCAGGTTCTTTTCCCATGCTAGGGAAGTTTTCTGCTATTACTTCTGTAAATAGTCTCTTTGTCATTTGTGTTGACTCCTGCTTTTTCACTGACACCTATCATCCTGAAGATTAGCTTTCCACAATTTCATTCACTCAACCATCTCTTGAGTGAGACCATGGTGAGCCTGCAAAGGCAGCAGGGGTATGCTCTACTGTTTGCTAATGTATGGGGACCCACTGATGAGAACTCAATACTATAAAACAAAAACCAGGTACATCAACAGCTTGAACAGACCACTACTTTTGTCATTAGTACAGTATTATAACATTACACCCCAGGCTTTTCAGCAACCATAAAGGACAGTTTACTAAGGGCCTTTTCATTATTGTTAACACTTTAATAATACTTCAGCTAGAAGAAAAGCAAATGAGAGACATATTACTCAGGATAGTTCTTATGACATGGAACTCAATTTGAATAAGAAATATCTTGACAAAGGGCTGCTAAGTGAGACTTCAGAAATAAAGGCACATCCTTTTTCCATCTCTGGAAAAGGGATCAGGTGTCATATAGGGGTCTAGGTTGACAACTTTATTTCCTTCACATCAGCAGTGATAGGTCAGCAGTTAATGCAGTCAACAAAGTATGGTCTCAAAGCAGAGTCAGGAAGATCAGTTGCAGTCACAAGACTTGACAGGTAAAAGTGTGAGCTGGAGGATGATGACACAGGGAACGAGATTTGTTTAATCATTATGAATTCATTATTGCCTTTTGGTAACTTTAAATACACAAGGTGCCTGCTGCATAGTTTGCATTTTTTGAAGAACTATGGAAGTAATGGTTTTTCAGTAGGTTTGCATGAGTTTTAAATGGGTAAAAGTGCTGGGCGTGGTGGCGCACGCCTTTAATCTCAGCACTCAGGAGGCTGAGGTAGGAGGAGCGGCTTGGGCTACAACGCGAGCGCAAGGCCGACCTGAGCTACATAGTGTGACCTTGCCTCAAAAAACCAGGGCCGGGGGTTTGGCTCAGTGACTTAAGCGCCTGTCTGCCAGGCGTGAGGTTGTGAGTTCAATCCCTGGTGCCGTAAAATAAATAAATAAATAAATAAATAAATAAATAAATAAATAAATAAATAAATGGGTAAAAGTGTAGCCTAGGCACCAATTCATTGAACACTAAGAGAACCTGAATTGAGATTTTATAGAATCTCTTCTGTAACTGTTAAAAAGGGACTGTGACTATGTTCATCTATATCCTAATTACTTTTATCCCTAGAGCAGACATACCTACTGTGTGTGTCATGGCAGAAAAATATTTGTATTGACAGTTTCTTGGTGCACATTAGGCGAGCAATAGTTCACTATAAGCATTCTCTTTCCAACTTGAGGTACTATGGTGTCAAAACTGTGTTAAGTCATGAAATTAGCTGTGGTTTGTAGTGTTCACACCACAGAAAACTTTATGTGCAAATAACCAGTTCTTTTTTCTTTGTAGAAAGGTGGTTGTTTAACGTTTACCAGCACATTACTGAGTGTATGTATCTTGTCTGTATGTTTGCTGTGAACCTCTAGCACTGATGCCTTAATTACAGACAGTCCTGGCACAGGCTTAACTTGGTAACCTTCACCAAAGTCAGAGAGAACTTTGCCCACGCCATGGCTCCAGGACAGGTCTGGAGATAAAGTGGTAGGACATCATTAAGATTCTTCAGAGTGCATTCTTGGCAGCTTGTTCAAAGAAAGGTTAGTCTAGAGAGCAGCCCCAGCTGTTCCTCTTTCATTGTACTGCTTGGAGGATTTTAAAATTCTTATAAAGGTACTAAATATGTCATTAAAGACAAAAATAGTACAAATGAAACCAATATGCCACAGTTCCAAAGATATTAAAACACAGAATGGATATTATTTATTTTTACTGAGTACCATTAAAAAGGACCAGAAAAGGACTACTTGATGCTAACCAATATCACACATTATTTTGGGTGTGAAAATTTATAACAAATACTCCATTTCAAGAAGATTGTGTGTAACAAAAAGTATACCCCTCAAAAGATAGCTTCTTTCGCCAGGCGTGGTGGCGCACGCCTTTAATCCCAGCACTCCGGAGGCTGAGGTAGGCAGAACGTTGTGGGTTCGATGCCGGCTTGGGCTACAACGCGAGCGCAAGGCCGGCCTGAGCTACATAGTGTGACCCTGCCTCAAAAAACCAGGGCCGGGAGTTTGGCTCAGTGCCTTAAGCGCCTGCCCTGGCAGGCGCGAGGTTGTGAGTTCAATCCCCGGTGCCGCAAAAAAAAAAAAAAAAAAAAAAAAAAAGATAGCTTCTTTCTTACGGAAACTGAGTTCACTGCAGACTACTTGTCTTTGGAATAAATAAGAACTAGGGAAATGACTATAAGTTACTACCTGTGAGTAAAGCTTGCCCATAATTATTGTGTCTTCTTCCCTAGTATATAGAATGTTGTATGTTGTGACAGTAACTATACAAAAATCCAGTCTTCCACTGCCCAGGAGAACTTAGCATATCCCAGGATGGCCAAATGATCTCATTTGCTCTGGTGGTAGAACCTAGGATCTGGGAAGTGCTCCTGTTTTGCTTAAAGCTGCTAATCTGGATGCATAGAATGAATCAAATCTATTTTCTCTTAGTATTCCCGGGGTCTTGTTTTAATTTCCTACCTAAAAAGCCTACTTATCAGACAACCACTTGAGAGCACTATTAGGTATGGATGCTTATCTTCAGGGACTAATGGAAGATACCAGTATTCTCATACTTGTACCCTCCTCTAGACCAGTTATGCCATCCAGCCCTCTACAGCTTAAAGAGATTTTTATCTACAGGCCTTTGCTCCAACTCTTCCTTCCAATCCAAGGTGTCTCTATCCACAGGTAATAAAGATTAACTTACAAATAACTTCTCCTTTAAGACCCAGCTGAAGTTGTCCTATCACCTGAAGGAGATATCTTAAACAGGGATGGCTTTCAGCGATCGAATGCCCACACTGCAACCCAAAACCCACTTAAAACCACTTATTTATCACAAAGTGCCAACAGTATAATTAAACCTGAATACTGAGGTTTTAGTTTAGAAAAAATAACTGTTATCTGACGCTCAGCTGCTGGGGCAATTTAGCTTGTGTGCCGACAGAAAGGGTTCTGTGTACCCGCTGCTACAGGCATGCCATATAGGCTTGCAACCATGGGTATAGAAGAATCTTTTACATTTAGAAGGGACTTCAATCACATTAACCTTTGTATGTATCCTTCACAGCACCAAGGCACCATGAATTCCCTGTAAATAAAGTGTTACTGGAAGATAACATGCTGATTCACTAAATATTATCTATGACCACCTTCATGCCATTAACAGCAAAGTCAGGTATTTGCCACAGATACGGTACATCTCACAAAGTCTGGAATGCTTATTTCTAGCACTTTATAGGAGAAAAAAAAAAATGCCAACCTCTGGCCTAGAGAGTTCTGCAGCTTTCTGCTTTGTCCAGCAGGGAGGCACTAGGAGTGCTTGGGAGGGGTCTGGGGCATCAGGACCTGTTGAAGTCAGACTGACCTCAGTTTGCTCTTTTTCTGGTTTTTGCTCATGCTTTAGTGGGACAGGGAATTTGACTTTTCCAACTTGGCCAGACTCCAGTTCTGATATCAGGTGGTAAAGCATCCAGGAGGGTTAGTTCAGCAAAGCCATATCTTATTTCTTCTTTCTGTTTGGCCTTGGTTTCTTGTGTGCAAAGACTTCCTAAAGGTCATAAGAACTTGCTAGCAAGTTTCCTACCAAATTCCCTAATAATATACCATTAGGCACAGGGTCTAGTTTGAGATTTTTGGTGCTCTTAAGGATTACTGTTAGTGCAAAGCAACACAAATTATTTCTACTTTGCAGCTTCAGAAATGAAGATACAATTTATTAAATTTACATTGTCTAAAACCTAGTTTTTCCTGAAGGTCTTATATTCAATTTAAAATTTATAATAGTCTATTTATATATCTTTAAAGTTTTAACAATCATGTTTGAGGTGCCTTAATACTCTTTAGGTCCATTTATAATCTAAGTTTATTTAATCACTTGAACATTTTATAGCACCATTTATAAATTCAATACACCTAATTTTCTTTTTAAGTATTTTAGAATGTCAATCAAAACACCCTCAAGTTGTTGAAAATTCTTAAAAATTTCTTCTGTTAAACTTATGAATTGAATTCCATGGCTCTCAAGTTCTGGTACAATCTAAATTACCATACCCTTCTATGGAAAGATACCAAATCAGAAATCTCTTAAAATAAAAAAAGAGCATTGCTGTTTGACCTATACAGTATATACTTTAAACAAAATATCAAAACTTTGGGTTTAATATTTTATCATTTTTATACTTTTAATGTTAAATCTTCCAGAGTTGAAAATGATTTTTTGTTAAGGAAATAATTTTCCATTCCAAATGAAATGGATCATAACTCTTTGCAATTTGAGATTCTCATCTCATTGAATTTGGTGTGGTTTCCAACTAAAATTTTTGGGGACACATATTGACAAATTAAGCTCATTTTTTGGAAAAAAGTTGTTGCATAAGAAAAACCTTAAGTTCTTCAAAGTATTATTTGCTTCTGTATACAAGTTATCATTACCTATGAGGTAGGTGTGACTGAAAAATATGGTGAATGTTTAAATAAAAACTTTTTTTTTTTTTACAGTAAAAGGCAAATTGCCCCTAACCACCCTCAAAATACTTCCCTATGCTTCACACTTGCTATGTCACGGAGCAGTTCTGACACCCTTTCATTTTAGCCGCACTGTTGTGGCTGCCTGGATTTCTCGAATCATTTCATAATGTTAACCTTTCAGAGTCATTTTGACTTTGGGAAAAAGTCAGACTGTTCCATGTATCAGATCTGGTAGGTAAGGTGGGTGAAGAAGACACAGCATAATGTTTGTATGAATCTGCCTTTCCACTGGATGGCACTTGGCAACAGCACTCATAGTAGTTTTAATTATACCTCATCATACAGACACTCATGAAAGAGGACTTCCAGAACTGCTTCGCAAAATGGCAAGAATGATGGTGTAAGTGTGTTTGAAACAGGGAGAGTATTTTGAGAGGGATTAATGGCACTGAGTCTTCTACTGTAATAAATAACACTCACCATATATTATGATCACATTTCATACACATATTTTTGTAGTAGACACATTCTCCTAAAATTCTAATTTCCTGTTACTTTAGAACATATTTTAATATCTAACTGCTTTACAGATATTATTTTTGTATTTATATATTATTTTCATTCTTAAAAATTCACCCTTTTAAAGTGCACAATTCAGTTGTTTTTAATATATTTACAGAGTTATGAAACCAACATTACTAATTCCAGAATATATTTACCACCTTAGAAAAAGACTCTTCAACCATTAGCAGTCACTCCCTAGTTCTTCTTTCTGCCTGCCCAATGCAATCATTTTTTTCTCTTTTTTTACTGTCTTTTACTTTCTCTCTAGATTTGCCCATTGTAGACATTTCATATAGATGAAACTATACAATATATGGCCTTTCATGCCTGGCTTCTTTCATTATGCTTTCAAACTTTATCCACATTGTAATATTTGTCAGTATTCCTTTTTATGGTTGAATCATATTCCACTATATGGATATATTCCTTTTGGTTTATCTACTCATCAGTTGATGGCCACTTGGGTTAGTTTACTTTTTGGCTGTTCTGAATACTGCTGGTATGTTTTGTGAACACATGTTTAGACTTCTCTTGGGTCATACTGAGGGAGTGGGATTTCTGGGACATAAGCTTCTAATACATCTTTTGAGAAGATGCTTCTTCTACATCTGTCAGATGCTTTTTCTACATCTTTTGATAAATAAGGCTTTTTATTTTTGGTACCAGGGATTGAACTCATGACCTTGCGCTTACTAGGAAAGCGCTTAAGCTGCTGAGCTAAATCCCTGGCCCTTTCTACATCTTTTGAGAAGTTGTATATTTTATTCAGATTCTATTAGTATTGTGTATTATGTTGATTGATTTTTTATATATAGAAACAGCCTTACATTCCTGGGATAAAATTCAGTTGGCTATCATAAAAAAAATCCTTTTTTAATATGTTGCTGGACTCATTTGCTAGCATTTGTTAAAGATTTGTATCTGTGTTCACAAAGGATGTTGGTCTGCAGTTTTCTTGTAATGTTTTTGTTTGGTTTTGCCATAATTGCAATTCAGGGCTTGTGGAATGAGTTGGGAACTATTCTTTCTTATTCTGCTTTTTTTATTTTTTGGCATAGTTCAAGTAAAACTGTTAATTCTTTAAATGTTTTTCATTATCTAGCAATAAAATAATAAAGCTTTTCTTGTGGGAAATGTTTTCATTACTAATTCAATGTCTTTACTTATTATAGGTCTATTTAGAATTTTTTTCTTATTAATTTCAGTAGTTGTGTTTTTCTAGGAATGTGTGCTTTTAATCTAACTTATCCAATGTGTTGGCATACAACTTTTTATAGTATTTCCTTATAATTCTTTTTCTATTATAAGGTTGGTAGTCAGAAGACAACTAAGTCTGCCTTCCGGTGGCCTGTGTGACCAGCGTGAACTCAGGAAGAGAAAGACATGGGCCTCTGGGGAGCCTGCCCTGCTGGGCCTGAGCGCCTCCAACCAGAAGATAACTAAATCTGCCTTCTGGGGACCTGCACGACCGGCGTGGACCCCAGGAAGAGAAAGAGACGGGCCTCTTGGGAGCCCGCCCCGCCGGGCCTGAGCGCCTCCAACCAGAAGACAACTAAGTCTGCCTTCCGGGGGCCTACGCGACCGGCATGGACCCCAGGAAAAGAAACATGCGCCCCACCCCGTACGCCTACTGGCGTGTGGGCTAAGAATCAAGGACAAAGCTCTGCCCCTCCCCTCCACCCCATAAAGCAGCCTGCTCATTTGGAGGTCTGGTTAAATTGATAGCAACTAAGGTACATAAAATAACTAAATGCTAGTATTGTTTTATTCATTTTGCAGGCCTGGGGCTGGCAGCCTGAGCATCTCTTTGGAAGATGACAGTACGCAATGTAGCAAAAATGGGGGATTCTCTTCTGTCTTGTCTTTGAGGCCCAATATTGTTCTCATTGTTTTGCTTTATTCTAATTCATTTTTTTTGGCCTTATTTTATACTCTGTTTTTATTGGTTTTATTGTGTTTTTTTTTTTTTTTTTTTTTTTTTTTTTTTTTTTTTTTTTTTTTTTTTTTTTTTTTTTTTTTTTTTTTTTTTTTTTTTTTTTTTTTTTTTTTTTTTTTTTTTTTTTTTTTTTTTTTTTTTTTTTTTTTTTTTTTTTTTTTT
>RJWM01000077.1:117182-214930 GCA_004363535.1 Dasyprocta punctata | reverse complement strand
ACTATAGTAGCTATTGTTTTCATAGTATCTTTCTTTGAAGTTCTGTACCAGTTCTACTGCTTTGTTTTGATTGACTTCGTTCTGTTAGGTTTTGTTGGATTTTACTATCTTTAAAATAAAAAAAAAAAATAAGGTTGGTAGCAATGTCGCCACTTTCATATCTTATTTTAGAATTTGAATCTTCCTTATTTCATTCTTTTAGTTAAAATTTGCCTTTTTGTCAATGTTTTCAAAGAACTGACACTGGATTTCATTTATTTCCAGCTTTATCTTTATTTTGTCCTTTCTTTTGCTTATTTTGAGTTTAGTTTACTCTTCTTTCGCCTAGTTTCCTGAGGTTGAATCAACATTTAATTTTAATTATACTTTAATGCCATTCTACTGGATCTCACATCTGTATATAAATTTGTTTCACTTTTTAATTGATTGAGTACATGAGGGTCTTTTAATATTTTTCTCATTGTATAGGACTATAACTGTTATAAATGTAAAAATGAAATGCAACTGGATTAGGTATGTCTCAATTTTTTTTTCCAGTATTGGGGATTGAACCTTTGGAGTACTCTATCACTGAGCTATATCTTTGGTCTTTTTTATTTATTTTTTTTCTGTGTTGAGACAGACTCAGTTAATAGGCTGGGCTCAAACTTGTGATCTTCTTGCCTCAGCATCCCAAGAAGCTGAGAATACAGGTGTGTACCACTGCAACTAGCTTGTAATGTCACATTTTGATTATTTTTATATTCACAAGAGTTAATGACACATACCAAGGTACAAAAAACAAAGTGTTACATAATCAGCTTTTCAGTGAACAGGAGTAATAACCTTAAAGATCACAGATAGAAGAGTCTGCCTTATGTCTTTCCTTTCTATATCTATTTAACTAGTTCCACATTTTGGAGACCGTTAATTGGAACACCTATTTTTAGTACCAAATTATGGATTCCTGAAGAGGTCTGTGATTGAAGGAAACAGAATACCTAACTCAAACTGAACTAATAGATAAAGAGGTCTTATTTGTTCATATACTTGAAATAATTCCTTCTACAGCTGACCAATTGGATTCAGAGGTTCATAAGGTCATTGGAGATGAGGTTCAGCTTCTAGTTAATTTCTGCAGCATATGAATGTGAAGGAGATACTTATGGGAGCTGCCAGAAGTGATCTAACCACCATAATGGAAGGATGATAAGAAATGAAATTTGATGATACAGCTAATACATGAAGGAAGAGAAAGCCAAAAAATTACAGAAAAATGCATTAAATTGATTCATTAACCTCTGGATCAAACTGTGCCAAACACCCAAAACCTATGAGCTTTTTAGTTATACAAGCCATTATGTTCTTGTAACAGGCATTGTAAATACTATATAAATAACAGGTGATACCAAGACTCAATGGGAATGAACCATCTCCATAAGTTTGGTGAGTTCCATTTCCAATTATAGAATAACCTAACTTGAATAATTATTTTCTGATTTTTTTATGTGTATGAGACCCTAGTTCCTTTCGGGCACGGACAATGAAAAAATTATTTTGTATTAATGTACCTAGTATAATGTGGACATAAAAAAAGACTCATTTATGTTTAAAAATATATTACACAGCTGAACTATAATGAAAAGCAACCAAATGGACTATATTTCATCTTACATTAAAATGTCAGTAAAAGAAGGAAATTGAATGTTGGAGAGCAGGTGCTAGTCTTTCTAATTAATCAGGGCAAAGTTTCATGCAGGAGGTGAGATTTTATAAACAATTTCAAAACTGTAGGTCTAATTGGTTTAAACTCTATTACATAGACGCCTACAGGCAGCTGCAATGAATCCTTTACAAAAAGAAAAGTAAACAACCTATCATGGAAAAAGGAGCCATTCCAGAAATCTCAAGACCCATAGGACACTTATGATTTGAGC
The DNA here is from genome assembly GCA_004363535.1 of Dasyprocta punctata. Lineage (NCBI taxonomy): Eukaryota > Metazoa > Chordata > Mammalia > Rodentia > Dasyproctidae > Dasyprocta > Dasyprocta punctata. Next base: position 213,014 of record RJWM01000077.1, on the reverse strand, counting down.
TATTCCTTTAATCTATGTCCAAATAAAGCACCTAATTCTTATCTTACAGAATGGAACGCACTGACATATGCAAAAAGGGAGGCATCAGTGCACTTGTCTTTGCATGCAGGTGCAGGCACCAGACTTCTCAATAATAGTCTATAACACAGCCATTAATTAGGGGCAGCCAGGCTTCCAGAGCACATCATTTTCTTCTCCTCTTCTCTTTTTCCTTTCTGTAATCATTTCCATTCCACTCTTTCAAAGGAGCATTCATTTTTAGTCACAAACACTTTCAGGGTATTATACTTGATTCTGTCCCTTTCATATTTGAAGTAATACTCTATTATGATTTACCTTTATTTCCAGAAAGCAAATACTGCAAGTAGGAGGAAAGTTATGAAAAACTTTCCTGGCAATAGAATATAGTTATTTCAGGAGTCCTACCTGTATGTATGGGAGCTAGTCAAGTATGTACTAGACAGGAAAGAGAGTTAATGAGTTAAAGTCCCAAACACATATCAAAGACAACCAATTAGCTTGTCTGAAACACAGGCTTGTAAAGCTATCAGTAACTTATAAAATGGTCTGCTACACACGAGTAAAATGTTGCTTAAATGGCTTGCTTAACTAGATGCATTCACCATGAAATTGATTCTTTTAAGCTTTTTTTCTTCTTTCTTTCTTTCTTTCTTTCTTTCTTTCTTTCTTTCTTTCTTTCTTTCTTTTTTTAAACTTAATAGCCATTAACTGTGTATATTGAAATGGCTGGGAAGGTGAAAGGGTGGGTAGACAACCTAGTATTACAAAGTGCCTCCTTAAGATGAGTTCTTTTTTGTTTTTGTTTTTTGTGATACTGAGGATTGAACACAAGGCTTTCATTCTGAGCTACATTCCTAGCCCTTTTTATTTTCTATTTTGAGACAGAGTTTTGCTAAACTGCCCAGGCTGGGCTTGAATCTGTAATCCTCCTGCCTCAGTCCCCCAGAATGCTGGGATTACATACATGCACAAGTTCTTTACTTTATGAAGTTAAAGGGCATTTCCAAAAGAAAACAACTTATCAACGATCAACAATTGATTCTGCTTCAGTAACTGAGATGGATCAACTCAATTAGATTATTTCACTTTTGCTTTGCTAAGTTCTTAGACTGAGATTGGAATATGTGCTCTGAAGACATTCTAATGTGGAAAGTTTGTTTTTGTTATAGAAAGCAATGTTTTCTCACCTTTGATTCTGTAAAATGGCACTAGGGAAAGAAGACCCTAAGCCTGCTATTTTTCAGATTCAAACACTGCCTCAAAGTGAGCATCAAATTTCTTTCCCTAAAGAATTTTATAAAACAATTAGGTTTCTTATTATTAGCTACTCATGAATGACAATTCCTGATCTTATTTCATATTTTGAATTTTCCTAAAATTCTATTGGATATTTTGAAATAGGCATTCCTCATGTTCAGCCTTTTCTGTTATACAAGGGTCCATGCCACAAATATACTTCAATCAATCGCTACTTGGTCAAACTAATGGGAGAATATGCTTTTATTTTTTTTGGATCTAACTATTTTCTGTCCCATCAACATTGGCACCATTAATGCCCTTCACTAAATCACTATCAGCTGGTCAACTCAAGGGATTCTCTGATTCAACAAAATATTAGCGAAAAAATATTTGTAGCCAACAGTTAAGAATTATTAAGGACAAAAATATTTAAAACAGTTTATATTTTCAATCATATCTGGCTTTTATAATGAACTCTATGTCCTCTATCTCAGTTTTGCAGCTCTTGGGTATGACAAAGTAACAGGAGAAGTACTAAATCAAAATATTAATATATGACACCCAAATAAACATGTTTAATATTGGCCTTGTGATACTATGGTAGCACTCTATCCTAACGATGACAACATTTAGATGTTGGAACAGATTCAAATTCTTAGGCCTTAAACAGCAGACAGACAAATATGGCAAGCCATGCATTGCTCAGCCGCCAATGGAGGGTGCCAATGGCTCTGTCCAGATGCAGAAGTATTCAAGAGATGTTTCTGTCAGCAGTTTGTCCTCTGGCTTCAGTGAGGAGCCACCATGGAAACACTGGGAGGAAAAGGAAAAACAGAAAGGTGTGGAGAGTCAGGGAGGGAGGAAACAGAAAAAGCTGACAGATACCTTAATAACACATCTGAGCAAGGGGGCCAGGTAACAAATGGTCTTGTAATGAAGTGCAATGTTGTTAATCATGGGAGAGAATTTCTTTTCCTGCTGGCAATATAGCTAGGGGCCCAATATCCTGGCAACTGAGAAATATGAGCTTGGAAACAGGCTTGCAGGCATTCTGAAGCAAGAAAAGCAAAGTGGTAATCTGTCCTAAAGAATTTTAACCAAAAAACAAAACAAAACAAAAAATAAACAAACAAAAAACAAAGCAACCCTCCCCCGCACATACGACTAGTTGAACTCAGCATAAAGCCTGTGAAAGACAAGTCTGTAGAACATTACAGTGAAACATAAAGAGAACACCAGAAATGAAGGTTCAAAAAGCCACTGACTAAATTTTCCACAGCATTGTTAGTGTGGCCTTGGGTCTTAGTTGTCATCCCACAATAAGCATAAACCACTAACTAGCAAAGAGAGAAGGGAAGAGCAACCATATCCCTCAGGGGACATTTGGCAAGGTCTGGAGATACTTTTGGTTGTCACAGTGGGGGAAGGGTACAGGGGTGGGCACTAATGGCATCTAGTGGGTACAGACCAGAGATGTTGCTAAATATTCTATGTAGCACAGGGTAGCTTCTACTCTCTCCCAACTAATAACTCTCTGGCCCCAAAAGTCAAAAATTCTAAGGTTGAGAAACCTTGCTTTGAATTATCATTTAGGGCAAAAATCAAACCAAAGACCTTGTTAATGATTGAATCTCTACAATTCAGCAGTAGGGATCAATATGCCCTTTCCTGCAATCAAGTGGAACTGAACTGGAAAAGTAGACTAGAAGTACCACAGGGGATGGTTTCCAGTCTTTGTTCTTTCTTGATTAAAGTGATTAATTAGCAAATATTGTTGCCCAGTCATTACATCAAACTGGGATGAAATAAATACACTAAGAAAACAGACCATTTACTCATTCCATAGTCACTGCTTTTGGCTTTGGGGATACAAAGATGACTATAACAAGTTCTGTTCTTCATGTTGCTTCCATGGTGATGGAAATGCCTGACAGCTCTTCAGTAAGTGAGTACTCAGATGGAAAGAGACATGGAGACAACACAGCATTAACATTTGCCATGTAACTAACCCAAAAGAGGAAATGAAAGTTAAATTCAAAGAAGTACAAAGAAAAATCTTTACTTAGCTTCAAAACAGTATTGTATACAGTTATGATAAACGGTCTCATGATTAACCTCCACTTAATCATTAAGGATCCACATATCTCACTAATCTGATATTAAAAAAATGCTTGATGGTATTTATACAATGAATGCTGATGAAACATATCAATATTGTATGTATCAACACAGTGGATACTCAAGGCTAGCGAACTGCTTTCCACTATGTCTGCTCATTTCTGTTCTTGAGTTGCTTCATAATTCTCATCATGGAAATCACATTTGTTTTTTATCATTAAGTAACTTAATTAAATGTGATACCAACAGAAAAAATATGAACCCAGAAAAAGGATTTCTATTTTTATGAAAAACTAAATGGAATGTATTTAAGAACTCAATAAAGGTAAACAACTAAAAGTAAATTACCATTGAATTAGATTTAGATAAAATATTACCTAAATCTAAATCTAAAGAATTGAGAGGAATATTGTAGATTGTCTCCTACGTGTTTTTAACTTACAGTCCTATTTTCAAAACAAAGAAGCTGAAAATCACAAATAATGGGCATGTTTTATTAAATATTAGATATAACACAGAATTCTGATTTGTGGCCACACAGAGAAAAGGGCTTCATCTCATAGCAAAAGATGAGTACATACATATGTTTTAAATTAAAATAAATTACATAGGGTATACACTTTTAAAAAGTGACATCCCGTTTTAGCTGATTGTGCATGTGTGTGTGTGCTGAAGATCAAACCCAGGGCCTCATGCATTCTAAGCAATGGGCCTCATGCAAGCTCAGCAAGTGCTCTACCATCGAGTGATATAGCTCCATTCACAACAATTTTTAACTGCTGAACTATCAGTTTGGATCAGGACAGTGGGCTTCTAACTGTATACTTAACTGCTCTAAAATTCCAATCACGTTTTTCATGTCTGAAACAAAAGTCTCTTCAGTGGGGAAGTCATTAACACCCACCTCAGTCTGAAGTTCAGAGTGTTATATGAAAACATGTCCACTGTCAGAATCAATACTTGTGTCTATCACCTCAAATCCTTTTGTGAAGGAGAAGTGAGTATAAATAAATAAAATTAAAGTACTCAACTCCATGCTCACATATACACACACGCACCCTTGGAAATTAAAGAGAAATTTCACATCAGTGACAGTGTATTATTGATTACAAGTAGTTACCACATTAGTAAAAGTAGTGTTCTTAAAAAAAAAAATAAACGTTATGCTATTCTGAATCCACTTTTGAACTATTTTCCAATTAGAACTTAGGCCCATTTTTTAAACTTGGGAACAGAATCAATCAACTAGGAAAATTTTCCAGAGTCTTATTGCAGCCAATGCTTTGGATTAATATCTTCTATACTTATAATTCTCTAGGGAATAAGCAATTTTAACACTTTGCGGAATAGTCCTATTTCACCTAAAATTATTTCTTTTCACAATTAACACATTAAATTTTCCATGTGTAAAATGACAACATTACAGTAGCACTTGAAAATGAAAATCATACAATGCCAATGCCTGAAAATGTCAGCTTCAGCCAACTGTCTATTTTTTTTAAGAGAAAAAAGACACAGAACAGAAAAACAAAAAGCAAGAGACAAACCAACAGCAACAAACCCAATAAAATAATATTATAGGTTTACAAAGCAAGATGATAGGAGTTTGACAAAGGTTGTAATATTGCTTATCGTTACCTTCAAAAGAGTTGTTAAGATTAACAGATATAGACATGTAAAATTGATCTATGAGTATTAACTGTTCTTTTCCAACAACTAATACATTTAGTAGTATAGTCATTTTAGCTATCTTATGTATACATATATACAAATTTATGTCTTTTTCCTTTTCCCTTCCTTCTTTCCTCCTTTCTTCTACCCCAATTACTTTACCTCTTTGAGCAGTTTCTTACCCTTACACAGTATTTATTGTAGATTTTGGATTGTATAGACTTTTTCAGTTTCTTACATTAGGGAGACAATACGGTATTTACACACGTGAGTTTGATTTATTTCACTTATGAGTATAGTCTCAAGTTGTGTCCATTTACTTATAAAAGTCTTGATGCAATTTTTCTTGATAGCTGAGTAGTACTCCATTCTATAAAAATGGCATATATTTTTTATCCATTCCTTGATTGATGGGCACTTGGGTTGTTTCCAAGATTTGGCTAATACAAATTGTGTTGGTATAAACATGGATACAAATATATTACTATGGTATGATGTTTTCAGTTCTTCAAAGAAAATGCCCAGAAGCAAAATAGCTGGGTCAAATGGAACCTCTAATCCTAGCTTCTTGAAGAATCTCCACACTGATTTCCACAGTGGTTGCACCAGCCTATACTCCCACCAACAGTGGAGAATAGTTCCCTTTTCCCCACAGCCCCTCCAGTATTTGTTATTGGGTGATTTCTTGATCTTTGCCATTCTTTCTGGGGTGAGATGGAATCTCAGTGTTGTTTTAATTTGCATTTCCCTAATGACCATTGATGTTGAACATTTTTTCATATATTTATCTGCCATTTGTATTTCTTCCTCTGAGAAATGTGTATTCATGTCACATGCCCATTTTGGGATTGGGTCCTTGAATTTTGGGGGCCTGATTTTTTTTCCATTCTTTATAAGTTTTAGATAGAAGTCCTTTGTCTAAGGGAAAGTTGGCAAAGATATTTTCCCAATTCGTGGGTTTTCTTTTCACTCTGTTGGAGATTTCCTTTGACATGCAAAAACTTTTTAGTAAGACAAGATCCCAGGGAAGTACTTAGTAAGATGTTGGCTGTTGGTTTATGATATATGGCTTTTATCAGGTTGAGGTAGACACTATCTATTCTGACTTTCTGTAGTATTTTTAACATGAATGAATGTTGGATTTTGTAGAAAGCCTTTTCTGCATCTGTTGCGATGATCATGTAATTCTTGTTCTTGGCTCTGTTGATATGGTGTATTACATTTATTGATTTGCATATGTTGAACCATCCCTGCATTCCTGGGATGAATCCCACTTGATCACAGTGTATAATCTCCTGATGACATGTTGCATTCTATTTGCCAGTATTTTATTGAGGATTTTTGCACATATATTCATTAGAGACTGGCCTGAAGTTTTTTTGGTTGGGTCTTTCTCTGGTTTTGGAATTAGGGTAATTACTTGCTTCCAGGAATGAGTTAGGAAGAATTGCTTCCCTTTCAATTTCCTTGAAGAGTCTGAGGAGTGTTGGCATTAAGTCTTCCCTAAATTTCTCGTAGAATTCAGCAGGGAATCCATCTTGGCTTGACCTAGGCTTTTCTTTGTTGGTTAGTTTCTAATTACATTTTCAATTTTAATAACTGAAACTGGACTTCAGCTTTGGTAATTCATAGGTTTCTAGGAGTCTGTTCATTTCTTCTGTTATCAAACCTATGCGAGTAAAGGTTTTCGAAGGAGGTATTGATGATCTTCTGTATTTCCACAGGGTCTGTAGTGATTTCGTTCTTTTCATTTCTTATTGCATGGATTTGAGTTTTTCTTTCCTCTTTTTGATAAGGTTGGCTAGGGGTTTATCAATTTTATTTATTCTTTCAAAGAACCAACTCTTTGATCATTAATTCTTTGTATTGTTTTCTTAGTTTCAATTGCATTAATCTCTGCTTTGATCTTTATGATTTCCTCCCTTATTTGGGCTTCAGGCTTGACTTGCTCATTTTTGCTAGAAGTTTGAGGTGCAGCATTAGGTTGTTTATGTGTGTTCTTTCCAGTTTTATGATGTGGGAGTTTAGTGTTATACATTTTCCTCAGAGGATTGCTTTCATTGTATCCCATTGGTTCTGATAATTCATATTTGCATTTTCATTTGATTGTAGATATTATTTAATTTCTTCTGTGACCCAGTGATTATTTAGGACAGTATTATTTAATTTCCATGTGTTTATGGGGTTCTTGTGTGATTTTCTTGTCATTAATTTCCAATTTTATTGTGCTATGGTCAAATAATATGCATCGAATTATTTGAATTCCTTTTCATTTACTTTAGCATGTTCTGTGGGCTATTACATGATCTATTTAGAGAATGACCCATGTGCAGCACAGAAGGATGTGTATTTCTGATGTTGTTGGGTGGAACAGTCAGTACACATCTATTAGGCACATTTGTTCACATGTTTAATTCAGTTCTTTTATTTCTTTGCTGGCTTTTGTTTGGTTGATCTGTCTCTTTGTGACAATGGGGTGTTAAGGTACCCTGTTAAAATTGTATTATTATTTGGTTTTTCATGTTTATTAAGATTTGTCTTATATAGTTGGGTGCTCCCATATTTGGTGCATATGTATTTATGATCATAATCTCTTCCTCTTGAAGTTTTCCCCTAACAAGTATGCAGTGACCTTTTGATCACTCTTGGTTTGAAGTTCACATTGTATGCAAACAAAATAGCTACCCCTGCTTTTTTCTGGGATCCTGTTGCATGCAGTATTGTTTTCCAGCCTTTGATTTTTAGTCTGTGAATTTCCTTTTGAGTTAAATGTATTTCTTCTACAGAGCATATTGTTGAATTTTGTTTCTTAACCCACTCTGTCAGTCTGTGTCTTTTTATTGATGAGTTGAGACCATTTACATTGATTGGTATAACTGATATGTACTGACTTATCCCTATTATGATATCTTTCTGTTGTTGGTTTTCTACTTTTTATGTTTAATTGTTTGCCCTGCTTAGTGGTTTCTTGTTGCTGTTTTCTTTGGATTGTAGTTATCTTTGTCTCTTTCTAGAGTGTCTTTCAGTACTCTTTGTAGTGTTGGTTCAGTGGCCATGAATTTATTCAGTTGTTCTTAGTCGTGGAAACACCTTATTTCTCCATCAATTTTTAAAGATAGTTTTGCAGGATACATCAATCTGGGTTGAAAGTTGTTTTCTTTCAGGATTTGAAATACTTCACTCCATGATCATCTTGACTTGAAGGTTTGTGTTGAGAAGTCTGCCATAATTCTGATAGGCTTTCCTTTATAGGTGATCTGTTTCTTTTTTCTGACAGCTTTTAGTATTCTGTTCTTATGGTGAATTTCTGATACCCTAATTATTATATGTCTGGGTGAAGATTTATTTTGGTTATGGTTAATTGGGGTTCTGTATGCCTCACTTATCTGCATATCAGATTCTCTTCCCATGTTTGGAAAATTTTCTGCTATTATTTCTGGGAAGAGTCTTTGCAGGTCATTCCTATTGACCCCTGTTTTTTTGTTGACACCTATCAGTCTTCTATGGGTTCTCTTCGCATCATCTTGAAGCTGTTGAATTGTTGTTTCCTAGTTCCTTGCTATTTTTAAGAGATCTTTTCTTTCATGATTGTAAGCTTCCATGCAGTCTTCAAGGTCTGAGACTCTATCTTCAGCTTCATTCAAGCAGTACTGCCAACTTTCAATGGAATTTTTAATTTCCTGATTATCCCTTTGGATGTGTTTCATGCATTCTAATTCTGTCTTATATTGTTTATTCAAAGTTCCCATCATTTTCTTATGTTTTATTTTTTTATCTTGATCTTCTTTAGATATACACAGCATTTCTTTCATAATGTTTGTCATTTCATTTTTTACCTGAGAGTTTATTTCTGATATGATTTCCTCCACAGTCTCACAGAGTTGTTTCCTTACTTTAGTTGCTATCATTTCAGAAAGTTCAGTTGTGCAATTTCCAGTGTCTCTTGCGTTTGTTCTCAATGGGCCGGAGGACTGAGAGTGCATCTTGCTCTTTTGTTGTCATTTTCCTCTGGGACCTGTGTGGTTGGCCAAGTACCCACTGGAATGCTGCAGTAGGTAGATCTTCAATCCTCCAATATCCCCCTGCCTAACTGGGGTGCACCCCCTAACTATGGTGCCGGAGCCTTGTGCTCTGTGGCCTGCGAGGCTGGCCATGTGTTCCCCTGATGTACTTTGTTAGTTTTTTCTGGAACACTGGGCTGAGCAGAGCTCTTATCCTCCCTGCAGCTAGCAGAGGTACACTCTCGGAGCATGTAGCCAGGGCCTAGAACCTGGCTGGGTGGAGTTCAGAGCCTCCAGGACCCAGGCAGCTAGGCTGAGCCCACCCTGGAGTGTGGCACCACTGGGACCTTGTGTCTAGCTGAGAGGAGTTTAGAGCCTCTTGTATGCAGGGCTAGCTAGAGCGTGCCCCTGGCGTATGGTACTGGTGGCCTTGCTCCTGGCTGGTCAGAATTTGGAACCTCCAGGATCTGCCTTGTGGCTGCATCCCTGAACTATGCAGTTGGGCCCTTGTGCTCTTATGGGCGGAGCTTAAATTCTCCAAGTCCCTTTGGCTATGCTGGCTGCTCTCTGATGAGCAACTGTGAGGCTCTGGACTGGGCTCTGTACCTCTGTGTCCTGTGATGTTGGCTAGGTGTTCCCCTGATGAATTGCACTAGGATGCTGAGCTGGGCAGAGTTCAGATCCTCTGTTCAGCTAGCAAGGATCCAGAGTGTGGTGCCTGGGCCTTTGGCCTGGTTGGGTGGAGCTCAGAATCTCCTGGGCCCAGGTGGCTATGTGGAGCACGCCCTTGGAGTGTGGCACCACCAGACCTTGTAGTCAGACTGCGAGGAGTTCAGAGCCTCTGGAGAACAGGGCTGGCCAGAATGCCCAACTGTCTATTTTTAATCAGAGGATGTGTCACTAATAGGATAATACAGAATGATGGAAGAGGGTGGTGATATGAGGCATGTAAGTGACTTCTACCTCTACATGTCCACAATTTTTTTTTTTTTTTTTTTTTTTTTTTTTGCGACACTGGGGATTGGACTCACAACCTCATGCCTGCCAGACAGGCGCTTAAGCCAGTGAGCCAAACTCCCAGCCCTAGTTTTTTGAGGTAGGGTTGCACTATGTATCTCAAGCTGGCCTTGCACTCGCATTGTAGCCCACGCCGGCCTTGAACTCAAAATGCTCCACCTACCTCAGCCTCCCGAGTGCTGGGATTAAAGGCAAACAAACTTACTTTTAATGACTGAATTATCTGATACCTTATCTTAATCACATTTAGCATAAAAGATTTAAGACTTCAGAGTACTTAAAATGGGTTTGGTAAAATTTAGGTGGCTATACAGCTCTAGAGAAATCAGTGTTCAAGAAACAAATTCTTGTTTGACCTCCGCTTCTCATCCCAACATACAATACATGTAACTTGCACACCTCTTAGCAGTTAAACAACATATGGTTTTCATGCATGGGAAAGCTGAGGTCTTACAGTTGCTAAAATATGTGAATTGTGACTTCTTATATGAAGACATAGATACCAAGTATATACTAAACTGGTGGCAGACTGAACTGCTTTGAGGCACTATTATGAGGGGCAATCTAATTTGATATACCTGTAAAGGTATTTGATAGGACGCAAGGGTTGCAAGGCTTGGATTAGTTACAAAAAACGCAATGAGAGTTTGCCCGATATGATCAATGACCCTTTAAATCATGAAGACATGGGATACTTCCTTCACAATGTAGGAAGAAGAGGCACATGGAAGAGATAAAAGATACAAAACCTAATGGGAGTTCTGCACATAAGCTGGAGATGTAGGCGAACTGTTCTCTATCTCTCCTTTTCTGTCTCACTCTCATTCTCTTACTTTTACTACCTAGGAGTCTTCTCCATTCTTTTGGTCTTGCTGCCATATATTAAGTTATTAAGGCGAGGAATTATTTCAATCACTGAAAGACACAATGAACTACCACTCATGGACAAACTGAAAACAGTTTTCTAAGTGAGCAAATTACTCCTTTGCAGGCAAGGCTCAATGGAATGATTTGTATAACAATCTTAATGTTTTAAATTCAGTATTATAAATTAGACTCTGACAGTCTAGGTTTAAGAAATATATTTATGCTTCATCATAGATGTTTAAAAATATTCCTGTATCCACACAAAGTGTAGAAAGCTCTCTGGAAAATCACGAACCCCTTGCACACCCAATATCCCCCCTTCTCAATCCTTCCCGTCTGCCAGCTGGGTTTCATTTTAAGAATTTCACACTGAATATAAAGTGCTATTTTGACCATGTGGCTCCAGAAATGTGAATTTATAGTCTATTCACTGTGTGTGCAAGTGATTGACAGAGAGAGGGTTAACCAACTGGATGTGGTGAAGCCTGCTTCCTTCAGGTTACTTTACATCCTCAGGCAAGGATGGCCATTCTTACACTGTTTCATTGAAGCTAACAAGAAGTACACTGTCCCCTAGCAGGGGATTTACTTTTCACTTAAGTGCTAAATGGCCACTATATTTTGGAACTCTTTGCTGTGTTCCTACTTACAACCATGTTTGTCCATTTTTCCATCTGTAAAATGGGAATACTAGAGTTGCCTTTCTTAGATATTCCATGCAACAATGTCATTTGCTGACACATAACTCTTACCATTTCTATTCTTCATGTTTAAAAAAAAAAAAACCTCCAGAATGTCTGCATATGCATTTGCTTGGCCATGTGTGTGCATGTGGCCTTCTTGGGTGGGGGTAGATTAGGAGAGGAGATAATGGTTGAAAGATTGACTTTAGAGTTCCTTTAACATATCCTTACTCTTTGCACTAACAAAGCCTAACAAACATGGAAAAGACTACACATAACCTTTTAGATTGCTAGAACATTTGGGGCATCAGGAAGTCTCAAGTACCAGTTCCATGTAAGCTTTTCCATATAAAGCAGTCTTGCTTGTTCAGTAGTTATCTGTCTTGTTTTAGACATCTCATACTCAACTATTATAGACATAAAAATGTTATATCCATAAATTTAGGTTTTCTAATCTTTAACTTTACAGACTCAGACTATTCTTGTAGACTTGTTAAATGCACCATGGACTAGATAACTTTCCTGTTTGACGAAAGCTCAATGAAAGATTCAGGCAATGACTTTTGAGAGGGGTGGGTATGATGTATCAGATATGACACTGGAAGCAATGTCCAAATTAATGAGTACTTCTAAACTCATATTATACATAGAAAAACTGACATCAGAGGAAAGATTACATTATCATGTTCCAGAAGGGAGTCTGATAAGGAACTGAGAACAAGGTTAAATTTTAGGTCAATAATGGTTTATTTAAATTATATTCATTTATATTAAATTATGTTCACATTTGGAAGGTGGATGAGCTTCCATAAAGGCAAGAATAACTCCCAGGATTCTTAATTTGCACAACTGAAAATGAGATTCCTGCTCACCAGGCCACAAAGTTCAATTTTCCATAATCAGTGGTACAGCACTTTAGACCTTGGGCAGGAAGTAGCACCTTCTACTCTCAGTTCCTCATCAGATTCCCTTGTGACAAAAGTTAAATTTACAGAAGAATATTTAAAGGACCAGGTTATCCATCTGCTTCCATGCCAGTGATGGTGAACTTTTTAGAGCTTTCAATGATACAAAAAGCCCACTGTGGTACACGTGCTATAAGTCTGCCACCACTGCTTGATGCTATCCTTAAATGAAGTTCACCTCAACTCCATGGCATTTTAATATGAGGATTCCAACTTTATTTAATTCAGAAATAAAACTAACACTATGCTTACTACAGAAATGGTGAAGTTCAGAACTGTTACATTTATCCTAAAAATGTCATAGATTACATATTATACTACTCAGTGTCTTAGTATTCTGATATAGTAGCTTTTATTTTTCCAGTGGAAGATACATCCTCCTTCTTTTCCAATAATGGGAAATTACTGTCATACGTGGGGTCACAGATCACCTTTCCTTGCCTTTTTATTTTTCAAAAAGTTAGGGTGCTAAACATGAAACTCATTGGTTGGTATTATTATAGTTTTCTTTGTTCTGATCTTTCGTTTCAATATATTACTATTACCATTTTCATTTGAGTTACATTAAGTTCTTTGTAAACAGAAGTGGTAGACTATACATTCCAATACAAGTAAAGCAACACTTCTATCTGAAGTTGAACAATAACATCCAATCACTTATCTTTTTGTGAGACATAATGTACCAAGTTTCACTGAAGGCCTCCAGTCTTGAGTCATTCTTACTATTTGGGAGGCATCGTAAAAGTGCTTCTCAACGTTATTACCATGGAATATGGACTACGATTTTATTAGCATTGTCAGGGTACAAGAAAACTTAACTGAAGTTAAAAATGGATTTTATATAGCATAGTAAAAAGAAACTGTTAGGCAGATCAAGTCCTTTATAGCAAAATCCAAGGAATTGATCAGTTGTCTCACTGCACAAAGCAAGTATTGTGTAAAATATAGTTTGTAGATTTCTTTCCTTCTTCTTTCCCTTTTTCTGGGGTAGTAGAGCTTTCACAGTTAGTTTCTCTGTGGTGCTGTTGAGTGATGGAATTTTAACTGTACTGTCTAGTTCTTAATATCTTCTACATCAGTTACCAGATATCATCTGACATTTTTAATGTCACATGATTAAACCCAACAACACTCTAAAATAATCTTTCAGGGTGGCAAAGGGGAATCTAAAAACAGCAAAGTTAAAATATATTTAACCACAGGCCTCCAGCCAAACTCTGTGAGATAAATAAAATCTGCCTTTCTTTTTTTTTTAATCTTCCTTTCCAGGAGCTTTTTCCAGCAATCCCAGGAATGTTACATTTCTATATACTAATATTTTATTTCAGGCCCTACTTTTAAGATTTCAAAAATATTAACTAATTAATCTTTACATCAACTCATTAAGGAATATATTATTCCCCTTTTCAAAACTATGGGAGCTCAACAACATGGTAGTAGTCTGGTCTCAGAGTTTGGGTTCAACAGGAGTATGCTGACTGCTGGCATGGTGCATGCTGAGATAACACTAACAACACAGTGGTGAGTCTTGATGAAAGACCAATGATTAATAACAAATCTAATAGTATGTAATTTCAGGCATTAGTCATGGGCCTGGGATAAGACCTAGTTTTGGTGCCTCCTGAAGTACTCTAAAAACCAGTGCACATAAGTAACCATTCATCAAGACTATTCCAGTAGAACAAAGCACTCTAAGCCATACAAACATTTTTACCACTACTTTGCAGCATATTTCATATATGGCCTCCTTTACTGTATAGGACATTGGGTTGCTAAGAAGTTAAAGACTGGTAGACTGTTTGGGAACACATCTGGATTCAACCCACCTACACATTTATTCACTCACTCATTCATCCATTCATCCAATAATTATTATTTTCAGATACTCTTCTGGAAACTAAAAATATAGTACAAAACAAAGTGAAGTAATACCACACTTGTGGATGCTTACATTCTAATGAAGAGAGACTGACAATACAGGTGAAAAACTAGCAGAATACTATTTAGTATGTTAGCTAACAGTGTCATGTACTAGAAAGAGGCAGCAGGGAAATTGCTTGGGAGATCTATAGTTCATCTCTCATAGGATCCCTATGGCCCCAACTTTCTAGCCAAACTAGGGTTAAGTTACTCCTTATACCCACTAGTCCTTCCCAAATGTGAGCTGTCTGCTCAAGTTACTTCTTTCTCCTAGAAGGCCCTCTGCCTTGGACACATGTTGGTAATTAGTGTTAACCGAACCGGAGGCCAAAATACAAAAAAATGTACAAATTCCCATTCAACACTTCCTAGTTGTTGATTTTAAGTAAATTCCTTAAGTGCTTTAAGCCTTAGTTTCCTAACTTGGGAAGTGAGTATAATTATCATTATAAGAGAAAAATAGCTACCTCACAGGTGTCCCATTGTTAGGTTCAAACGAAACAGGATATACAAAGTGCTTAGAAGGGTGCCTGGACTCTTCCTTTCCTAGCATCACTGATACTAAAATATTACCTCTCAGTCTCTAATCACAATAGCTGGAGGAGAGGTTTTTCTTCTCTCATACTGCATTCCCTTTGTTTTATTATCTATTGGTATACATCCTTCATCATTTCAAGTGCTCAAACCATTTTGAATTGCAATTACATATAGTTTGTTTTGTTTGTTTGTTTGTTTGTTTTTCCTCCTCCATAAAATTGTAACCCTTGGGGGTTTAGACCAGTGGTGGGGAATCTACAGCACACGTGCCTTGGGCATGCATAAACCCCTCTGTTGATTATGTGGACCAAGTCTATGGTTTGTTTTTACTAAACCAAAACCTCAGGATTCAGATTTAATTGTAGTGTTGCCTCTTTGTGATACATAGGTTGGTTTTGGGTTGCAGTTTGGGCACTTGGTCTCTAAAAAGTTTGTCACCAGTGGTTGAGATTGAACATGAATTTCTTCCTCCTTGTCTTCTCTTCCCCTCTTCTAGTGTTTTTATCAGCTTATTATCTATATATGCAAGTTAGTGGACAGGACAAGGAAATGGGGAAGAAGTTAGAACACATGTACAATAGTTCTACTTTAATTAATTTTAAATCTTCCAAAATCCTTTATCTCTTTTGAGGAAAGCTTATAAGGGATGCAAAGAAGGGAGGACATAGTTCCTGTTCTCCAAGGATTTACAATCTAAATAGAACAAGTCTTAAAGGAAAAAAAAAATCTTCCCTAAATGACCAGTGTGTCAATTCTACTTGAATCTGTGCCTCAAAGTGCTTCCTATCTCCCCAAATATACCCTATATAAACTTTTCACACCTCAGGATAGCTACTTATCCAACTGACCCAAGAAATTCTTTTCCCTTCCCTTTCATCTTTTTGTTCGTTTGTTTGTTTTCCCTGATTTCCCTTCTCCCAAGAATGGATTGCTCACTCAGCCCATGTTTTTATGAATATGAATTCATTCACTCATTGATTCATTTTCTATATCCCTTTCTATATTTCTATTGCTGTGAATTTTCCTGGAGAGAACTCAGAGCTCAGAAAACTTTACCTAAAACAGGCCCTCTAATTCTTGGCAAATCTCACATCTGGAGCAGGGCCTGATGTGGGACAGATGGTCAAGTAGTCACAGAACTGAATGACTACTGGTAAGAAAAGCCAAAGAGACTGTAGTACTTTTTCCTTTCCTTGCCTTTGCTTCCTGAGCAGAGATCCTGGAAGACAGAGCTGCCCAGACTAAACCATGGGAGGGAAGAGATCCATACTCTTTAAAAATGGGTGGGAAGAATTACCTGTAGTTTTTATTTACTCAGTTTGTGAAGGCTTTATTATGTACCAGGCATTATACTGTGGAACAGAAAGACTAGCAAGGACTGGATAGAATCCTTAAAAAACTCCATATGCTATCTCTTGAAAAAGGCAATAATTACAATGAGGTGTGCAGCTGTGTATGGAAATGGTAGTGGGAACATGGGAAAGGTTGTGAGACTCATCTACATGGATGGAATTCATGGTATTTATAAATTACATGAAAATAATATAAAAAGGACCTTTAAAGGTGGACATTATGGTATATGACTATAATTCCAGCATTTGAGGACTGTTAAGTTTGAGATCATTCTGGGCTATGTAGCAAGTTACAGGCCAGATTGGACTATAGTGAGAATCTCTCTACAAACAAACTAACCAATTCAAAACGAAACAAAATGATCTTTAAAGCCACAGTTCTCAAGTCTAGCTTTAAACTATTTAAATAATACCTGATCTTCTGTGGAGAATGTTGCTTCTGAAAGCGCCTAGTTTTATGAATCAATCAATAAAAGATTCTTATTCCAGCTGCCACACTACTTATTTTAGTTGTTAAAAAAACAACATTTTTAATGTTGATCCCTGTTACATTTACTCTTTAAATTTTGTTTTGTTTTAAATGAGGTTGATCCATAAAAAATTATCTCATTATGGCAACATATATTTTGAATTTTAGTGCACAGAGTAAGAAAAATAAACTATTTCTCAGGCTGGCTTTTGACTTGCCAGGTGACTTTTTAAGTGGTCTCCCACTGCATCCCAATTAGGCTTCTATTCCAAAGCAGAAATTCTAAAACTTACTCAGAAAACACCAACAACAGGTTTAATTAAGGGAATATCTTAAACTCAATTTGGTTGTCTCCATGTGAAGAGTCAAAATGTAATACAAAAGGTAAATGAAAAATTAAGTTCCAAAACACATAAGTTTTTTTGTTTTAAAAGAAACTTTTAATTATGATGGGGAAGTGATAAATCTTTTAAGGTATCAGCAGTAAATCTGCCCTGCAAATACACGGCTAACCTGGAATATTCTGATAGAAGAATAAAAGTCCCTAGAATCACATGTGGAACAAGGAAAAGGCTAGATGATTGATAAAGATCCAATATAATTTCTTCTAATGGCTCTTAACATCACATTGAGGACAAGTCATCACATGGAGCAAATTAAGACATGATAGGTCATTTAGAAAGCTCTTCAAATGTGCCAAAATTTGATGTTTTACCATTTCACTTTGCTCTGCATATCAAAGAGATGGTTTACCACTAACCTAAGCCTCTGATATGCAGTCATCATCCTATTGGGATTTATATGAAGGAGTTCACTACAAAGAAAGACACAAAGCTTCAGATTGCTCTGGATTCAATATCCTAGGGTATGACAACGGTTTTCATTTTCTTTTCTTCCTGGGCAACAAAAGCATCAGATAGGAAAATCTGTCCCTTTGGAAATGGCTTTCTAGAATCTCCTGAAAGTAAAGTGATAAGGGAAAGTGGATATCTGGACTTGCCTAAGAAAAGCTTTTTAAGTCCAATAGTAGCAACTTATATGAGAGCTGCAGCGCATTAAGTCTGTCTCTGATATCACTTTAGATATGAAGATTAGTGGAACATACCATTGGCTAAATCATCAAAAACTTCTCTCAAGAATTTGAACATAGAATATTTGAGGGAGAATTACCTCATAGGCCCAAGCTTGTATGGGACCCTGACAGAAAAGACACAGATACCTTTTAGACAAGAGCATCATTCTTCAGAAATGAAAGCTCAGTCTTAAATGTTCTGACATTATCATCAGTGTTTAGTAGGAGTCCACATATAGTCTGTGGGTATTACCAAATACATAAAAAATCTACAGCTTCTGCCTTCATAGAGTTTACAAATTAAGAAAACAAACCCATCCTTCACTCCTATTATGGGGACTAAAATCAGGGAACAGTTAGATCTCTTTTTAAAAATGCTATCAGTTTATTTTCTTAAATCCATATTGACCTACATGAACAGAACTGTTCAAATCTCTCGCTTGAGAAGGCCATCTATGATTAAGCTTTTCTGATACTCTTTGCCTTGCCTCTAGAAGGACTGCCCTAATCCCTCAGAGGAGTGAAGGGGGCCCTTTTCCTCCTTATTTTATGAGTCTGCCAGGAATAAACTGGCCATCAAAACTGAAGCTAAATTCCTCAAAATGCTTTTGGTAAATAGACATAAGACAGCATTGTGCTTACACATATTGTGTATTCTGAGCTATCAATCTTAAACAGAGACTTGAAAGAAGCTGAGCTCTGAATTTCCCATTCTTACAAATTACATGGCATATGCAATAAGAACATATGGCCATGAGATAGCAGAGCTTCAATCTGTATCACAGCCAAGAAAACTAGACACTCAAGTGTATAACTATTAATGAATTAAGAAATAATGCAGAGAAGTTACCAAGAGAAGGGAAATACAGAAAACCAAGTTAGAGAAAGCAGGCATTTAAAAGGTATCTGGCAATTGGATAATATCTAAAAATATTTACATAAATGTGATGAAAGTGATTGAAATTTGAGGGAACATGGAAATCAGAAGCTTCTCAAACCAGCAGAATTTCAGTAGTTACTAACAATGACAGCAAGGCCTTTAGAAATACAAACTGAACTGCATACTAATAAATATGAAGCTCTTGAAATCTGGTTGTAAAAAAACAACACAAGCCATTAATATTTAGC
This sequence comes from Dasyprocta punctata, assembly GCA_004363535.1. Taxonomy (NCBI): domain Eukaryota; kingdom Metazoa; phylum Chordata; class Mammalia; order Rodentia; family Dasyproctidae; genus Dasyprocta; species Dasyprocta punctata. Next base: position 193,954 of record RJWM01000077.1, on the reverse strand, counting down.
AAGTGAAATCAAGGAGGCTAAGTATTTAGAAGAATGTTAAGGATGCAAATAGGAGGATTTTAAAAACATATTATTTGAGGAAAACATTGGTATACTGTATGATGTAGGGTAGGAAGTATAATTTGGTGAGGTTGACAGTAAAATGTACTGCATTCTTTTTGAAGGTTCATTAAATTTTAAAAGTATCAAGATAATCTATAATCCAGTTACACAGTTAAATTAGTACAGGTGGGTGTACAATTAACTGAATTTATAACTTCTAGATTTCTGTTGGGCTTTTTATTTTCTCTACTGGTTTTGTCCTGAGTCGGGAAGGAAAATATCAATGGTTTATCTTTAAAGCACCAGGTGTGGGTGAACATTCCCTGGGCAACTGTACAGAACATGATATCTCCCTCATCACACCTCCCTATCAAGGCTTTTGTTACAGATCACTGCCAGTCTCTGTGAAAACAGGAACCATATTGCAAAGATCAGCAGTCATACAGTTTTCTTTAACAACTTCAAGTACTACATCATAAGTCTCAGAGGTGTGTGCCAAAGGTGTTATCTAATAGAGCAGTAAATAGCAGAAGTCCTCCCCATCAAATTTGCTTAACTTGGAAGGAATTAGGGAAGCCACTGAAATGAATGTGGAATGGCTTGTAGAACTTTAGATAGTCACAGTAGAATCTATGAATGTAAGATCAGCTAACCCCTGCAAAAAATATCTGTGCTTCTGCCAAGAGATCTCACACTGCAGCAGGGTGCAGAGCAGCCTAAACATGTTTTAATTTTCTTACGAAGAAAAGAAAGAAGATAAACCTAGTGTGTGCTATCAACAATAATATGCTGGGGAAGAATGAAGTGGCTGAGGAAAACAAAGCAGGACCGGAAAGGAAAAGAAAAATTCAAGCACTTTGCACGTATATGCACTTGAATAAACAGCTATGATTTGAGATCAAAGAACTGTGGGAGGCACAGGCATGGTGTATTTCTATGGAATGACATCAGGGAATGGAAACAGGGAAGCAAAGGGAACTGATGTTTACTGAGTGCCTGCTCATGTCTGGCTTAGCAAAACCACTTGTTTGGGTCATTCTACTTTTTTCTCACAGCAATGGATAAAATTGGTGTTACAAGTCATCACCTTTGTTCCTCACATCAGCCCTGTGGTTTCTGATCTAAAATGAACACTGCCCTGCCATTTGGCTAATGATGTAATCTTGAACAAGTCAGTAAATGTCTATTAATTTTTGAAATAGGGAAATAATAGTTGCCTTGAAGGATTTTGGTACAGATTGAATAAACGTATAGGTAGGGTCTTTAGCACAGAGACTACCCTAAGCACACAAATATTGGTAGCGCTGTGAATGAAAAATATAAGTTAATAGAAAGGTGGGATTTGAATCAGGGTCTTCAAACACTAACGGCTGATTTTTTCCTCCTTTGAGGTTTCTTATCTTGATTTTTCCTCAAACAGAACTTGAAAAAAAAGATAAAAATGTCTTGCCCTAAATTCAATTATCTTTCCTTTCTTTTTATAAATTGGGGGGGGGCAGTATTTTACCCAAATTATTATTTTATTCTTGATAAAACTGCCCAACATTAACAACTTTTCTTCCCTCATACGTATAAGCCTAAAATGTGGTTGTGGACACAATGAGAGTCTTCATGCATTATGTTTTTTTGTTTTTTTTTTCAGGGTTAGAGACTAAATTTAGGGTTTTGGGGCTTTACACATCCTAGGCAAACACTCTACAATGAAGATACGCCTCCAGCCCTCACATCATGTCTTTCACTCTTGGCTCCAACTTGGTATATATCTTCATCAGTTGTCTTTCATAACTTATATTATCACTTTGTGCAAAAATGGCTCTGCAATTCAAAGTGAACGTTTCTATAGGTTTCAGGCTGATTTGCAGTCTCTGAGAAGCTGCCAACATAGTAACCCTGGGTACTCCATGAATTTATAAAAAACAAAACCAAGACAAAACAAAGCAACTCTGCCTATTTCCTTTATGTCAGGCACTATGGTAAGTGCCCGAGGTAACTATGGCAGAAACTGCTAGTGTACAGTGACAACTATGTCCCTTTTTTTCAGGGCAAGAGGCTGTGCTACACTTGACAACTTGTGCCACTGTCGCATGTGGTGACTAAGTCTGGGGAATGGGCACACAAATGATGCACACGGGGTGTCCAGGCCTGACTCAAGGAGACTTACGTGAAGCCCCCTTTTTGTGTGCACAGTTGGCTTTTTCTTTTCACAACTAGTTGGATAAAGTGGGTCCCAATGAGAGAGAAGAAAGCAAAATAAGATGGAAAGTATCAGGATCCTTGAATAACTGCAAAGAGCAGCGTGCCCCCACTGACAGAGGACTGTGAGGTAATTTAAAGAAGCAAGCCACTAAGATTGTAGGCTATATGGCAACTCATGTTACTCATGGTACAGAAATGTTTCTTAATTCTCATTACAACTCTGTCAGGCAATACATTATTACCTGCATTTAATTCATATGCGAATAGTGGCTTAGAGAAGTAAATTACTTGTCTAAGGGCAAACAGTTAACAGGTGATGAAAGTGATATTTAGCTCTAGGCCTGTTTGACTCCAGAAACCATGCTCATGCCCTGTCTCTCCAGTAGCTATCACAGTTACATGGGCACAAATCCATGGGGCAGACGTTACCAGTTTTAACCTTGAACTTATATTCCAGTAACACAGCCATCTTATTTTCACATTAGTTATAAGGGATAACAGTAAAAATATAATCTAATTTTTACAGACAATTTTTCTCAAGGAGTGATAATTGCTATATGCAAAATATTAAAAGGAGTACTGCTCTTACTAACCCAAGAGTGAGGTTCCTAGGAACAAGTAGTTTGAAAACTGCTATGTGGAATCATACTGCTTCTCAATACTGTGCTACTCAGATTTCCTTTTTTAAAAAAAGATCTAATTCAGTTCTAGAATTCAGTTTTATGAACAATGTTAAGGGCTATGGGTTGAAAGTTAATGTATACTTCTAAAGCAAGGTAAAACCATCAATATCTGCTCATTAACCACTTTCTGTATTACCTGTAGACCATTTGGATTGCTGGTTAGTTATTGATCCTCGCCAACCAGACACTTTCTAATGAGGAAGACCAAGTCTGTTGATAAGCCAGTAGTTTGAGTTTCTGGCCTGGCCTTCTCCAGATCTTTCCTTCCTTCCAGTTCTTTTCTTCTTCAAGTTTGTCATCCCTATATACCTCTGTTTAGTTCAATTAATATTCACTATCCCCTTGCTTATATTCCATAAAAAGGATATAAACATGGTTCAGTCCTAGTCCCTGATCTAGAATCAGGAGAAAGAAGGTTCCAGTAGTTCATCATAAAAGGATTCTTGATGTGTACTAAGAATTCATTTAGTGTTTGAATTTAATTTAAAATGACAGTGATTAGAATAATTTTGAGGAATCATTCTTGACAACTTTCTACAACTTTTTGTAAAAATAATGCATAGTGAAATAGAAACATTTAAAATAAGAAGAGGTATGATGAGGCTATTAGTCATAGTAGATGTTGGCAGTAGAGCTAAAGCATGGTTCTAGAAGTTCTCTACTAAACCAAGAATTACCCCTTTGGTCGTGGGATTGTGGGAAGCCTAGGAGGTCTTGGAGGGAGGACCTGCACGGTTATATAAACTGGCCCAAAGAAACAGCCTAGTAGTCTGATATTTGAACAGTTACAAATATAATGATGCTCTCTGAAAGAACATTGCCTTGACTTAGAGCACATGAGGAAAATCAGATTTGTAAACACTAGCTCCACAGAAAAGGACAGTCACTTTGCCCTCTCTCCTGACACCTGCTTTGTGGAGATCCTAAACCACAAACATAATAAAATAACTTGCTGTCTATTCTCTTGAGCAACTGTCTGTTTCCTTTACAACCATTTGAAGTAGAGCTGTACTCCCAATGTTGCAGGCTGGCTGAATGACCAGCATATACAAAGAATGCTCTGGGAATTTTACAAAGAAATAAAAATGTTCTAAATTAAACTTTCAGTTATTCTGATGACAGATGAAAAAGGATCTCTCAACCCCAGTACTGGGTACTGAATCTAGAGCCTTTGCACTAAGTTACATCCCTAATTGTTTTTTATCTGTTGAGACACATCTCCCTAAATTGCCATGGTTGGGCTCAAACTGGTGATCCTTCTGACTCAGTCTCCTAGATCTGAGCCACCACATCCAGCTAAAAAGGCAGTCTTTTAGAGATGAGTACAGTCCATATTACATTTTAGTGAAGCCTTGTGATGAGACAGGTAACTTAAGAGTTGAATGTGTTTTAAAAGAGTGAGTCAAGTCTTCATCATTCAAGTTTGGGTCTCAATTACTACCACTGCTCAGGGTCAGACACAGTGAAATTCACGTAGCTCAAAACAAACAAACCACCACCTCCCGTACCAAAAAAAAAACAAAAACAAAAACAAAAAACCTCACATCACCTAAAACTGAAATTCAAGTTTGTGTTTGTGGTTTGATTTTGGAGACCATAAAACTTTACATCTGCATAAAATATGATGCAGCTGCTTCTGAGGGGCTGGCTGTTCCCTCCTCCACCCCTGTGAAAGCCTACTTGGTAAAATGATCTTTCAGTGGTGGAGATAAATTAAACATCCTGAAAGTTGTCAAATACACAAAGCTTTCTTGAGTAAGAATGATTTACTTACACAACTCCTATAATGGTAATCTAGATGGAGATACTCTTTCATTTCTAGCATATTCTTAGGCATATTGAAATAAAAATTTTCTAATATCCAAAAAACTTAGAACTTTACTTTTTAAAACAGGATTTTCTTTAAAGCATCAGTATTTTTCAGGCCAGGTAAACACACTGTAAAAATTAAAAGATCTCTGTAAATGTTTGCACCTAAAACTTAAGATCTTATCTGACAATTACTGAATGAAAAATTTCAACAAGAAAGCAGAGCACTGGAGATAAATGAGACATGACTATGAGTTTTCTTCCTGGTGTTAGATTATGACTTTCAGGAAAAGGAGGTAATAAAAGTGTCAGGAGAAAGGTATTTGTCTGACATTGTGTCAGATTTCCTAAGGCCCAGGAGCACCTTGAGAAGGAACAGCTGGGAGGAGCAGACAGAACTTTAGCAGCATTTGGAAAGCTGCCATTATGTGTCCTTAGCATTCTTAAAAAGCATTCATTTGGTATTTGTCTCTTACTTTTATTAGCTTAAAAAATTTTAGCAGATTGTCACACAAACGACATTATGGGAGATATTCACAATTTGGCTGATTACTCTTCGAGCCTTTCTTAGTGTTACTTTAATTATTCTAAATAGCATTTTAAAACTGTTTAGATGAATTGAAAATTAGATTCATTCCAAAGAAATGATACGAAAAGATATTCTTAGAGTCAGAATTTTAGAGCCAGAACGGGACTTACAAATCATCTATGTTGACCATCTCTTAGCTCAGGAGACCCAAACCCAAATGGGGAAAATGACTAAACCTGTCAGCAAAAAGGTTCAGGGCATGAACCTAGATTCTTAACATTTAATCCAATTGTCTTTCTAATGTTGACCAACTCCACACTACTTCTTTCTGATTTGTACTCAGAGGCTGTTCTCTCTAATTACCCAAGCTTTTTTTTCCTAGCTCTGGACAGTAAACTGGCTGTGTTTGGCCCATAGCATCACTGGGTGGGCAGCATGGACTTTGGAAAATATAGTCTGCGCAGGAAAGAAAGGAACCGACATGATACAAATAGATAATGTCTGGCTCCCCCTTTTTCTCACACTGCTTTGTATCTGTCAAAATAAAAATTCAACTGGAACCAACATCCAATTTTACAGAAAAACTTCTGCAGAAATAGAACACACCTTCACGAGAATTACTCTCTTTGACCCCTTACGACCACTCTTTGATTCCTCTACTTTTGTATACTACAAGATACTATTATATATGGATTTATACAATAGGTTTCAAAGAAAATTATTCCACGGGGTAGGGAAAATTCCTACAGTATTCAGCAAAACCAGAACACATGAACTACTTGATCATAACTTCAGCTGGCTATGACTCTAAAAAAAACATTTAACTGAAATTTCAGTCCTCATCTCTCTCCACTTACTTTTTATTGTGATAAAATACAGATAACTTAAAACCTGACATTTTAGCTATTTGTAGGTGTTCAGTGAACTAAGCACATCTTCAGTGTTGTGCAACCATCACTACCCTACACTTAATCTTTATTTCCCTAATTTGCAATGAGTGCACTAACAGGAGCTCAACACAGGAGAGACTGAACTCAAGTTTCTTTCTCTATCCTCTCTTGATAGCTTCATTAGCTTCAGATTTCCCACAAGTGGAGCCTTGAGGTTCCTGTGTTGCCTGTCTATCCCATTTCTGCCCAGTTTCATCTCATCCATATTGTGGCCTTGCCAAATTGTAAGTGTAAACAGGCAAACACGCAGGTACACATATACAATCTATTATTTCTCCTTTCAGCTAAAACCTCTCTTCCATAAATGGCTACTCCTTTGGGTTGGTTAGTTCTTGTTTAGGCATCTACTCTGGGCCTCAAGACACCTTCTCTGTAATCATTGAACCTTCTGTATACAGTTTTCCTTGAGTTCAAGGACAGCTTGGACTACATAGTGCAACCCTGTCTCAAAAAACAAAAAACAAAAAACAAAAAAACAAAAAACAACAACAACAACAACAACAACAAAACAACAGGCTGGGAGTTTGGCTCAGTAGCTTAAGTGCCTGCCTGGCAGGTGCGAGGTTGTGAGTTCAATCCCCAGTACCAGGAAAAAAAAAAAAAAAAATCAACCCTGCAGATCCTTTCAGGTTAAATATTAGAAACCACTTTGCCAAATACCTTTAATAAGTATGACATACATTGATACAACTTTGAGGCTTTTGTAAATAAATGGAGCCAGTTACCCCAATTCTACAGATTATTAGGGATGTCCACTCATCCAGTCTCCCTCCCTTCCTGTCTTCTTCCATAAGTACATATTTATGGTCAAACTTGGAAAAAAAATTACAAGGTTCTCGTGACTCCAAGAGTGGCTGGTTCAAGAAGAAAATCACATAATACTGAGCAGAATCCACACAAAGCTTCTGTACTGTCTCACTTCTCATCCTTATGTGTTTATGACATGTAGAAGTTATTGCTTTAACCAATGCCCACTCCACATTTGTAATGAACTGATTTCCTATTGTAAAAATGGTGCCATTCAAACACCCACAGTCGCTTGGATGACTGCTTTAAGACTAATGAATGTGCCAGTTTGTATAGAGCCCACATATTTGTACTTTAGCAAAAAATAATATAATTTTGTTTCTGAAAGTTTGTTCTTCTATAATCAGAAACACAGAGAACCCAAGAAAGACAATGTTTCCAGATTTTATAAAGTGAAAGAGAAACAATTCTGTTATTTATCAGAGCTATCTTTGTTTAGATAAGCATGTCAGATAAGAATAAGTTCAAAAAATGAATATATAAAAGCATGCAGATTGATTAGATAAAAGAAGGACAGAGGGAGGAAGAGCAAATATTATTTTTTCTTCAATGGGAGTATTTTAAAGCTAAATGCCTTGCCCTGCAAATTCCAGAATTATGTAAAATACTGGTAGTTGTAGTCACTTGAGAAAAGCACAATTTCAATGTGAATTTCTTTTTATAGGTCAAAAGGAAGTCAAGATAATTGTGAATGCCTTTGTACCACTCGAAGACTGCTATAAAAATACTAAAAATTGTAGTATTATCATTTACCCACTATAAGTGTATACTAGTTAGTAATAATCATAAGTGTTTTTTAGCAATCTGTTGAATGAAAAATAGGTAACAAGAACAACAATAAGAAAACAGTTTTTCTACCACTGGGTTAAGATTAATTTACCTTTATTCCTAAAAGGCAATTTTCATATTTGAGAACATTATAAGCAGTGCTGTGGCAGTGCTGAGGAACTCGGCCATGAGCAGTGTGAGGGGAAGGCTAGGGAACCACCATGAATGGGTGGATAACACTATGGGTGGTGAAGCATATGCTGACCTGGCTTCTCAATCAAAGCAGTTCTACAAGGTCAAAGTGTGGTGCAATACAAATGGAAAATAAAGATTAAGTGGAGCCTGTACTCTTCTACTGCAGGTAAGTAAAATACAAAAATAAAAACAAACAAACAAACAAAAAACAACAGGGAGACGATAGTTTAATACAGGCACACCTGCTGCTAACCCAGCACACTCTCTTTATATCCTGCATCCTGTTCTTAGGATGGGCTGATTTATTTATTATGGGTTCTTTTTCTATTAAACACTAACAAGGAGCCAGATAACTTACAAGGAGTTTCAAATTAAGGTCCAATGATACTAAATACCTGTAGAACCTGGCAAAAACAAAGATAACTAGCAATGCTCAAATTAAAAGTAGATATCGCTTTCCTACATGCAAGAGACAGACATATTAGAAAGGAAACTAAAGTATTGCCATTGGAACTAGAGATCATTTCAAAATTAAATTACAAAACGACATACTGTAGGTTCCACAGTACTCCAGGGGAACACTTTTGACCAACTAATACACATGCTGACTATAAAAGACAATCCTAATGAACAAAGCAGTAAGAAAAAAATCCCACTGTTTCCTCTAAATTATTCAGTATAATAACTGTGTAAACTTGTAAGATGTGCCAGGCATGGTGGCACATGCCTGCAATTCCAGTACTCAAGAGGCTGAGGTAGGAGGATTGCTGTGAGTTCAAGATCAGCCTGGGCTACAAAGTGAGTTCAAGGCCAGCCAGAATTGCATAGTGAAATCTTGTCTCAAAAAGACCAAAAAAAAAAAAAAAAAAAAAAAAAAAAAAAAAAAAAAAAAAAAAAAAAAAAAAAAAAAAAAAAAAAAAAAAAAAAAAAAAAAAAAAAAAAAAAAAAAAAAAAAAAAAAAAAAAAAAAAAAAAAAAAAAAAAAAAAAAAAAAAAAAAAAAAAACCAGAAGAAAAGAAAAAATTAACTCATAAGATGTGAGTACTTTCTCTAGAAAAGCTGTAAATTAGCCTAGAGAATCAAACTACATACATGCCAGTTTAATTCAATGCAATGTTTGAAATAAAAGCAATTTAACTTAGAAAGACTATGCTATAATATCTATTAAATTAAAATAATACTTTTTGATAGGTCAGGCCTACGCTAAATAATTTATTAGCCTTAAGGTGCTATTCAAATTTATTATTTCATATAATGCGTGATTTCTAGGAATTGGTCTATACTGGATCTCAAATGCTAGTTTTGTGTTTGCATTCACTTATACCAATTTTTTTTTTCTTTTTGGTACCGGGGATGAAACTCACGACCTCGTACTTGCCAGGCAGATGCTAATGCCACTGAGCTAAATCCCTGGCCACGCATTCACTTATAAACTAAGATAGGCCAGTCTAAGGGCTCACAAATGACACATTACAAAACAGTCATTGCCATGATGTTTTCAAACAAATTTAAGCTTTACAAGGGCAGCAACTTTCACTCAATAAAAGAGAACTAGAATAAAGAATGCAGAAAACATATGCTTTTTGAAGGGAAAGAGAAGGCAGTAGAAACCAAACTTAAACCACTTTGGGTACAAATCCCCCCAAGGGACTACGAACCAAACAGAATTGAGCAATGCCCACCATGCCCGACCCCTGCCAACAGCTCTCCTTTTTTAGAAAAGCTTTGCCAAGGGTTTCTACCTCTGGTCCAAAGACCAGTTACAAAACAGACCTACTATTCCCAATCTCAGGCTTTCTACATGACAAACAAACAAAAAAAAAACTTTTGTAAGCAGATCACCATCTGGGTTGAGGAACAAATTTACGCCAATGAAGTGGTGCTATGAAATTATAAACATTCTGGAAGACTCTGTGCCTTGATTAAAACTACTGGGTGAAAGCCAAATTTGGAAACAGAAAGCAGGATACAGCCAATGTTTGTGGTCTTTATCATTCACTGCTACACTGGTTATAGGTAACACTGAACATAATGACAATGTGAAGTTAATGAAGGCTTTGAGATCTGACCGAGTGGCTGCAAATAATGAAGAAGGCCACAGGGAACCACAATTTGTAAACATTGGTTAAATGTGAGATCTTCAAAGAGAAACTCAAGAAATGTGCATAGAAAATTGTACAAGAGCTGGGGCAAAGGACAATCACAATCCCATGGTCAGTTTCTGATTTGTTTCTAGCAAATATGTACTGTACAGTCCTTCCTCATAATCCCTCATCTCCTAAATGTCCCCAGATTTATTAGGTGAGGCAGAGCTGATTCGAAAGGATTTATTATGCAAGCATGAAAATTTAAAGCCATAGTTATCACAGAATCAATGCCATAATTTACAACAAAGAACCATATCAAAAGCTTTTATTCAGAATAAGATCAAGGATTCCTACTGTAATTTTGATGTTGCTTGGAACAAAGACGTATCTTGGAGCCGTTCCCCCACAGTAACCCTGCCCACCTCTGCTTCCTACACATCAAGAATCTTCCAAAGTCCACACATGAAGGGATGGGTAGAACTCCCCCCTCAGAAGAAAGATTAATCAATTTAGAAGGAAAATAAAAAGACACAGGACATAGAAAAGGTATCGTGTGAGTAGCCGTCTTCCAGGTCGTGATCCTCAGGAGAAAAGCTCTTCATTTTTCAGAAAAGAGTAAGTGAAAGCATTCAAAATACTAGAATGCTTATTGCAATACCTATCAAGTGTAAGAGTCTCTACTAACGAGAATCTATGCTTTCTTCTAAGTTTCTTAGTTCAGTTTTAGAATATGATGATTGATAATACATATTTTCACAATAACACCTACAAGATATTTCCAAAAGCTGTCTTAAGCAGTAGTGCCCAAAGACTAAATCTAAATTTTGAATATTCTCATGGTTATATAAATGAGTGCTGTGTGGGAAGAATCCCTTAAACTCTAACTCAAAACCAGTCTAGATTGGTAAAATAATTTATTTTTCTTTTACTCTGACAATTTTCATGAAAAGTAAATCATTAAGATTTTACCTGGGGTTCTAAAAAAAATATTGAAGTACTAGAGCTATTTAATTAAAAAGTTTTTAATAGATGTTCATGGAAATGTTTTCTATGATCACTACATGCACTTAACTGATTTATGAAAATATTCCCTTTGGAGTGTTGCTTAACTTCATGAAATAATTACTATAACAGAATACAGCGTGATGATTTGCCTTTGTATTTCCATTATACTTAAAGCTGGACACATCTGGAGACCCTGTAAAGATGAATGAGAAATTCCTAGGTGCTAGGAAAACTGTCATTAGCTTAAGCTTACTGTCATTCCATGAGAAATCTTACGTATATAAAACTGCGAATCAACTTAAACGTACAGTTTGTTATTGTTTAACTGAAATTACAGGAAGGACAGTATATTAATTGAGAAAAAGTACAACCCTGTCTATATGAAACGCATAAGTAAGCTTAACAGCTAACCCAAAGAAGATTTAACATGTTTTCCAAGGCTTAAACCATGAGTGGTACAAGCACAACTGTCCCAATATGCCAAGCCAATGCTGCCTGATGGGACTCTCATGAATATACCATCAGTGGTTCACAGCCAACTGGCAGCAGGACATACAAAGTACAGCCTGTGGAGAATGTATTAAATAGATGTACATTCAAACTTTACCACTAGATACACACATCTTTTCTTACAGTTTGTAGGGGGACCGGTTCCAATAGAAGAAGGCCCTAAAGGATATTACCCATTTCCCATCTATTCATAGAATAATGCAGTAGTCAGAGGACTTTCAAAAGATAAAAGCATCATTCTCTCTAAAGTTTCTGGATGCTTGCCCAAATCTCAGTCATATTTTCATATTTGTCAGCTCAAAGAGGCTCTTTTATAATAGCAAATAAAAATTAAGTGTTCACACTAGGCTTCAAAGTAAAATTCTTTCAGCAATGATGCATAAAGCACAGTATACATCTTTCTTTAGAAAGGTTTACTGCTTCAAATTCAATATTCAAAATGGTCACATCACAGAGTTAAAATATACTGGGACAATGACTGCTATGATCTGATTTTTTAAAATTAAGCTAATTATTCAGAAAAGGGTTTTCACATGGGTGAATCTAGAGTTTTTCGGCAGAGGTGGCATTTTTTCAGAAATGCCCTTACTAAAGACATGAAATTGAACAGTGAAGAACCATAAAAAGAACATGGATCATAATTAAGACTTTTTTACCACTTGGTGAGTACAGAGCAGTCTCAGAGTAAAGAATTAAATCACCTAACAAACTAATGTTTAAAAGTCTACTAAATGATAATGATCTACTGCTTCTTGGTAAATGTACTCACACTCTAACACTTTTTTCTTGGCTTACTTTCTCATTTATTACAAGAACTACTTTCTTATACTTATGCTCATTTAGGAGCAGTTTTACTAATAAGCAGATATATAGTTGTGAGCCATAGATATCACGGCAAAAAGTGATTTAAATAGTTTTGAATTATTCATAATAAAAAGCAAGTAAGTATTGCTTTTTATTATGATAATAACTTTTATTCATAAGGGTCACAAGTAACTAAAGTTACTAGCTTACTAAACAGCACAAAAGCATGCCTGTCTTCTTTGGAGGTATCTCACCTCCCCCCAATCATTCTTTTATTTTAGTACAATTGTTGAACTTTAAATTTCTTTACAGGAAAGCAATTGTAGATACCTAAAACCATAGTGCCTAGGATAATGCACAGAAGGTGGTAACCTGTCAATGAGTTGAGAGAAATCTTCCAAATGTGGGTGTTTTCTGAGTTCCCGGACAAATTTGTGGACAAAAAAGCCACCTGGTAGTGGAGAGAAATTTATTCGCCTCTGATCTGCAATATTGGTGGCCATATCCTCCCAAAAGCAACAGCAACAAAAACTTTAAATCTTAGATAATCTCAGAGGTTTATTAACAATGTTAGAGGGTTAAAAAAAAAGGAATTATTTGTGAAAGAATAACCTTTCAGAGAATATATAGGACCTAATAAAACATTTTTAAAACTTTCATGTTGAAAATATTTTCTTAGAAATAATGATTATAAATAGGCAGCTAAGGAAAAAGTTTACCATTTGCTTCTTCTTGAATGTTTTTAGTGCTTAACATTTTTGGTTTTATTCCCAATTTCTGATGTAGATGTGATTTTGCCCATGTCATAGTTTAATAATACTGAGACAGAAGTTAAACCATTTGTTAAGGGTCACATGGCCAGAGAGGAAGAATTGAGTTTTCAACTCAAATTTGTCTGATCCTAAAGTCTATGTGTATGACTAGTACACTAGTTTAGCTTGGAAAAATACAACTATTGAGCAACATCAAGGACTTGGACTAACGGGTTTAAAATCCTGGTTTAAAAAATAAAATAAAATAAAAATAAAATTCTGGTTTAATCATTTGCTACCTGTATGACACTGAAAAAAACCTTTGTGGCATCATCTGAACAAAAATACTCATCTTTCAGTCATATTAGAAATGACATTTTTAATTTTAATTTTTTTATTTTAAAAAACAAAACAGAAAAAAGGACAGAAATGATACAGAATTTCAAAAAAATTAGGAGGAAATTAACATTAGTTACTATGTTGCATATTGTTATCTTAGAAGTATTTGTTCAGGTTACAAGATTTAGGCATAAAAAATGAGTAAGTAATCAAATAATGAAGGCACAAACTGTTCTATTTGATGAACTAACAGGTTAGTAGTACAGTTATCTATCTTGTATATATATATGTATCTACACTTACATATGTATACCTATATACATATAATCTTTTTCCTTCTTCTTTTTCTCCTTTTCCCTATCCCAGTTGTTCTTTCTTGTTGAGCACTTTCTTTCTCTCTCATTATTACAATATCTATTATACATTTTGGATCTTATTACTCTTTCAGTTTTTTTTTTTTTACACTAGGGAGACAATCTGATATTTATAAATGTGAGTTGATTTATTTCACTTACGAGTACTGTATCAAGTTGCCTCCATTGACATACAAAAGCCTCAAGATTATCCTTCTTTATAGCTGAATAATATTCCATTGTATAAAAATACCACATCTTTTTAATCCATTCTGTGGTTGATGGGCATTTGGATTGTTTCCAAGATTTAGTTATTACAAATTGTGCTGCTACAAACATGGGTACACATATATTGCTGTGACATGACATTTTCAATTTTTCTGGGAAAATACCTACAAGGAGAATAGCTGGCTTACCTGGGAATTCCGATCCTAGTTTTTTGAGGAATCTCCACACTGATTTCCACAGTAGATGTACCAGTCTACACAACAACCAACAGTGGAGAAGAATTCCTTTTTCCCCACAGCCCCACCAACATTTGTTATCTGTTGAATTGTGGAAGGCAGCCATTCTTTCTGGAGAGAGAGGGAATCTCAATCCTGTTTTAAGTTGCATTTCTTGAATGACCAGTGATGTTGAACATTTCTTCATGTATTTGCCATTTGTATTTCTTCATCTGAGAAGTGTGTGTTCATCTCAGATACCCATTCTTGGATTGGGTCATTGAATATGCGAGGGGGGCTGATGTTTTTCAATTCTTTACATATTCTAGATATTAATCCTTTGTCTGAGGGACAGCTGACTAAAATTCCTTCCCACTCTGTGGCTTTCCTTTCATTCTGTTGGTGATTTCTTTTGAAATGCACAAACTTTTTAATGAAATGAGATCCCAGTTATTCATTCTTTGAAGTATTTCCCGTGTGATTTGTGTTTTGTTCATGAACCCTTTGCCTATTCCTATGTCTTCAAGATTTCTACCTACCTTATCTTCCAGTAGACTTAGTGTTTCTATTTTAATATTTAGATCTTTGATCCACTTTGACTTTAGTTTAGCACATGGTGATAGACATGGATCTAATTTCAGTCTTCAGCATGTGGAAAGCCTATTTTTCCAGCACCATTTAGTAAAGAGGCTATCTTTGTTCCATTGAACATGTTTAGCCCCTTAGTCAAAGATAAGCTGGCTGAGCGTCTTTGTAGTCGTGTCGGTATCTTCTAATCTTTTCCATTGATCCTCAGGTTTGTTTTGTTTTGTTTGTTTGTTTATTTTGCCATTACCATGCTGATTTTATCATTGTAGTTTTGTAGTAAAATTTTGAGTCAGGGATTGTGATGCCTCCTGCCTTGCCTTTGTTGCCCGGGATTGCCTATGCTATTCTAGATCACTTCTGTTTCCAAATGAATTTTAGGAATTTTTTTCTCTAGATCTCTAAGGTATGTTAATGATACTTTGTTCAGGATTGCATTTAATCTGTATAACAGTTTCGGTAGCATAGCCATTTTTACTATGTTGGTTCTTCCTATCCAACAGCAAGCAATATCTTTCCATTTTCTGACATCCTCTTCACTCTCCTTTTATAGAGTACTATAGTTTTCAATGTATAGGATGTTTATATTCTTTGTTAGGTTGATTCCTAAGTATTTCATGTTTTTGGATACTATTGTGAAATTTGCTATTGCCATAATTTCTCTCTCAGTGAGTTTGTTGTTTGTATATAGGAATGCTATTGATTTCTGAGTGTTGACTTTGTATCCAGCTATGCTGCTGAATTTGCTTATTAACTCTAGTAGTCTTTTGATGGAGTTTTAGGGTCTTCTATATAAAGTATCATGTCAACTACAAATAGTGATAATTTAACTTCTTCCTTTCCTATCCATATTCCTTTACTCTCTCGTCTATTTGGTCTGTATTGAATAGGAATGGCAATAGTGGACATCCTTGTCTTGTTTCACAAAAATCACACAATCATCTCAATAAATGCAGAAAAACTTTTTGATAAATTCCAAAACTTGTTCAAGATAAAAACCCTACAGACACTCAGAACATATGTTATCTACCTCAGTCTGATAAAAGCCATCTGTGACAAACTAACAGCCAACATCATACTAACTGGACAAAAACTGAAACCTTTCAACCTGAAGTCAGGAACAAGTTTTGGAATTTATCAAAAGCTTTTTCTGCATTTATTGAGATGATCGTGTGATTTTTGTCTTTGGCTCTGTTGATGTGGTGTATTGCATTTACTGATTTATGTTAAACCATCCCTGCATTCCTGGGATAAATCCCACTTGGTCATGATGTATAATATTCTTATTGATTTGTTGCATTTATTTACCAGTATTTTATTGAGAATTTCTGCATCAATGTTCATTAGAGAGATTGGCCTATAGTTCTCCTCTTCGGATTGGTCTTTCTCTGGTTTTGGTATCAGAGTAATACTTGCCTGCAGGAATTAGTTAGGGAGAATTGCTTCCCTTTCAATTTCATGGAAGAGTTTGAGCAGTATTGACATTTAATCTTCTGTAAATTTCTTGTAGAATTCAGCTGTGAATCCATTTTCTTTGTTGGTAACTTTTAGTCACATTTTCAACTTCAGTAGCTGATATTGGGTTATTCAAAATTGTTCTATCTTCTTGATACAATTTTGGTAATTCATATCCTTCTAAGAATCTGTCCATTTTCTCTGTGTTTTCCAGTCTATGTGAGTAAAGATTTTCAAAGTAGGTATTTACAATCTTCTGAATTTCCATGGGATCTGTAGTAATTTCACCCTTTTCATTCTTTATTGCATAAATTTGACTTTTTTCTTTTTCTTGATAAGGTTGGCTAAGGGTTTATCGATTTTGTTCATCCTTTTAAGAAACTAACTCTTTGATTCATTAATTCTTTGTATTATTTTCTTAGTCTCAATTGAGTTAATTTCTGCTCTGATCTTTATAATTTCCTCTTTTCTATGAGATTTGGGCTTGACTTGTTCTTGTTTTTCTAGAAGCTTGAGGTGCAGCATTAGGTTATTTGTGCTTGTTCTGTTTTCCTGATGTGACAATTCATAGCTATATATTTCTCTCTTAGTATCACTTTCATTGCATCCCACAGGTTTGGTATGTTGTATCTGCATTTTCATTGAATTGTAGGTATTGTTTAATTTCTTCTTTAATTTCATCTGTAACCCATTGGTTGTTCAGAAGGGTGTTATTTGATTTCCATGCATTTATGTAGGTTTTGCAGTTTATTTTGCCATTAATTTCCAATTTCAGTGCATTATGGTCAGATAAAATGCATGGGATAATTTCAATCCCTTTGCATTTACTTAAATATGTTCTATGGGCTAATACATGATCTATTTTAGAGAATGTCTTATGTGCAGCAGAGAGGAATGTGTATTCTGATGTTACTGGGTGGAACACTCTGAAAACGTGTACTAAGTCCATTTGTTCACAGGTTTGATTTAGTTCTGGTATTTCTTTGCTGACTTTTTGTCTCAATGATCTATCCTTTTGTGACAATGGGGTATTAAGGTCCCTGTTACAATTGTGCTATTATGTATTGAGTTTTTCATGTTTGTTTGTATTTGTCTTATATAGTTGGTTGCTCCTGTACTTGGTGAATACATATTTATGATTGTTATCTCTTTTTCTTGAACTTTCCCCCTAACAAGTATGTAGTAACCTTCTTTATCTCTTTTGATCACTTTTGGTCTGAAGTTGACATTGCCTGCAAACAGAATAGCTACCTCTGCTTTTTTCTGGGTTCCTGTCACATGGAGTATTGTTTTCCATCCTTTGATTTTCAGTCTATGAGTTCACTTTTGAGTCAGATGTGTTTCTTGTATTCAGCATATTGTTGGATCCTGTTTCTTGACCCATTCTGTCAATCTATTTCTTTTAATTAGTGAATTGAGGCCATTTAAATTGATGGTTACAACTGATATATACTGGTTTAACTTTGTCATGTTATTTTCCTGTTGTTGGTTCCCTGCTTTTCCCCCTTGATAATTGCTTGCCCTTCCTGGTGGTTTCTGTCTGTTGTGGTTCTGGGAATTGTAGTCATTTTTGTCTCTCTCTAGTATGTCTTTCAGTACTCTTTCTAGGGTTGGTTTGGTGGATATGAATTTTGTCAGTTTTTCTTTGTCATGGAAGTATCTTATTTCTCCATTAATATTGAAAGAAAGTTTTGCAGGATACATCAATCTGGGTTGAAAGCTGATTTCTTTCAGGACTTGAAATACTTCATTCCAAGCTTATTTGGACTTGAGGGTTTGTGTTGAGAAGTATGCCATGATTCTAATGGGCTTTCCTTCATAGGTTAGTTGTGTCTTTTTTCTAACAGCTTTCAGCATTGCCTTTTTGCTAAATTTCTGGGATCCTGATTATTATGTCTGGTTGTAGATATATTTTCGTTAGGACTGTCTGGAGTTCTATATGCCTCACTTATCTGGATATCTGATTCTTTTCCCATGCTTGGGAAATTTTCTGCCATTACTTCTGTGAATAGTTTTTTATGTCATTTGCAATGACTCCTGCATTTTCATTTATACCTATCAGTCTTATATTGTTTTTCTTTGCATTGTCTCGAAGCTGTTGAATTGTTATTTCATGATCCCTTGTTATTTTTAAAAGGTTTTCCTTTTGTGATCACTAGCTGCGATCCTGTCTTCAAGGTCTGAAAGTCTATCTTCAGTTTCAGTCAAGCAGTTTCGCCAGCTTTCAACTGAATTTTTAATTTCCTGGAGATCTCTTTGAATTTGTTTTACACATTGTATTTCTTTCCTACATTGCTCATTCAAGGTTTCCATCATTTTTGCATGTTCCTGTACTTTTTCATCTACGTCTTCTCTAGCTATACTCAGCAACTCCTTTATTAAGGTTGTCATTTCTTTCTTTACCTGAGAGACTATTTCTAATCTGATTTCTTCTGTAGTCTCATGAATCTGTTTCTTTATTTCACTTGCTATTTTTTAAGAAATTTCAGATGTATAACTTCCAATATCCTCTATTTCTACGTCTCCTCTGCTTGTTCCCGATGGCTGGGCTTTTGAAATTGCATTTTGCTTTTTCCTTTTGTCATTTTCACATCTTGGGTTAACATTTTGGTCTTTTCCATCTCACTAGTCTCAACTGTCTGTTGTGTCTTAGGGTTCTACTGTGTGGCTGACATTCATCCAGTTGTTGGGTCTACACTGTCATTGGCCTGCTGAAGTCTTCTGTGTGTGGGGAGGGCTTTTTGAGGCTCTCACTAGGCCACTAAGTACTGCAGGTTGTGGAAGGGATCACAGATGGTCTGTGGGCTGCTGAGGTCTTACAGGATGGGGAGAAAGGCAATCAATCTGCTGTTGAGGTCTTTCAGGTATGGAAGAAGGGCACTAGAAATGACATTTGAAACGGATAAAAACCTTTGTGCCATCATCTGAACAAAAATACTCATCTTCCAGTATTAGAAATGACATTTTAAAAGTATCTGATAACTAGTAAAGCTGCTGTTGTCATCATTATTACACAGAATATGGAAATGTGAAATTCATTCAAGGTTGAGAATTCATTCTTTTCAGTTTATTGATGCATTTGATCTACATATAAACTGAAGATGAAAGACAGGTAAACAGTAAAAACCTCTCTATTAGGGTTTTTGTAAAGGAAAAGCTAAGATCAGAACTCTGGTCTCCCCAAGTCCTTGCCCAAAGTGATTTCTGCCACCTTCAGCTACCTCTCATTTGTTTTATTTTAAAAAGACTAAATATATCCCAAACACTGCTAATCAAATTCAAACCAAATAAGGAAAAATTGTTTTTTCATTGTAGGGAACAACAAAGCAGGAATGCAGGAAACACATGTTTTTTTTGGTGAAAAAAATCAACACAAACATCTCAATACTTTTTGGATACAAATTCCCTCAAAGGAACATAGACCTGGTAGAATTTAAAAACAAAAACAAAAACAAAAACACTCACTGGTTGCAAACCTTGCCAAGAGTGCTTTCTCTCAAGAAACTCAATGTCAATGGTTTTCACCTCTGGCAAGGTAACTGTTACAGAATGGGTCTTTCACTTTAATCACATCTGACTAAGCATCTGAGAGATGAAGGGTTATCAGAGAATAAGAAACACACACAAACACACTCACACACAAACGCACACATCTTGATATGTAAAAAAAAAAACCTCAATTTGCAGCATACTTACACTGGTTTTTCTTTGCTATAATAAAACTTAAATCAGTAGTTCAAACAATGTTTAAAATATTTAGGAGAAAGTCCTGAATAAAGTACAAAGTAAGAATAAAAATTACAGTGACATCCTTCATGAGGTACCAAGAATATGGAATCAGGGGTAGGCTAAGGAATTACAAGACAAATCATGAGGCGGGGGCGGAGGGCAGGGTATTTACGAGACTTTCCAGCTCAAATAGTGCATGACTGGGAGAACCATAATCCCAGTACCATTCAAGGATTAACAATTCCCATGGCCATTCATATCAAAATCCGATAAGAGTTTATATTTGTTCTCATGAAAGTAGAAATAACATTGAGAGCATTTTAGCACACAATTCTAAAATGCTGAAATGATTTTTTTCTTGATCCAGAAGTTTGTTAAATAAACATCCATAAGTAATAAGGTATTTAGATTTTAGGAGAACCTACTTGGAATTGAGGAATACCTGAAAACATGCAAAATATTTTATTTTGCTTTCATTTTTGTGTCTCTCCTCATGTTTTTTCTTTTTTTCTTAAGATCACAAAATGTGGTTGGTCCACACTTGTTGTGGGTTAATATTCTGCTAAAAAAAAAAAAAATCAAAACGCTGAACTGGCTTATAATGGCTGTGTTACTAAGAATACTTGGTGAGCAATGCAACTACAGTACTATATACTTTATTTGGAAGATCTCCCTACCATATACATGAGTAAATACTTTATAGATATTTTTACATGAAGAATTAAGAAATCAAATTGCATTTCCAAAATAGCCCACACAAATTTTTGTAACAATAACTTTTCATTATTTTGCACACAGGAATCTTCTGTCTGCCAAGATGTTTCAATCATCCTCTTAGCCAGGTTAACATTGAAAAAATAATTCTGACTGGAACTTATAGCACTTACCACTTTGTTGTCTGAACACTTAACCTCGGTTTACCATTTCTATGTTCAAAGTTAATCAGGATGGCTTATTTAGAATTACTTTTCTATGGCTATCGGAATCTTTCTCATTTCCCACATAGATTTCTCAGCATAATAAAATTCCATTAAAGTTCTTTAATATAATATAGATTACCTTTAAATCAGTCAAGGTGAAGATAACAAACATTCTAGTACTTTTTCTGACATTCACACCAAAGTTGATATCTTGGTCTATTTCTTCCAGAATGTATTCCTTCAGTTACACAGAACAAGTGTATTTCAAGAATCATAACTAATTAGGTACAGGTATAGCTACAAATGCAGTCATTGTCACACATAGAAAGGCAATTTTTTTCTCTTTAAGTGCCTCCACCTTTCTTTCACTTAGGGCACAACTGTTTTCTAAGTAATTTTTCTGATGAAAAATACTACTTATCTTTTGTATTTTCTCATAGTCTTACATTTTATTCTAATGCTTACATTTCAGTTTCTATCTTACTGGCCTTATAGTTTGTTACTAAATGTCATTAAAGTTCTTCTCACAGGGTTTTGGACCAAGGAAAACATTCAGTCAGTTGTATGTCAGTTTGATAACATACTGACAGAAAGTTTGATACCATAACACTATTCACAATGTTCCTCACATATAAAGCCTATGGGTTGAAAATCCTAAAAGACTACAATTAAGCACTACATGACTGTTAACAAATATGAACAGAAGTCTATGATTTAGATGTTACCTAGAATAAGGAACATTTTGACTTTTGCTTGAAAACAAAATTAAAAAGATCTCAATTTTTTTTTTCTTGTAAGAGTTGAGGTCTTGTTTTGTTACCCAGGCTGGTATCCACATTCTGAGCTCAAGCAATCCTCTTGTTTGAGCCTCCTGAGTAGCTGGGCACAACTGTGTACCACTACATCAGACTTGGTTTAAATTTTCATTTTCTGACTTTGTCTTTTGGGTTTTTTTTTTTTGGTACCAGGGATCAAACTCATGACCTCGCACTTGCCAGGGAGGCACTTATCCTGCTGAGCTAAGTCCCCAGCCCCATTTTCTTACTTCATTTAAAAAAAAACCATATTCTTTCATCTTATATTTGAGAAATTTAATAAAATCAAACTTCAACAAAGACCAAGAGTGACAGTGAAAGTTCCTAACATGGCTAAGAAAACCACTCTGGTGGGAGATGCCTGAATTTAAACTGTTTTTCTTCAGTATGACATGCAAGTAAGAGGAATTCACTCACTATGCATGTTCTAGTCTAATATTCAACACCCATAGCTTATTTTTATATTTTTAGAAATACACAAGTTATATGTCATGCTCCTATGTTTAACAGAGAACAATTACAAATTTTATGAAAGAAATATGCACACTCATGTCCATAACTTTTTGAACTTTTGTTTACTATGAAAAATAAAAAAGCATTTCTAATGTTATATCAGTTTCTTGAATCTCTAATAATTTGAATGTACATTTAACAAAAAATAGTTTAATGATCACACCATGCAGCTAAATTATTTCTCAAAATAACTTCATAGTTTTATTGTTCTGTAAAAGAAAACTTTCACCAAAACTTCATGGATTTCACATGAAAAATATTTATTATAATGCTTACTAAAGCTTACCAATTAACTAACTTGTTTAGTCAATAGGGTTCTTTCGAACTGCCTATGAGATAAATTAGTTTCATAATGATTAGATTTGAAAGATTTTTCACTTTTTCAAATGTCAGGGTTTTATTTCACAATATGACTTGTTAAACCAAAGCATTAGTCATTCTTTTCTTCTATGTTTCTCCTGTAAGATTCTTTTAAAGTGTGGTGGGCAGGGTGGCACACAAATGTAAATGTAATTCTAGCATTCTAAAGGCTGAGGCAGGAGTATTAAAAATTCAAGTCCAACATGGAAAATTTAGCAAAATAGAAAATAAAGGAGTTGGGAATAGAGCTCAATGGGAAGGCCTTAAATTGAATCCTCAGCACTGAAAAAAAGCAATTTTTTAAGTGTGAAGAAATCCAGTATTCCTCATCATTAAACTATGACCAAATTGACAAAAATGTGCCCACAATCCTTAAACAAACAAACAACCCCAAAAAGATTATGCACACAGAAAATACATGGAAAACATGCTGATTTTGGGGAAAAAAAAAAAAAACAAAACATACTGAAAGATAATAAATTTCACACTCAAGGTAGATTTTTTTCTTTTTACAGGAGGTTGCCTAAATTTATGCAGAAAACAAAAACAAAAACCCTACAGAATGGACCTGTCATTAAAAATTAGTGAAGCAAAGACTACTGGATTTAAATTAATTTCTTTCTTTCTTTCTTTCTCTTTCTTTCTTTCTTTTCTTCTTGTTCTTGTTCTTCTTCCTCTTCCTCTTCTCTTTTCTTTTTTTATTTCTTTTTTTTTTGAGATAGGTTTTCACTATGCAGTTTAGGCTGGCCTTGAACTCTCAGTGATCCTCCTGCCTCAGCCTCCTGACTGCTGCAAATTACAAGCAGATACCACTATTCTTGGCTTAAACTTTTTCTTAAGAGCCAAAGTTTTTCAAGGGTTTTTATCCAAGCACATTAAGCTAAGTGATGTCCACTTCTGATTTTGACCAAAACATACAAACGAACAACGAAAAATAAACTCCACATAATTATTTTCAGAACTACAAACTCCAATGGCAATGGCCATATGAAGATTAACCTGGATCAATTCTTCAGCACAGGAACCTGTAGAATACTTGCCAATCTGCTTCATGTGTCAACTATTAGATAAAAACAGGCAAGATGCATGTGGAGCAGAAGTTATTATTTGATGGTTTCTCCTTTTCTTCCATCCCTCCCTTTATCTCTGTTTCATCGAGCAGAGGTCCACCTTTCCTCAGGGTCCCTGACTATCTAGCATTTAGAAAGTGAAGGAGACTTGGCTAAGGAGTGAATGGTTAAACTGCAAGGTACAAGTAAGCAGGCTCTGTGGGAAGTAGACGGTTAAACAAGAAGGAGTTTAGATTAATGAGGCATGCTGAGGTTGGCTGTTGTCCTTTCCCTTCCCCCAAGAAAACTGCCTAGCCTTGAGACGGCTCCTCGCCCAAACTGCTTTGCTTCTAATTTTTTTCTCTTACACTGATATTCTAAATAAAAGTCTGAGCATTCTCAGCTTCAGTGCTAGTCCTGGGAGTCTCCCTAATGCTGGGTGCTCTCAGTCGAATAACCCCTTTAGGCATTCTCAGTGACTGAACTACAGCTTGTCTCTGATTAATCTTTTTCATTTTCCATGGTGGAACACTGCAACAGGAAAGGACATCAGAAGAGTTAGGCAATGCTAGATCATTTAAGGCCTGATCAAGAGAGTTATTTAAGGATAATGAGGGCTCTGGGTGGGGGAGTAACATGATCTGATTGACATATTTAAAAAGATAGGTATGAAGAATGTGGAAATACAAGAATGAAAGCTGAGAAACACAGTATGAAGTAGTTACAAGAATTCAGGCAGGCACTGTTCAGACTAGGACTGTAATACTACATAGGAATTTAAGATATTATTTTGAAGGTAACATCAACTGGCCTTGCTCATGTTGGTGATAAGAGGTACTACCAGCAATGAACTGGGTCAAAGTAGGAAAACGATGTTGCTTACACTGAGATGGCAAACACTGGGAGAGTTGGATTTGAGTACAGGTATAATGGGAGGGAGATCTAAAATCTTTTTGGCTTTAAACACATCATCAGACTTATCAATGGGGAACTAAGAAAACATGGGAAGAGTTTGAACTCAGTAGACAGCTTTGACATGCAAATACAGGAAACATCAGTGGACAGAAATCATCAATGTACTTAAAACCATAGGAAAGGTGAGATTACCTATGGTCTGACTGCAGATGGAGAAGAGGGCCAAGAAATGAGGCTGTATTTCAATAGTTAGAGGTCAGGACACATGCAGAGGATTAGAGACCAGTGAAAGAAGTGTTTCAGGAAGGCAGGTGACAGTTACTATGGATTGCTTAATAGTAGTGTCATAGGAGAAGTGTCATAGTTTGGGTAAGTGTCCTATGAAGGTTCAAATGTAAAAGTTTGGTCCCCTGAGAGGCATGATTAAAAATCTGTGAACTTGTAAGAGATGGGACTTTGTAGAAGGTTTAGTGGGGGTGCACATGCCCTTTAAGGAGACTGTGGAGTCAGGGTTGTTTTCAGATTCTCTGCTTCTTGGCTTAAGATATGAGTACTTACTCTCATACATGCTCCTGCCATGATGTAGTCCCCTCATTGGAGGACCAAACCAATAGGAACACTGAATCTTGCATCTGAATTTCCAGAACAGTGACCCAAAATAAACCACTCTTTACTTCCTAAGCAGCCTGTCTTAGGTATTTTCTTGGAGCAACGCAAAACTAATATAAGAACTGACTGGTGTGGAATGGGAAATGAAGGCAATGAAAGACATTATTCTCTACAGGAGTTTGAGAAAAGAGCTGGTTGGAGTAGAAGACATAATAACTGATTAAAAATGTAACAGGTTATGGGATAGCATGCTTGTTTCCTGATTAGAATTATCCACTAGAATGGAGTAAAAACTGAAGATGGCAGAAAGAAAACATAACTTCATTAGGTAAAAGAAAAAGGGTCAGTAGGGGAAAAAGCCCAGTAGTTTGGTCCTGAGAGGGTAAGAGTTCTTTTCTGATCATTTCTACTTTCTCAATAAAATAGGGAGCAAGGTCATCCATTGGATATATGGAGGCTATACTGAAAGTCTGAGATAAAGAAGAAACTATGAACTAGTCTTTTCCAGAGAACTGATAGGAAACTGAGGAAGCCAGGAAATTCAGGGCCATTTGAGCCTTATAGTTATTGATTTAATGAGAAGCCAGACAGACGTGTTGTAGGTGTTTTCTCTACTCATGCTCAGCTATTTAGATGCAGGTGTGGAATGAATAGACAAACTAAGAGAAGACTGTCCAAGTTACAGTCTTTGAAAATGAGGTTTTCCTCTTAATGACAAAATGGCCTTAGAGTAAGTGGCTGAGGTAGAGTGAAAAAAAGATTGCTGGAAGGAAGGAGCCCAGGGAGGTGGATAAAGTTTCTACTTTGACCTGGAGCTTTCAAGAATGACAGATTGAGCCGTGGAAAGAATGGGGAAAGCAAATAATGTTTTAATGAACGACAAGCAGATTCAATGGGAGGTTGTCGAAAATATGTTTAGGAAGTTAGCTGACAGGATAGTATGATGACTTGAAACTAGAAGGAATAAGGAATTTTCATTGAAAGAGAACAATAAAGAACAAGGCAAATGTGACTTAGACTCCTGTAAAACATGGGTATAGGAGATAGAAATTATGAAGAAGGGAGTAACATAGCAAGTGAAGGATAGAAAATAAACTAAGTTTTTTTATAGAGATGTTGTAGGGCCTAAGAACCATAAGGCAAATACCATGATATCAGGCACAATGTCAAACACAAAACAGGACTTGAGTAAATGCTTTGTTTTAAGTAAAAGGGGTGTGAAAATATTACCAGTTCCACAGACAAAACAGACTAGATATGGGGCATTAAAAAAAAGTTCAGAGAGGAGAGGTTAAGGAGTTTGAGCAAGAGACAAAATATATGAGAAAAGGGGGAATGAAGTAAAGAAATGACCCACTATCTATTAAAATGTCCTGACTGCACTCTAAACTGTATTCTATCTTAGTACTTTATCCTTTCCCCTGATTCTTTTATTATTTGTCATTCCTTCTAAAATTGTTACTTTTTTTAAACTAGAAATTCATCAGCTTCAGTACCATTTCTTTTGCTCATCACTGTATACCTAAGACCTCGTACCAGATATTTTAAAAAATACAGAATGAACAAAATAGAGATGAAAAAAGTATGGATAGAAGTAACACAAGTTATATTATTCAGAGAAAGGCCGATACAAGTTCAGTACTTGTATGGATCCCATCTTGGGATGGAACTAAGACTTAGGAAGGGGTGAAAGTGGAATGTTAGATGTTGACTAGTAGGCAACAAATCAGAGAGGGTGCAATCTCCTGGGCTTAGGGCTAAATAGCACTTGACTAAGGAAGAAGCCTAGAGTGGGCAAGTAAGGTATGGGTCAGTTCCCACATCTCTACTCACCCATTCTCAAAGTCCTGCCTCATGTGACCTCATCCCTGAGACACTTCTATTCAGTCCACAGTTGTCCCCACACTCTCTACTTCTTGTTCTAACAGATCACCATTATTTCTACTAACCTTTACTTCTGCACCAACTATAGATTCACAGCTGTTTACTGAACACACATGTGGGTTAAAACATACACTGACATCAAATAGTTTATCTTTTAGATTATAAACTCTGAGAAGCAGGATTTGTAGTCTCTTTAATGTAATCTTTGGTTAGCTAACTCAGTTTCTTTAGGTCAATGGTGAAGGTTTAACCTCCAAATGGAATACTTAATTTTGCCTTACTGCTCACATTACCTCAAACTCAGGCATTGTCAACACACTGAGAAGTGTTAAACAGAGACAAAATAATATGAGGGGGAATCTACATTTGAACAAAAATTTCCAACTTTGCTATTGCAAACACCATATATTTAAAAAGAACATCAGTGAAATTCCAACGCACCTGAAAAATGAGTTGAGAAAATAAAAAAGTTTATATAATCTAAAATTCCTGACTGTAGAAATATGTAAATATATATTTAAACTTGAAATATATGGCCATTCCTATTAAATGTAAAGTCAAATAAATTTATGTTAAAGTAAAATGTAGCCTTCTCATTCCACTAACCATAAACACAGCAATTTAGAGCTGAGAAGGTCCTCGCAGGCCAGCCCCCTCATTTTGCACAGTATATAAAGTAACCAAAACCTAGAAGGGTTACTGAGGTATCCAGCATCTGCCAGAAACAGAGGCAGGTAGTGTGAAGGTCAGTAGACCACAGGCTTTGAACCTTTGACAAGTCTGCACTTAAACCTGGTCTTCTACCTTTTAGCAGGGTGGCACCAGGAAATCTTATTCTTTCAAACCTTAATGAAGAGGCACTGTGAAGATTAAAAGTGACAATAAATGTATAGTGCCCAGTACAGTTTCTGGGCTGAATGACAGAATAAAGCTGGATTTTAGAATTTTCCCCCTAAATCCTTGTGAAATAAAGTTAAAATTTACTATTAAAAATATCATAAACCAAGCAACTTAAGGAGAATACCATACCAAAATCTTTAAAAGTGACTCCCAGGAGTAAGGCATTCCAAAGGTGGAATAAAAAGGATTGCACTAGAGGTGGGAAACTTAGGATGATAAAATCTAGGAAACTATCATTAATAGCCTACAACAAGAGGAAAATGGATCTGAGATGTTATTTTGGCAGCCTGGGAAAGGATGAAAAAATCCACCCTGAGTAAAACCCTTTCCTGCCATCACAGAATCTCCTCAGACATAGAAAAGCAGATCAGAGTGTCCTATTCTGTTTTTTCACTGCTGGCAGGAAAGGAGGAGAAGAAAAAGGAGACGAGTCATAATCAAGCAAAGCTAATTAATTACACTAAATGCTATTATAACAGTATGTGAAGGAGCCAAACAAATTCAATCATGTATGTAGGATCGCATTTTTCTGAAGCTAATAAAATGAAGACAAGGGCTAGAATGAAGGAAAGGAAACAGCTAATCACCAATAGTGTTAAACTTGAGTTTCTGCTAACATGGGGTGTACTAGTCTGCATTAGTGTTCAATGAGGGTGGAAAGAGAATGAGAACAAAGAGAAGAATTCCAGGTCAAATTCTCTTCCCTCTCTGTGCATTAATGATGGTATAGAAAAAGCATACAGTCTTGTCTTCATTCGCTGGGAAGGACAGAAACACCTGCTGAGGGGTAAGGAAGTGTTTGGCAAGGCAAGGAAACCCCTGAAGCTGACCTTGGACAACCAAATGAACAAAGAATGACACAAAGCCAGAGAAGACAAAACTCATAGCTTCACTCCTCTGAAGAGACACATCCATAAGTGTATAGAGCAAATCTCGATGTGGAGCATTCAATACAATTACTGAGGGAAAGCAAAGCCCAGATCTTACAAGCAACTGCATGTAGCTTCTGCACAATTAACTCTACCTCTTTCCCAGCAGGCAGATCCTCAGATCAGTTCTTCAAACTGAATGAAGCTCTGAGACAAGACACAAAGGTCTAATCAGAGAGGGGCAAATGAAAGACAAAGATAATTCATCAGTAGTACAGAGCAAAGAGAAGACAGTGATTGGTCTACATTAACTTAAGTCTAACAAAAAGACTACAACAACTGAGTAGTATTACTGGAGCAAAAAAAAAAAAAAATGAAAGAAAAGGTGGAATGGTAAGAAAGCAAGAATACACTTTAGAAGAAACCATCTCTTCTCCAATCCCCACTTTAATTCCCATGAGGGCATTATATCACAGGATTAAAAAATATATATAGATCAAGTGAGACATGAATAACAAGGTAAGTTAAAAGAATATGATAAAAAGGAAAGTTTAAAAAAAGGAAATAATAATGAGCAAAACAATACTATCATAAGACCATTAAACAAATTAGAAAAAACAAACAAAATCCATATAGGTGAAAGAATTAGTGCCATAACAAAAAAACCTTGGAAGTTTGATGTAATGACAGAATACACAACGTAATGATACAAAGATTAAGGCAATTCAGGAACGGAGGACAGACAATGACAAGTGAATATAAGTGTCTAACAAAGAGCTGAAATTTAATAGGAGGTCCCATAACAAATATTGACTTCCTCCACCTAATTCCAATCATCATTTATGTAAAAATCACTTATGGTTCTTTTGTATTTGTATGATATCCTCTACATAAGCAAACAGTAAAAAAAAAATAGCTGACAGGTTTTATAAAATTTGTCCTAATGTTTATTTTGTAGGTTTATAGATCCAGTATTTGTATAAAAATAGCTCTCTGGGAAAGAAGCATTAGAACTACGGTCCTATACATTATTCTTTTTTTTGCGGTACTGGGGATTGAACTCACAAGCTCGCGCCTGCTAGGGCAGGCACTTAAGCCACTGAGCCAAACTCCCAGACCTGGTTTTTTGAGGCAGGGTCACACTATGTAGCTCAGGCTGGCCTTGCGCTTGCACTGTAGCCCAAGCCGGGCTCGAACTCACAACGCTCCTCCTACCTCAGCCTCCCTAGTGCTGGGATTAAAGGTGTGCGCCACCACGCCCGGATTTCTATACGTTATTCTTATTTAGTGAATAAAAAAAGAGAAATCTGGAAGCAATTTAGTAATACAAAATTATTAGTTTATGCCAGTGGAGCCTTTATCTAATATATTTCAAAACAGTTGTAGTTACTAAAATTTTGAAGTTTTTATTTCCAAGTGAACATATTTTTAGTAACAGAACAATTAAGATAATTTATTTGTTTTATACATTTTAATTTTTTTCATTAACCAAGGGTTTTGCACTTGCTAAAATGCTTTCTAGATGTATAGAGTGGGCAATCTACAGATCAAGTAATTACAATTATTCTCATTCATTATTCTTTGACATTGATGGGAACTCAACTCACTGAGATGCTACTTGGAACATAAATGTACATGGTCTAGGACTAAAGAACTTTTCCAATAAAACACACAGAACCACAAAGCATCGTTGTCATCATCTTCATTTTTGTAGCTCTGGATATCGAACCCATGGCCTTTGCACCCCCAAGCCACTTTTATTTATTTATTTCTGTTTTATTCTGACACACACTTTCTGCTCAGCGTCTTGAGTAGCTGGAGTTACAGATATGTGTCATTACATTCAGCACAAATCATTATTTTTGACTGCCATTCTGAAGAGAACTGGTTGTTACGTTTTAAAGGTTTTCTTTATAATTATCCCTAATTGCAAATAACATTTAACAAAAGGCATTTCATAATCTTAAAAAATACTGCCAAATAAACTAAAAGCTGCACAATACCTGCCGCATGGAAGGTGCTTGGTAAACATTAGTTAGATGAATAACACTTAACATCTATGAAAAAATTCAGTTCCTACTGGATATAGCATTGTGAAGGACTCAATAAAAGTTAGTGCTTTTCACTTTATGTTGTTTATAAATTTGCTACATAATCAACATTTTATTCAGTATCTAGAATAGGACAAGGCATTCTGTTCATAAATATATTAAAATAATAAATAGCCCACTATATAAATTAAATATGAACAACAAAGAAAGAACTTATAACAGTCTGACTTCTATTTTTAAGTAAAAAATAAGAACTTGCCTATGGAAAAAGTTGCTGTTTGAAAATGCATCTTTTAATGGATTATAATATAAACAAGGAAATAATTTTTGCAGTTTGTTCTCAAATATTGGGAAATATAGTTTCTTTGTCATTTAAAATGCTGCCATGGAAGAAAGCATGTTTGTGATCAAACACCCTTTCCTCAAATACAGTCTTAATGGGTTTGCTCATATTCCAAGGATATGTTTCCCTGAACACTGATTCATTTTTTACTTTTCTGGAGGGATTGACTTAGCCCAAAAACGTTATGACAAGCATACAAAAGTTAAGCTCTTACATTTGAAACAGACAGTAGACTCTATCACATTATTTCAAAACACTGAATTTTATCAACTTGATGAAAGATGTAACCAAGTTTCAAATACTACAAGTAATTTTCCTTCTAAGAGCCTGCTGCATATGTGAAGGGAAAAAAAGAAATTAAAAAAAATAATCTTCAGTTATGACTACAGACTAACAAATGAATAGTCAAGAACAGAAATGCCTTAGCTTAATGCTGATATGCTAATAGACTGGCCTGTTTAGCTCACACGTAGATGATTTGTGGGCAAGCATTAAGTGACATAGAGAAAGAAGCTCTACATTAATGTGAAAAAAGTTCAGTAAAGCCATAAACATGAATTTGCTGATTATATAAAACATATTATTATATGAAATAATAAAAGGAAGTAGCACTGGAGAACATGAGGAACCACTTCTACTAAGCCAACTGGTCATTTCTACGAGCAGAAACACGATGGTGTCACAGTGGCAGGTCTGCTGTGGCAGCAGCTAGCATCAACAGTACAAAAGAAGGGCCTGAGACAGAAGGAGAATGTGAGCAATTTTCTATGTTGTTTAAGCTCAGTCTACTCATAACTTTCTGTCATTTCATTACCAATCATAACAGATCATTTCTATGTTTTGGGGTTAAGCATGAAGCAGGATTTCAATTTGTATCATCCATTCCAGGCAATAAACTAAAATAGTCCACTATTAGGCTTATGTACCTGATAATGAGCTCTCCTATTCCAATATTCTTCAATGCTCTGTGTTTCCTTAAGCAAAGTTCATGCAAACCAATAGGTCACGGTGAATCCTAAAATGTACTCCCACAGTGATACTTGGAACATTTTCCTTCTCGACGTTATTAGACATAATGTTCTAAGAATTATAAGTGCTCTAAGGTATTCCTGAAGAATAACTCGAACTGCAGAGTGAAAATAAGTGGCAATTAAATCCAGAAACAGAGAGGAACACTGAGACTAGGGAACAAGAGCATATGTTCTTGGATCTCTGAACTCCTGAGGGTCAAATTCAGCCCATGGGCTGTTGCAGGTTACAGAGGCTAGGACCACTTTTCACATTTTTAAATGATAGGGATGAAATATATCAGAATAGTATTTTGTAAAGAGCAAAAATTAGACGAAATTCACATGTCAATATCCATTAATAGAGATTTGCTGAAACACAATCACATCCATTTGTATAGATACTGCTTTTGGCACACTGGCATCACAGAGTTGAGCAGTTGGGATCTTAAGTATGACCTGCAGAACTTAAAATATTTACACTTTGACCCTTTCCAGAAAGTTTGCAGCACTGAGTGAGATCAGAGCTTCCAACACCATTTGTGTTGAGGGATCTGGTTTTTTTTCTTATCTATCATGGATCTGAGCTATGTTTTCCTAGAATACAAAATCACACATTTGGACATTGTAGCAATGTTGAATTGAGTTAAGTTTCTTCAACACTTCTTCTCAGTGTCTATATTTATCTTCTATACTCGTGCAAATATTTTGTGGAATGGCACTGTCTGCACATAGTATATTAAAAAAAACACTTCTCTAGATAATACAAGAACACTGTCATATAACTGTGAAAACCTCACTCATTTCCTATATACTTTCCACATAATTACCATTAAAAACATGAGAATACATAGATGTGGATAAAATGAAACTTTTTTCCATCTTTTTCTCTTCACAGGATAGGCTTTAAAATTAAACCACTGTTTCTTCTTTATCAGTGGCCACATTATATAATACTTTACTGTTCTCTTGTGCTTTGGATAAGAGAAAAAAGTATTTCTTTTGTATTTCATGTTTTTTGGGAATGCTACCTCAAATTTCATAAACAGAACAATTAGTACAAATGTTTTCTGGACAATCTGTGCTGTGATTTTGAAAATTGTGTGTAAGAGAAAAGAGTGAAAGGATCTGAGTTCTTACACAGATAAAAGTGGTTTCTTATGGTTAAATTTCTAAAAGGTTGAAAAGATTTCTACTTACACTTGCTTTATAATAACAAAGTCCCTTGATATGTCAAAGGCCACAAAAGTAATTTTAGCTGAGGTACAGAATGTGCTTTGGGCCTGCTGTACATGACACTCCCTGGTTTTAGTGTTGTGTTTTAAAAACTGAATGTTAAAGCAAAATCACCTCCATGATATTTTTTTATTGGCTCAAAATTAGTAGTGACTTACTTTCAAATTTCAATCTTTATCTCTGTAGGGAAATGATT
Source organism: Dasyprocta punctata (assembly GCA_004363535.1). Lineage (NCBI taxonomy): Eukaryota > Metazoa > Chordata > Mammalia > Rodentia > Dasyproctidae > Dasyprocta > Dasyprocta punctata. Next base: position 160,247 of record RJWM01000077.1, on the reverse strand, counting down.
ATTTAATTCTACTGTAACTTTTGCTTAAGAAATGAAATAATTTCTGAACATTAAGCATTAAAAAACATGAAACTATTACTGTGCTAGTTACTTTTATTATTAGGTGTCAAATGATAAAACATTTAAATAAGAATCCACAATGGGATTTTATACTGTCAGTAGAAAAGAAAATCTATGAAAAAGAACACAAGGTGGGTTTAAGTCTGTGAAAACAAATAACTCTTTAACCTGTTTTACTAGGCAACAAATCAGAAAATGTTCTCTTTATTTGTTGTTACATAAGAATGTTGTTGCTAGCAAAGGAAGAAAATTTCAAAGCAAAGGGAATATAAAGCTGCCATAGACTGAACTCCTGCAAATGTCTGCTTTGCTGCAACACTCCACTGCCATAAAACAGTCAAAATAGAAAGATATACTAGTTTGGAACACTGACATAATGTTTATAAATATTTATACATACATGGAACTAGAGCATTACTAGGAGATGCAGCTGTGGTATATAAAGAAAATCGGGAGTTGATTGGAGCTCTCATTTTGGCAATTACTAGGCGCTCTAATCTGTGTAAGTTACTTAACCTCTCTGAGCTTATTTCTTATCTGTATAATGAATGAGATTTCACCTACCCAGAGGAATTGAGGAAGATGATATAAGCGTCCTGGAAACTATAAAAAGCACAAATACAAACATAAGTGGTTACTATTAAGTAGGAAGCTCTTATTATATATTATATGTTTTCTCTATGTAAAACAAACTTTTTATATGACAGAATAGCTTCTGAGTTGCTCATGTACTTTAAAATCCTTTCTAATACCACTACTTGAAGCAGAGAATATATTGAGGTGAACATTCATTAAACAATTTGTTACAATTTTTAACTGTGATCATGACTGGTACCATTGATGGTCAGGGTATTACTAGTATGAAACAGGAGACTCTTTTTAACATGGAGAGGAAGAGGATGGGCAAATAAATGAACATTTTTTTGCTAATACTTGAAGGAAGAGATGACATTAGCCAAACAAACTTATTACATATTATTACATTCTTCTAATGTAATAAGATAATCAGTTTATATATTCACAATTAATATGGCCATATCAAAAAATTCTCTGATCCATCATAATATGCCTATTCGTGGGAATAAAAGCTACAGGTAACTTATGTAGGAGTCTTATGCTTTGCATTGTTATGCTTTACATCTTTATGTTCTGACAAACTCTCCTGATCTTATAGATGGGGCTTTTGGAAGGTGAGTGGGTCGTGGGGGCCTATAACAGGCTTGTTCTTTTTTTTTTTTTGTGGCACTGGGGATTGAACTCACAACCTCATGCCTGTCAGGCAGGTATGTAAGCTGCTGAGCCAAACTACCAGCCCTAGTTTTTTGAGACAGGGTCGTAAATATGTAGTTCAGGTTGGTCTCGCTCGTGTTGTAGCCCAAGTTGGCCTTGAACTCACAACGCTGTGCTTACCTCAGCCTCCCAAGTGCTGGGATTAAAGACATGAGCCACCATGCCCGGCTAACAAGCTTGTTCTTAAGAGGCAGGGTCTGGTTGAAGAGACAGGTCACTGTGGGTGTAGCCTGAAAGGGTTTATCTCCCCAGATTCTCTTTTGTCTCTCTGCTTTCCTGCATCATGTCATTAGCAACTCTACTCTGATTTGCTGTCCTGCCTTGGGGCTAAGCGAGTATGAATTAAAACTTCTATGAACTGGAGCCAAAAGAAATTCAACTTTTAAATTGAGGATTTCAGGTACTGTGCCCCAGGGACAAGAAAAATGACTGATACATACATTATCTGAGTCCCTTGAAAACCTTACGTTTTAAACACTTGGTTTTCTACTTCAGAGGTAAGACTAGATAGGAAATGATACTGAATTTCTGTTAACCTTATGCATGTGTTCATTAAAAATGTAAGAATAGCTTCCCACCTTCGAAAGTGAAGATTATTTTCAGATCTGTAGCTGAATATGTACTGACTTGAGAATTGTCTTACACGAGATATTTTCACACTTCACTTTATTTTTTTTTTTAATGACAAAACACAGGGAGCTTTCCTTTATTCCTCCAAGTGGTGGAATTATCCTGATGTTTGGGAAACCAGTGCTGAGGTTCTTTGGTTTGAATAATACATGTAAAGGGTGAGTAGTATGAATATTAGGAAAGGACTGCTACATACATCTCTGTTCATCATAGAGAAATACATTCCTGTCTCTTGTGATCCAGGTATAAACTGGTACCCAATACTATATCTATGTATAAAATTGGTACACAGATTTCTCATTATCTGGGGATAAATCATAAATACAATAAAAAGAAAACTGTGGATATAGCTCAGTGGTAAAAGTGCCTGCCTGGCAAGCACAAGGTCCTGAGTTCACTTCCTGGTCAAAAACAAACAAACAAACAAAAAAACCAGAAAAGGAAAAAGAAAAAGAAAAAGGAGAACCAGGTAATAGTTTTCAAATAACAATTGCATGTTCCATAGCCTAACTCTATATAAAATCACCTATCCATTCTTTACACATCACGTCCTTGTCTTCTCCCACTGCCTAACTGTTGCAAGTCTGGTCTAGGGCCACTTTTCCATCACACCAAATGCTTGAGAGCCTAGAAACATCAACAGAAACTCCTATATTCTCCTTCTGGGAACTATGTAGAGAGTTAGCTTAATGAGAATTTACACTGTGCTAGGTCTTCAAGTCAAGTGTTCTATGTACCTGGCCTTATTTAATACTCAAATGGTCAGGAAAATTAGGCATTATTTATCTCCAGCATACTGCTTCCTAGGACTACACTGCCTCTTTGCACAGGAGAGAGCACATTTCCTCCTAAAATCATTGTTTGTAAAGTGGAAATTATTTTTGGAAAGAGCATCAATCAGTCCAAAGTTTCCAACATCATACCTGCCCTACTCAAACATCATCTTCTGGAACTTGCCGGGATAAAGTTCTTTTGAGTGAAAGTATCTATACTCTTCCAGTAATGAAATGTATACCTCCTACCTTTGATTAATAGAATAGAGCAATATCCTAGTTAACTCGATGTTCATCTAACAAATACTTTGTGCACACTTATCATGCCAGCCTGGGTCAGGTCCTACAGATCATCTAGTATAAAGACCTTAAAGGATTGTGCCTTCAGCTAAGGATTATAAAACAAGATAGCATCAAAGCTGGGGAAAAATCTTTTTCCCTATTTGATATCAATAGCTCAATTATTTTCTTCATTCACTAACTAGGTAATTTAGAAAAGGTGGTATTTTCTATGTAATCATTCTTTCTGCCAAACATATAATGAAATTTACCATTTCTTCTTTATAGAACTTTATCAATATGTAAGCACTTCGCAAAGCATTCCTTGCAGCAATATTAGGACTATAACTACAATTATATAGATTGTGAAAAATATTTCATACCTTAAATTGAGAATCTTTTGCTAAGCTGACAAATAAAGCATACCTATCAGACTTAGGAGTACATTTAAAGTAGGGCAGGAAGCTGAAGTTAGCAGAAATGTCAGAGTAGGCCTTATTCTTCAAGGAAACATTGAATACTTTAGCAACTGTAGTCAGGATCAACTACGTCAGAACACTGGAAAACAGGCAAGATAGCAGTGCAGTATAAAATGAATCACAATAAAGGAAATTTACAAATGATATGAAAACATTGTAGCACATTTGTATATTTTCTGGTCCCAATTCCCTTCCTGGATCTCTTGCTTTTGGCTCTTGGAATTAAAGAAAATTTTTTTCAAAACACTAGTGGAACACGAACTAAAGAAATACTAATTTCAACGACCACACATGACAAATAGTACAGTCCTTAAATATTTTAGAAAAATCTTAACAAGATAAACTTTGAGGAAGCAAAGACATTTTTGCGGTTACCAGATTATAATATTTAAAATGTTCAATTTTTAATAAAAGTTATGAGACATGCAAAGAAGTATGGCCTGTTCACAGAAGAAATCACCAGAAACTTTCTCAGAGGACTACAGACACTGAACTTACTAGACAAAGACTTTAAATGAGCTGTCTGAAATATGTTTCTAGAACTAAAGGAAGCCAAGGACAAAGTACAAAATCACTTTGGGAGAATGATGTATGAACCAAGAATGGCAATAAAGACAAATTATAAACAGGAGCTATACAAAAATTCTGGATCTGAAAAGTACAAAAACTGAAATTAAAAACTTACTAGAGGGTTTCAGTTGCAGACTTTAGCAAGCAGAGAAAGAGAATCAGGGAACATAAATACAGATCCATTGAAATTACCCAGTCTGAATAAAAAGATAAAGGATGAAGCCGGGCCTGGTGGCGCACGCCTTTAATCCCAGCACTCGGGAGGCTGAGGTAGGTGGAGCGTTGTGAGTTCGAGGCCGGCTTGGGCTACAACGCGAGCGCAAGGCAGGCCTGAGCTACATAGTGCGACCCTGCCTCAAAAAACCAGGGCTGGGGAGTTTGGCTTAGCGGCTTAAGCGCCTGCCCTGGCAAGCGCAAGGCTGTGAGTTCAATCCCCAATGCCGCAAAAAAAAAAAAAAAAAAAAAAGATAAAGGATGAAGAAATGTGAACAAAGCCCTAAGAGACCTAAAGGTTACCAAAATAGAGTACCAGCATACACAAAATAGCTATCACCCATGAGAAATAAGAGCGACAGAAAAACAAAAAATATTTGGAAACTTATTTGCTGAAAACTCTACAAATATGACAAAAGATACAGATAGTCATGAAGCTCAACAAACTTCAAGAATAATCAGTGCAAAGAGATCTGTATCAAGACACATAATAAATTCCTGAAAGCCAAAGAATTTTGAAAGGAGCAAGAAAGAAGTACTATCATATATAAGTGGGGTTGAGGATGTTAACTTAGGGGTACAGAATTTGAAGGTTGAGGGGTAGCCAGATGGAGAGTGAGACAGAAAAAGGGAGAGAGAGAAAAGAAAGGAGAGAAGGAGAGGAGAGGAGAAAGAGGGAGAGAGTTAGGGAGGGAGGGAGGGAGGGAGGAGAAGAGAGAGGAGAGAGAGTGGGAGAGACACAAGAGAGGGAGGGAAGAACAGGGAGACAGGGAGGTAAAGGGAGAGACTGACTGATTCTCTCAATGTGACTAACAGAATATTTTTCATCAGAAGCCATGGAGACCAAAAAGAAATGAAATGGTAAGTTCAAAGTGCTGAAGGAGGACCAGGGATTTAGCTCAGTGGTGTAAGCACCTGCCTGGTAAACACAAGGTCATGAGCTCAACCCCTGGTACCACAAAAACAAGAAAACAAACAGACAAACAAAACTAAGTGCTGAAGGAGAAAGAGATGTGAAACAAGAACTTTCTATATGGCAAAATTGTCCTTCAAAAGTGGAATTAAGATATTCTCAGATAAACAAACACTGAAGAAGTTTGTTTCTTGTAGATCTGATCTACTGAAAACTTCTGAGTCCTCTGGGATGGAATAAAAGGGTATTAGATAATAACACAAAGCCACAGAATTAAAGCAAAGAAATAAAGAATGCCATTAAAAGTAATCACATAAGTGGAAGGAAAATGACAGAGCGAAGACTGGCAGTCTTCACAACCTCTTTAGGACCTGGAATCCTGGCACTTACAAAACAATAACTTAGTGAAGAGAAAAGGAAGGAGAGCTCCAGGAACCAAGAAAGAGCTCACAGTAAAACTGGAGAAACTCAAGACTATGGAGAAAAGAGAATGAAACAGCTAACCCTGCCTCCTGGGGGTGGCACCTGTTCCTGCAAACAAAAGCCCTCAGAAGAAGGATGGACACTAAGAACACTCAAATATTATGCTGAATAGGTTGAGTGGTAAAAACACCAAAACACAACCAAACACAAAAACACAAAGAGAGACAGATTCTAACTAAAGAGATCCACACAATAGAAACACAGTTTTTCTATCCTAATGATCTTCAACCTGCAGCACAAAAGCAATAGAAATATATGAGAAAAAAAAGGCAACAATATGGCTCCAAAAACCTTAGTGCCTCAAAAGCTGACTTTGAGTATAGTGAATTAGAAATTACAGGGAAAGAACTCAAACACTAAATGTTCAAAATGTTTGAAGAGTTCAAAGAGAAAACAAATTAGCAATTTCATCAGATTTTTGGTGATCTTAAAAAGGATTTTATTAAAAAGATAAAGCATTTTACTAATAAAGTGGTCAATGAGTTTAAATGATAAATTAAGTGAAGCAATAAACTAAGTGAAACAAGAGTAGATATGAGTGACTAGTTTTGCAAAAAATTAGAAATCATAAAAAGAAAGCAAGCAGAGACATTAAAAATTCAACTAATATGTGGACACAGGGTCAGCAATTGAGGATAAGGAGGATATAGCAGATGATAAACTCAGTGATACTCCCAAAATGACATGACACTATGCAAGCTGCATCTAACAGCTGCTAGATGACTCGAAGCATCAGAATTAAACAAATAAAGGAAAAATTAGAAGATAACTAAAAAGGTATTTAAAAAATCTGTTCATTGAAATCAAAGTAGAAAACTATGGCAAACCCAGGGAAAGGAATTCGATATTTAAGTACAAGACACATATAGAATCCCAAATAGCCATGACTAGAAAAGAACCTCTCCATGACATACCATAATCAAAATTTCAGAGATTCTAGAAAAGAAGAGAATACTAACAGTCATTAGAGAAGGCAGCAATCACTTATGAAGGTAAGCCTATCAAAATTACTGATTTCTTAGCACAAAATTTAAAGGGCTTGAGAACTTGAAGTTTTACAAGGCCTGAAAGAAAACATTTGTCAACCCTGATTTCTGTATCTTCCAAAATTAGGCTTCAAAACCAATAATTTCCATAACAACACTACACAAATTTATCATCACTAAACCAGTACTGCACAAAAGACTTAAAAGGAATCCTAGACAGAGATGGGGAGGTCACTAACACCAAAGAGGCAAGAGGAAGTATACATCTAACTAGCAGAATAGTTAAGCAAAGGCTGATGGGATCAGCACTATAAAAATAATGAAATGATAGGATTCAGTAAACACAATAATAAATCTCAATGTCAATGGTCTTAACTCCCCAGTCAAAGACAAAGACTGGCACACTGGATTTAAAATAAATAAATAAATAAATAAATAAATAAATTGCAAACATACATTATCTACAGGAGACACACCTTATCAAAAAAGAAGCTTATACATAATGGTGGAAGGATGGAAAATGATACTCCATGTGTCTAGGGCCCAAAGACAAGCAGAAATAGCTATCTTATTTTCAAACACAGTAGACTTTAAGCCAAGACTTGCCAGAAGAGACAAAGGTGGCTACTCTATACTGGTGACCACTACATACAATTCAGTAAGAAGAGGTAACAATTATAAATATTTATGCACTGAATGTTGATGTATCCAACTTTATAAAACAAAAAACTACTGGACATGAAAGGACAGACATATGCCAACAAAATTATAGCAGGAGACTTCAACAGCCCACTTCCACAATTAGGGAAGACATTCATCCAAAAAACAGAAAAATATCAGAGTTAAACCACATCATTGAACAAATGAACTTAATACATATTTACAGTGTTTCGTCTCATGCCAAAAAGCATGCCTAAGTAAATAAAAAAGAACTGCAATAATGTCCTACTAGTAGACCATGTCTTAGTTTCTTGTTGCTGGGACAAAATTCCTGACATCCACAAGTTAGAAGAGGAAAGGTTTATTTTAGCTAACAATCTGTAGATGTTTCTGTTCATAGATGGTTGTTTCAAGGCAGAGTGATATGGTAGAGTGGCATGGCTGAGAAGAAATAATCTATGGCATGGGCAGGCAGGAGGCAGCAACAGTCAGCCTGCCTTTCCTTCTTAACCAATCCATGTTACAAGCCTTCTGGTTGGTACCACCTACACCCAGGGTAGGCCTTCCCATTATCCATACCCAGAACTATGCTAAACCAATCAGTGAACTAATTCAGTACCACATACGTTTAATCCTAGCATCACACACCTTAGATCAGTGACGGCAAATTTTTTAGAGCTTTCAATGATTCAAACAGCTCACTGTGGCACATGTGCCATAGGTTTGCCACCATTGCCTCAGATCCAGCCAGCTCTGTAAAGCCTCACCTATGAATGAGCACATGAGTCTTTGGGGGGACATCTAGATACAAACCATAACAGACCATAACGAATGATCAATGGTAAAAGGAATCAGAAATTACACAAATACAAGGAGATTAAATAATTATTACTGGATGATCGATGGATCACAGAAAAAAATCAGGGAAGAAATAAAGAAATTTTATGAACAAAATGACAGTGGCAGGACAACAGAGTCAAACCTATGGGACACAATGAAAGGAGTTCTAGAAGTTTATAATAGCTGTGAATGTATACATTAAAAGTATTGATCAATTCCAAATGAATAATCTAATGGTATACTTCAAAGTCCTAGAAAAATAAGAACAATTCAAATTCAAAAGTAATAGAAGACATCACAAAGTTTAGAACAGAAATTAATGAATGTGAAACTACAAAAGTAATGCAAAGGACCAATGAATCAGAGTTGGTTTGCTGAATGGATAAAAAGTCATAAACCTTAGCCAAACTTAGCAAAGGGGGAAAAAACTCCATATCAAGGTATTTACCCATAAAAAAGGCAAAGTCACAGCTGATACTACCAAAATTCAGAGGATTACTAGAAACAGTTTTGAAAGCTTACATTCCAATTAATAGAGAACCTAGAAAAATGGAGAAATTCCTAGATGCAATAATTACCAAGATATAAAAACTCTGAATACAACAAAAACAGGTAATGGAATTGATGCAGAAATAAAAACTGTAGCAACAAAGAAAAGCCCAGGATCCAATGGATTTACCACTAAATCTTACAAGAATTTCAGGAAAAATCTAACACCAATACTCTTCAAACTTGTCAATGAAACTTAAAGGAAAGGTTTTATTGTGAATGAATGTTGCCAAACTCATCCTGGAAGCTAGGATTACACTGATACTGAAACTGGATAAGGCCTTAACAAAAACAAAACAAAACAAGAATGAATATAGATGCAATTTTATTTTATTTTTTTATTTTTTTGTACCAGGGACCAAACTCACAACCTCACACTTGCCAAGCAGGTGCTTATGACACTGAGCTAAATCCCTGGCCCTATTCTTTTGAGACAGGGTCTCACTATGCAGTTCAGGCTGGCCTTGAACTCACTTTGTAGCCCAGGCTGGTCTCGAACTCACAACCATCCTCCTGCCCCAGCCTCCCGCATGCTTGAATTAAAGGTGTGCACCACCAACCCTGGCTGCTAGATGCAAAAATCTTAAACAAGGTATTGGTGAACAGACTACAACAAACTATGACCAAGTAAACTTCATCACAGGGATGCAAGGATGGTTTGACACAAGTAAATTAATAAATGTCCTGTTCATATAAACAGAAATAAGGACAAAAGTTACATGGTCATTTCAATAACACAGAAAAGATCTTTGACAAAATCCAACATCTATTCATAAAATCCTGATGAAAATAGAACCTTACCTCAAGCTGCCAAAAGCCACTTATGACAAAACCACTGTCAACAACACACAAAATCAAAAGCTACACAAGGCTGTTCATTCTCAATGCCTCTGTTCAATATAGTACTTGAAATTTTAGTTAGAGCAATCATGCAAGATAAAGATTCTTGATTCTTCCATACATGTATTTATATGGAAGAAGTCAAACTATTTGGAGATAACATATCCTTTACATAGAAGACCCAAAAAACACCTAAAACTAATAAACAAATTCATCAAAGTAGCAAAGTACAAAATCAGCACACAAAAATCAACAGCATTTCTGTACACGAAAAATGTATCCACTGAGAAAAAAATTAGGAAAACAATACCACTCAGCTTCAAAAAATTAAATACATAGCAATTAACCTAATCAAGCAGGTAAAAGACCTCTATAATGAAAACTATAGCATGCTGAGATTAAAAAGAACATCAGAAAATGGAAAGACCTTCCATTCCTAATAGATAGAACCAATATTGTCAAAATGGCAGTATTACAAAAGCTGATATATACATTTAATGCAACATTAATCAAAATACCAGCAGCAGTTCAGGCTGGAACCAGAAATGACACTCCTAAAATTCATATGGGCTCTGAAAAGAAGAACAAAAGCATTGCTGGGGAACAAGAGCAATGGAGAAGGCACCACAATCCCAGATTTCAAATTATATTACAAAGCTATAGTGATAACGACAGCATAGTACTGACAGAAAAACAGATATGTGGATCAGTGGAACAGAGTAGAGGATGCAGAAATAAGTTCAGGCACATTTAGCCATTTGATCTGTGACAAAAGGGCCAAAAATATACACTAGAGGAAAGATAACTTCTTCAACAAATGATGCTGGGAAAATTGGCTATGCACATGGAGAAGAATGGATTTAGAGCCCTATCTTTCATCCTGTACTAAAATCATGCAAAAATGGATCAAAGACCTAGATTTTAAAACAGAAACATAGAATTTGCTGGAAGATAAATGAGGTAAAACACTTGAAGACATAGGTATAGATAAAGACTTTCTGAAAAGAATTTCAATTGCACAAGAAATAACTTCAAGAATCAACAAATGGCATATATATTGAGCTTGGAGTATATATTTACATATAAGTGTATCTTCAGAGAAAACCACTGGGATTAAAACTACAATGTCAAAGAGAATATGCAATTATGATTTTGACATATATTAGCAAACTGTCCCCAAATGCTTACATAATTTGTATTCTATCAAACAGATGGAAACCGTAACATTCACATTAATTTTAATGAAAAAGTATATGAAATTAAAAAGTTATGATGTAAACATAAACTATGTATATACTATCTCATGTATTCCTCTTGTGGGCTACTATGATTACATATATAATTACCATTAACTACAGTATATCTGAAGCTCCACGTTACCCAAACAATATTAATTGAGAAAGCAATTCATATGCAGTGCTATAGAACTTTCTATAATAAGAAGTAAGGACACAGACACTTCTCAGACAGGAAGAGGATCAAGAGATGAAGAGAGTGGAGAGGAAGCAGAAGGAAAGAAGAAAAAAAATATATTAGGTACATGTATCAACTTTATACAAGGAGTGTAAACATTATGTACTGTAAACATAGACTAATAGAAAAATAAAGTTATGCTCCAAGCCTGAAGAAGAGGAAGAGGAAGAAGGAGGAGGAGGAGGAGAAGGAAGAGGAGGAGCAAGAAGAGCAAATAGAAGAGGAGCAAGAAGTAGTAGAACAAAAAGAAGAGGAGGAGGAGAAAGAAGAAGAAGAAGAAGAGGAGGAAGAGGAGGAGGAGGAGGAGGAGGAAGAGGAAGAAGAAGAGGAAGAAGAATTAGAAGACAACGACGAGAAGGAAGAGGAGGAAGAAGAATCCTGAGAGCTGGAAGCCAGTATTTGTAATTGGAAGCATGTAAGGCATGGTGTGCATCAGATTATGAACAGTAATTTTCATTTAGAAATTTATCTGAATCGGCTTGTAAAAATCTCAAACCAAAAAAAGGTTTTATTGTGTCCATGATTACAAAAACGGATGTTTTATTTTCATCAAAAGTAATGAAAAATAATTCACAAAAATATTCAAGTGATGTGAAAGATTTCACCATTTAATTTTGGCTTATTAGACTGGATCAAAGCCTCAAGGATATACAAAAATTTTAGATGACTATTAGTAGAGAGGGGACAATGAAAGGAATTGTTTTAAAAGATCAAATGAATTTTTAAAAAGTGAAGCCTATAAACTACATCTCAGCTTTTTTCTTTATAAAATTGTAAAATTGAATTCAGACTTTTAAAAGCTTTAAATGAGGCAAAGAAAAGGAAAGATTTAGCCTAGTGCCTGGTGCCCAGAATCTACTACATGCATTAGGACTGCTGTTAATCTATAGACATTATGAAGAGTGGGTCTGGAAAACACAAAAGACAATGTTTACTAAGATATGGGCAAAAAAGTAGTGAAGGATGTAAAGACTTTGACAGTAGAAATCTATTACCTAATTAGTGTATTTATCTTTTTTCTCAAATGAACAGTGAGCATGTTATCTCCGAAGAAGTCTATCACAGAGTACGACTGTTGCATTTTCTACAGTATAGCTTTTGTTTTCCAAGACTTTTTGACGAGTTTGGTATGGTAAAAATCATTCAACCTCTACTCTAGAAATGAAAAATTGAAGTTATCCTGCTTTGGGTGAAAACCAGCATTTTCCCATTCGAGTCAACAAAGAAGCTTGTGTAAGATCTTCTGAAACAAAAGGCAAGGTTTAATTTTTTTATTCATCCAATTTTATAAATTCCATGGAAAAGATTCATACAAAATGAGAAACCAATAGTTAAAATCTACTCAAAATGTAACTTGAATTTTTTACATCTTTAATAGCTGACTTTCATGAGAATTCTTAAAATAGGACTTTATTTCTTCTAAAGTAATAAATTTGCCTTATTTTTCAATGCTTTTTCTGCTATGCTTGCATAGATGGGCGACTTCTTACCATAGTTAAGGAAACTCTACAGTACATTGAGGCTTTCTTCCTCAATGGACCTGGCTGTGGCTATAGAGAGCTGTGAACTACTCTTCCCTCCTCTCAGATAGGAGTTGAACTCACTTGTCATCCTTTTCTAAAATACTCACACAAGAAAGTCTCCACTAAAACCAATTAGTATAATATTCCACTGTAAAGTCATTTTACTTTTCTAGTTTGCTTTTTTAAAAGCTTACTATTTTTGCCTTGAGAAAGATGTCAAAAGGTAATTTTTATACTATTAATTTTCTGGTGCTAGGGTACAAACCTGGGGCCTTGAGCATGCAGGTAAGTGCTCTACCACTGAGCTGCATCCCCAACTCCTGTAAACTTGTATTAAATATCTACTTAAACTAAATTTGACAGGATTTTTAAGTTAGCAGACATTCTTCATAGTCATCTCATATACCTTCCTCCAAATGTAGACATCCTTTCTAAAACACCTTGGACAGTCAGACTCTGAATTCTGTGGAACCTGCTACTAGTAATACCACCTTGTTATAGTAAAAATGCACTGGTTGGAAAGGTAAAATAGCTGAGGTTATTATAATTCCACTCCTTCGAGGTTAGCCCCTTATCCCATTCTTGCCTTTGGTTTTCCTTTCTGTAAAATGAAGAGGCTGTTATTTATCAATCACTAAGATTCCTTTGAAGCTTGACAGTTTGCAAAACATTTCATGAGAAAATTCTTGCCAGGATCAGAAAGCCCTAACTGATAGAAATTTGCCTGTCTTTAACTTCTGTTATACTGCTGATTCAGTGGGTTGCAGAGTTAACAAAAAAACAAATTTTCATGCTGTAGTTCCTTAAAACTGAAATCTAGATACTACATCTTCCAGATGTATTCTTTTCTACAGTCCTATAAAACTTCTTAGAATATATTTCTTATAAGGACATCTTTTAGTGTTGGAGCAAATTATACAGTGGTGAAAAGGACAAAACTTATTTATGGTAATGTGATGAAAGAGGATAAGTGAAAAATTGAAGTTTTGCAATTCATAAGTGGCTTAAAAGCTTTAGTTTTTTAAGAGGTTAAGTCAAGAATATTCTTTTAGCAATCTGCAACTGATTGACAAGGGCTGACATTTAACTAATTACTATTTCTATAATGCAAAGTTTTGCTGTCTTTGTAGGATTTCAAAATGCCGAGATGGGAGACATTGTGTTAAAATATGGTGAGAGCTTTAGATACCACAGAAGGGAGTTGGGCTGTTGGGACTGGAATTAAATTGGCCACATAGTGTGCTTTTTGATTCCATTTTTGGTTTTTTGGTTTTCTTCTATGCCTCCTCACTGTTGGTCTGTCTGTTATTACTTCATACAATTGCCAATGGACCTGACTACAGCAACTCATTTTTCTTCTTCCAATTTCCTGGTTCTGATTTTCTGTGGGGTTGGCAATGAGGTAACCCAAATTTCAGAAATTTGTCTGAATTAGAGTAAATGAATAGAGATAGCCTTTTTCAACTGCTGAATTGGTTAAAAATACAAAAGAATGATAATGATTATTACTGTGAGAAACAGAGATAAACTTATCCTGCTAGAGACAGTATATAAACTGACATTGAGCCTTGGAATAACTATTTAGCAAGCTATTTTAAAAGCCCTAAACTACTGAACTCCTTCAATCTAACAATCTTCCATGCAGTAATCTTTTCTCAGAAAATATATGCCAAAATAAGAAAAAGAAATAAAGAAAAAGAAAACAGACCCCCAAATACAGAAAGATATACAAGTTAGTCTTTGTTCACAATAAAGAAAAACTGGAAAGATCCTATATAGCCACCAATAGGCACCTGTTTAATAAGTTTTGCTAGATCTATATAATGTCATGAAGCTATGACATAGCAGATCTATAGTTATCAACACAGAAGTATGCACATCATATACTGCAAGCATATAAATCAATTGGTATACAAGCCCTTTAAAAATTATCATATGTATTTGAATGTAAGATTATACACAAATATTAGTTAACAGTCTTTATTGTAATTTAGGGTTGGTTTAGAACTGTTTATTGGTATTTTTCTAAGATTGGTAATATTTTAAAGCTAGTTTAGACTTCTAGCTTAGACATGATACATTTATCACATAAATTTTCTCTCTCCAAATACTCCACTAAAATAACAATAAAACTACCTAAAAATATTAAATAAAATCAAAGAAAATGGAGAAACCAAAAGTAGATTAGAGATTTTAACTACGAAGGTCGTGAGAAAAGCAGTTTAAGGATATTAAGGCTACAGGGAATTTGATAAAATTTACTACCTGGATAGGGCAAACAAAGGGATCAGAAATCACATACATAATTTGGTGTGGTACAGTGGTGGTGCAATTTACTGAATGAAAACATCAGGGCAGCAGGTATACAACGGTGAGTAAAAAGGATTCTAGTCTGTGTGTGTAGCTTTGAGAGACCTGTGAGATATCCAGTAGGACTGTCTTAGTTGCATTCTCTTCACTCAGACAAAATATCCAACACATGCTATTTAAAGTAGGAGAGGTTTATTTTGCCTCACATTTTATAGAGGTTTGAGTCCATAGTTCACTGCCTCCAAGGCAGGATGGCATAGTAGAGGGGCGCAGCAGGTGAGAAGGTGCTCACAGCACGGTGGTGGGAAAAACAGAGAAACATCAAGGAAGAGGAAGAAAGATCCTTCCACGGACCCCCACAATGGCTCTCCTCCACCCTCTAGACCCTACTGCCCAAAAGCAAGTCAGTTATAAACTCCCATAATCTATTCACCTTCCAAAAGCCCCATATAAGAGCACATGAGGTTTTGGGGGCAACATGTTGATATAAACCATAACAAGGACAGAGCTGCTGTTTAGTAGACAGATCCAGGACTCACTCATTGGCAACCAAGTGGAGAGTGCAGCCAGGGGAGAACATGTGGTCATGCTGGGAGATCTGCAATTAGAAGCTACAGAATTGAATCCTGGGGAACATCAGCATGTTAGAAGCAGTAGAGAAAGAGCAATTCATGGAAGACACTCCCGAAAAGTAACTAGACAAGCAGTAGACTATGTCATCAAAGAAGATATGAAGGAAGGAAATTGAGGAATGGACACTGAGCCATGTCAAAGAAGGCATAAAGTTTGTTGTTTTGTTTTAATGGGCAAGAACTGGCAAGTGTACACCGAATTTTGAAGTGATCTTGTAAAAAAGCAGTTATTGAAGAGTGATGAGGGGTGGGGTAGGATGAGGAAAGGCACTGGGCTGTGACAAGAGAAATGAAAGATGTGAGGTAGCTACTTGGGTATATTAAAATGAAGTTAGATTTCTGGTTTTGTCTCTTCAATATATGACAGAGTTAAGCATTGTGAAGTGAAATTATTTGTAGTGTGATGCACAACTAATACTTAATAAACTGGTTATTGGAAAAAATATAGATTTAGACGGTTCATTATCCTTTCATACAAACCTGTGCATATCTGATCCTTTGTTCTTAATTTTCCTTGTTTTATAATTACCTAAGAACTTACAAATGAAATAACAGAAATTTTAATTATCAGGCTAATTTTGAAATTTAATGGAGTACAAGGGCTAAAAAAACAAATAGACCTTAAAATAATAACAAAAAAAACTTTTTTCATTGAGACCAGGTTCATTAAGCCACAACAGTATAATCTCCCAGTCAAATCAAATATACACTTATCTTGACACATTAGATGTTAATTCCAACTTCAGTAACAAAGTAGCCAGAAGCCAATATTTCACATATGATGTTGTGTCTGACTGAACTAAGAGCATCCCAGTGAGCAGAAAAAGCCTGCAATTTTCAAACACTGACTTACCCCATGATATGGAGCATTTAAACTTTTCTTTGTTACTCAAACACATTTCATATCTTTTAAAATATTCACATATGTTCTAGTGTCTTTAGTAACTATAGGTTTACATAACAGGCATGTTTCATCCACCACAGCATATTTTTTTAAAAACTGAAATACTTACAAAAGCACTATTAGGTATTCAACAACTTGAATTCCCTAGTTAACGAAATGATGCCAAATAGTATCATACTTTTTTTTTTTTGTAACTACTCATGGCAGAACTTCAACTACTTTCCTTTTAATGTGGTGTTCTGTGCAGTTAGTTTTCTTTCCATGTCTATCTTAGAAAGATGGACTTTCAAAAATTAAAAACATGTGACAACAATGATTTCAGCACATTTTGCCAGAAGTAAAATGCAGTGTGAACTAAGAGAAAGATTAATTAATTCAAGTACATGTTCTGCTCAATCAGAATTATCAAACAGATAAGAGCAGGTTTGTTGGTATTTCCAGCCATCTCTCTGTCTCTCACACACACACACACACACACACACACACACACACACCCCTACTTCTGCCTTAAATGTATAATCTTAACAAAATCCACTCTGAAACACACAACAGGATAGGATCTCTGAATGTTGTGAGTTGACAGTTTACCTTAATGGCCTACACTATTCTGCCACAAAACAGTTACATGAACTTTTCCTTTTTTAATAATAAAAATTTAAATGGTCAACACTTTATTGGCAAAAAATGTAAGCTTAAGTAAGCTTACTCAAGAAGTTGTAATGGTAACATGGGGTAGGCCATTTAAAACACATACATTAAGATATAATTTGCATTTATTATATGAGCATATCTAAATGAAAATGTGATTTAACATACTAAAATATGGTATGACACTTGGCATACTTTAAAGGTGGTCACATGCTAGGAAGGTGGTGAAGAGCAAGTCCAAAGTGGCATGTGTGCAAGAATGCATCCAGTTTACTATCTCATAGGCTACTGTGAAACTTCATGGGAAGCTCCTCAAAATACCAAATGTGGCCATCAAAACATTAGAAGCAGATTCAGTTTTTAGAGATGAAAGGTCATCAATGAAAATGAAAAATAAAAGAATTTTAAATAAAATTCAATGAGTTTTGACAATAAAGAATATTTAATTGTTTAAATGGTTAGTTTTTGAGTGATATACCAGTTTCATGGCTACTGTGCCCATTTCATGCAGGTATAGAAAAAAACTTCACACAACTCAGCTTTCACATACAGATGAAACCAGAATCACTTATTGTTTGAATAATAGCTAGACTGAAGTACTAGGCTTCATTCTTTCCTATTTTCACAGTGCTGAGGATTGAACCTAGGATTTTGCACATGCTGGGAAAATGCTCTACCACTGAGCTATTCCACCAATCTTAGGTCCAGGTTTTCTGTATTCTTCTATTCTCTCACTTCAAAGTTTTTTAGTGCTCTGTGCGTGTGTGTGTGTGTGAGAGAGAGAGAGCAAGAGAGAGAGACAGAGACAGAGAGAGAGAGAATATGAGAACTTCACATTTATTTGCTGTTAATCATGGAATCCATTCTTAATGACACAGTTGCTCCATTTCACCTTCTTGCCCTGAACTGCTCACCAAATGTTATTATCAGTTATGGAGACAACCTGAAGCAACAGATGATTTTGTGTAGATAGGCTGGAGGACAAGCTGGCTTTTGTTAATTGGGCCTTGAAAGTTTTCCATTCACCTTGGGCAGTTTACTGTACAGCTTGCCAAACTTGAAAGTTATTATAACTAGTTTCACACAGATGCCAGACAAAACAGACAAGGAATTAACTGGAATGACCACCAATGCATTCCTTCTGGATAAATTAAAATATACTGGCCAGGGCAAGTAGACATCTAAAACAGAAAACCTGAAACTAATCAATCAGGACAAGTTTATTTCTTTTTGATGATATACTCAGGAGATAGTTCACTTTATAAATAATATGAAAATTACCTAGGGAGAAGAAGGGAGGGAGAAAGTAGGAGGAGGAATTTAATAGCATTAAGGAGTTTATGCACTGTCAAAGAGAAATGCCTAAAGAGACAATATCTTCTTGTTGTAAATGATAAGTTAAAAGTCATAGGGAGGACTCAAACTATTGGCTCAGTTTTTCAATTATAGCATTGAACAAATCAAAATCAAAGTGTAAAAGCCCAGAACAATACTGAGAGATGAGGGCTCTGGTCAGATGTTAGACAGACTATCCAAACAGCTGGAAAAAATGTTGATTCTCCTTGGGAAATCTGTAATGTATTTGACTCATGTTCTCATGGAGCTGTGGACTGTCCTAGGAGGTTTGAAAAAGAATACTTGCCAAGAACTTTATCTGGAAAATGATAGTATTTTACCAGTTTTCCAATTAGACAACAAAAAAATTTACGGAATAACAAAACAAAACAAAAAACAAAACTCAGAACTGATGAATGCTATCTCCGCAGCAGGAACATTCAGGTTATATGTCCAGAAGTAACTGAGTAAAATTATCCAATTTGATTTCATTTATACAAAACTGTTTCTTAAAAACCCATTCATACACAAATATGACATGAAGTGACACAACAAAAGGATGGCCTTTCATTACTTGAGTCGGATAATATGTTAGTTCTCATGTTTGATACACGCCTTCTGAACAATGTGTTCAGTAACAAGTTTCCTTATGCATGCCTTGGCATACCTACAGCTCATATCTGATGCTGACAGGCCAGGAAGGGAAGATTTGGTAATTGAATTCCCGCTGATGTGATGCAACTTTTAGTTCTAAACAACCCTTTTAGAGGCTTTGCTTTATTTCTTAAAAGGTTTCTAGTTATTTACATATCAAGGATTACAATCTTCAATTCCCCAAATCATCTCCAAAGATGGATTTAGAATCATCTACTATACATATATAAATTCATTTTAAAATAACGCAGTGTGGAAATAAATGGGAGTATGGATTAAATAAGACTATGATGCTGACTAGTGAACTGGGTGAAGAGTAAGTGGGGTTCATTATACTGTTCTCCCAACTTTTGTAAATTTTATGAATTAGATTTTTTAAGAATACATTTTTAAAAGCTGGAAGAAAAAGGTGGGAAAAATTATCTCTTGGCTCATAAATGTAAATAATTAGACAAAACAAGCTTTCATCATATTTTTAAAATTTTCTAGTGATTAATCATGTGAGCACACTGACGTTTTCTTTCCCTAAAAAGTAGCTCTCTTAATTTAATTTGTATTTTATATACAATAAATAATGTGATTATTTTTGTTCTCTAGAAGTACAGTATAGCATGGTGGTAAGTATAATGAACTTCTGAGTCAAAACAACTTGGGTTCTAAAATTCCAATAGTACTATTTTTCAACCAAATTATCTCCAACAAGTCATTTGCTCTTCTTGGGGCTTCTCCTATGGTTGCTTCACAAAGCATCAGACCTGTTTTAAATTGAACCAGATATTTTGTTTTTTTTTTGTATGCTGAAAACAGTTGGGTTGGGGCAATTTCATACAGGTCTAAGCAAATACGTAACGAATATTATTATGATTTCTTTCTAGGGATTTTAGAACCAGAGATCCTGGTCACATAACTCACTACATACAGCTTTAATGCTATCATGGGTCAGGGTACTTTCTGTGTAACACAAACAGGAACCTATTTCAACAAGTGTAAGTGAGAGAACTGATCCTATTCTCCAGTACCAGTATTGTGCTAAGATTTCAACATAAGGGCGTATAAAGGGACAAAAGCTATATAAAGATACATTCTCTTTTTAAGCTGTTAATTGCTTAAGCTGATTTGAATGAGTGTTCCATGCTTCCCAGCTTTTTCTTGTTATTTTCATGCTTGCAATAGCCTAAAAATATCTGCAGTAAAATTTCTAGAAATATTAATTGCTTTCAGCTCTATCATACCAAGTTTGTTTTTGCAATTTTTTTTTTTTGTGTGATATTGCCTGGAAGAACAGCTGTAGAAAAAAGTGTGAGTGCATAAAATAAACATTATTTACTAGTAATGAAAATGATGGTGATGGCTAAAGGATTGAAGTTTACACACCCAAGAAATCTAAGTATAAAGATCCCACAGGTATATAGGATATAAAAATTTATACTGGATATAAATTTGTTTTAAATATTTTAATATTGAAAAAGTCATACAGGCTTGAATTAACTGATCATAAATAATGTACTACCAGTTTTTATAAGGGTCATTGTTAGAAGTATTAGAAACTGAAACGATACATCATATAAAATATGCATAAATAGCACAGGGATATTTTCAATAACTTTTCTCTTGTATTTGTGATAAAGCCTTAAAAATTTTAGGTTGATTTAAAATTTTATTAATTTGAGCTTCAAATTTTGTGAATAAGTCCTGGTTACTTTCCAAGTACCATAATTGAATTGGCTACTTTGCAACAAGCTACACAATTCTGAAGTCTAGTTGTAAACACTTCCATTCCTCCAAAATGCATCCCTTTGGGGGATTATTAATGGAAAAGAAGCAGATATAAAAGATATGACTGGCAATAAAAGTTCAAGATGCAACTCACTGTCCAAATTTTAATAGCAAACAACACACACTGATAATTTTGAAGTTACTGAGATGAAAATAACACAGTAACATCCTTGACATTAACAAAATGATTCAAAGGACCTAATTTTTAAATGCAAATCTTTTTTTAAATTTCCTATGTCCTTCAATTCTTAAATTAAAATCATAATTCCTTTTTATGCTATGAACTGGAGTTGAACTCCTGAGTTACAGTTTTTAAAATACAAAATGCAAATATATAAGGGAAGTCCTTGTATGTAAAGAGTAAATTG
Organism: Dasyprocta punctata; assembly: GCA_004363535.1. Classification (NCBI taxonomy): domain Eukaryota; kingdom Metazoa; phylum Chordata; class Mammalia; order Rodentia; family Dasyproctidae; genus Dasyprocta; species Dasyprocta punctata. The sequence continues at coordinate 139,059 of RJWM01000077.1, read as the reverse complement.
TATTTTCACTTCTAAAAGTCTAAAACAGATAAGTTTGGAAACCAGATTCATCAGGTGATTATGTAACTATTTTGGTTGTGATAATGAAGTTAATAGTTCACAATATAATACAAAATTATTTTAACATTTTCCTGAGATACATTACACTAACGAAGAGGAGAATGTATACTCTTAAATAGCTAGTCACCTATTCCAATATTATAATGACATTTTTACAAGCCATTCTTTTAAATCATTTGGTAAAGTAAAAATATCAATGTAAAACTAATTTAAAAGTTACTTCTCTATTTTGACTCAGCTTTGTCCAAATACACAACATAAACATTCAAATATATATAAAATGTATTTGGAATAATAGAGTCTGTGAGTCACAATGGCTTTTTGGGAGAGGATTGTTTGTTTTCTGCTTCTTTCCTCCCTCTTACTGCATCAAGGCCACATGCACAGCACTCTTAGGAATACTATTAATGGCTGTAATTCATTTGATCACTCCTCCTGTATGCTTCTTCCTCTAGCTTCCATACCCTCCTGGTTTTCCTTCTGCCACACTGCTTGTTCTTTCTTAATTGTCTTTGCCAGTTCCTCCTTTCCTCCTTCTTCTGTGTTGGTCTCCCAGGAATCAGTCCTGATGTCTCTCCTCTTTTCCAGCTCCAGTCACTCCTCTGACCCCAACTGCCACCTAGCCTCTTTACTTTCATTTCTAAGTATAGCCAACATACCATAGCTGTGCACCTGCATTTCCTAAAGCCCTTGCTTGCATTTAATAAACTTTCTAGTGACTTCATTTTCTAATGCTTTAGGCCCTCCAAAATCTGAAAGCTTCCTTGATTAATCTACTCTTATCTGGCCCTGTCCACTCTTTCCAGGCACACTGGCCTTGTTCTTTATGTACCCCAGACATGGCTGTACCTCAGTCTGGTAATTGTTCTTGCATCTTTTAAGGTTTTACACAAATGTCCCCTTCTGAATGAAGTCTATCCTAATGATCACCCTCTTCCAAATACTAGTGGTCCCTCAACCACTAACATGCTCCTCCTACTTTTAACCTTCTTCCTTTGACTTAGCTTAATAGTATGTCATTTCTGATTTGCTGTATGTGTGATTCATTAATTTATGAGTTCTCTCTCCCAACTAGAATACATAGGGCTGAGAGTTATGTGCATATCCACAAAAGCACTTATTACATAGTGTCTACTCCATAAATACCTGCTGAATAGATGAATAACTGATTAAATAAGTAAATGAACAACAAATAACACTGTTTTGGGTACAAGAGAAAATGGCACAGATGATCTTATATACAATAACACTGATTAGTTATTATTTTCTTTTTTTCTTTTTAGTTACTATTTTCTTAATGTCCCTTATTATCAGCCCCCAGACTGTGGAACATGCCTCTGACTCACCAGAGACCTCCCCCAATAATAGAGGACCACAGTTTGGAGATTCTGGGAAGCCTGGAAGTTAGGAGTACAATGAATATGCTTTCAGCTTCATTGTTAGTAAAACTGGCCTTCTGACACAAGGTAGAGTGTATTTTTCCATAGAAATCACATGCTGACTTTCCAACTTATTTGTAAATTGGGTACAGCCTACCTTTTAATAAAGCACTGTCATGTATCTGTCTCTTGGTAGGTTACCTTATACCTCTATCATGCTGTCCAGGTTGGTGAAGCCAAGAAAATAATAAGCAAAGTCAATGGTGTGGCAGCTAAGAGGTTCTAAGTACCTGGAAGTGTCAATTAAGTCTTACTCTGAGAAAATAAAAATGACATTTTTAAAGTTATAAGATGATTATTTCCCTTGATAATATGCCCTAAAGGTGTAATATGTGAAATATGGCCTTCTCTTGCAAATTTTTCTCATATACTAGTAGAGATAAATTATGTTTAATGCAAACAAAAGTTTCTCTGTGCTCATTTTTTTTTTCTTTCTTGGAAACACTGTGTCTGTGAGCAGAGATCAAAAGCACAGACATCTGAGATAATGGCAGAATTCTCAAGGTCACTACTTATGTAGTATTTTTAGTTTACTCTCTTGTCTAGACTTGTTCTGGCAGGAAAATTAGCAAAGTAACATCATTTGTGCATTTGGTTACTGATTTATTAATCAATCAGCAAATATTTCAGTGAATAAATATGATAAGCACTGATCTAGCAGTTAACAAAAGAGTAAATGAAAAGCTACATTCCATAAGAACTTGGCTTATGAAAGGATATACTGACTTAGTCTCTGCCTTGTTACACACACAATTTCGGGGAACTATAAGATTCTACAATTAATTAGTCTGGCTGAATCCTGAGAGTGTCATTTGTGATCACTGAGCATCATCACAATCTATGAGAAAAAAAAAAAAAGATCTGTATTCTTTGCTGAAATCAAGCCTTTCTCCATTTTCCTTCTGTGTATGAGATGGTAATGCGCCACTAGAAAGTGACTGGCAACAGCAAGAAAGGTGCACCTCAGAAAAGCCACAAACAATGGAGCTGTACATAAGGCATCAGGGTAGTCCTGGTGAACTGACAGTACGACAGTAGAGGCTGTATAGGCCTGAATATTAGGGAACCAGTATCCTCTATTCTACCCTGAAAATATAATCTTTTTTCTTATATCTGCAATCCCAGTATTTCTCCCTTCTTCTCTAAACTTTTTCTTTTATCAATTCATTAAGAGAAGTCAAGAAGGGAGTTGTGCAGAAATACTGTCTAAAAGATCTACCAGCAGCTTCCAGTCAGTACAGACCCTAGGAACATCTTGTCTCAGCCAGCTGGGACTTGAACTGACGACTGTCTACTTTGGGAGGGATCACAGTTTCACTAATCTGGTCACTGCATTCCTAGAGAATTAGCCCATGAACCCCTTGCAAATGGTTCCCCTTGTTATGAATACCCCTAAGAAAATGTCAAGCACCTCAGTCTCTAGGGGTACCCCAAATTCTTGGTTAGTATTTGACATGGACAAAATGCAGGCCACATGCAAAAACAAGCATGTGAAATACTGCAAAATGGTTTAATTCTATTGCCCTTTATGGCAATATTTAGCAATTTTACCTCTAGAAAGATACTAGGAGCATTTAGGCCATGGGCTTGTGGCAATGCTAAGTGTCCTATTGAGAAACAGTTTGAAAACTGAAAGAATTCAAGGAAAAGTGTCTCTATGACTCCTCTGGGGAAGTACTACAGCCAGCTGAGACACAATCTGCCATAGGGCTTGCAGGTGGGTGGGTGAGTGGAACATGCTGACCTGACCTGCAACAGGCTGCTGATAGGTCTAGGAACATCAGTACAGCTGTTTGGCCAGAATCCCTGGCTCTGCACAGGTTGGCTGGCTGTGTAGCTATGTTAATAAAAATGGCAAAAAGGAAATTAAGAAGCCACACCTTTCTATCAAGGAAAACTACCTACCAATACTGAAGATTCAAGAGTTTAGTTGTGTGCCATCAATGTGCTGTTTTATCATAAGGAAACTGATTTCCTGATTCCTTCATTCATCTATTAATAAATGTTATTTGGGCACCTCCTATGTTCTAGGTGTTAGGCTAGATACAGGAGACAGAAACAAAATCCTTGCACTGAGGGTGTAGAGGGGTGGGATGACAGGTACATATATAAGCAAGTGAATGACAAAACAGTTGGATAAGTAACATGTCAGAGACATGCTTGGGCTGAGTCTAGAGTAGAGAGGAAAGGTGTGCAGGTACAGGGAATACCATTTGCAAATTCTCCAGGAGCAGAGTGATGACATGACCCATTTAAAAACTACGTTTCACTGGGTTACTCCACAGTGTGAGCCAGAGTGGTTCAAAGTAAGTGAGATAGTAAGGGCTAAGTCACAGAGGGCCTTCTGTGCTATGCCAAAGAATCTGAACTTTTACACTTGAGGATATGGGGTACCACTTCAAATTTAAGCAAGGGATTAATGTGAACAAATTTCCAGAGAAAAATGATGAGAAAATATGGAGAGGACAAGGCTGGAGAGTTGCCCCAGAGACTAACTAAAAGACTGTCCTAAAAGAGTATTTGATATAGGGAAGTGTTACTCAGTGAAACTGGACAAATAGGATTAAAAATGTATTCAAGAACAAATGAGCTGAACTCTTAGCATCTTGAATTTGAGGTGGTAATGGTGGTTCATAAGCATTAGGGTCCAGGAACAAAGTGCTGTATGTAGGTGGAAGAAGGTTAATGTGGTAATTGGTAACATGTGGGTGTTGCTTAGTTTTAAAGAAATCTGGTGGCTACCTTTTATGGAGGATGGATTTGCTTTTTCTGCTAAAGTATTTATATCTAGTGGTGAATTGGTTTGTTGTTGGACTACATTAAATATTTCATTTTTTAAATTAAAAAACACAAATCAATTACTAAGATAACAATGAGAGAACTTTAGTATATTTTTATTCCCAAATTACAATGTGAATACTAGTAAATTCAAGATACAGGCAAGAATATACCCTTACACCTTTTTTTTTTTTTTAACTTTAGCAGAACAGTCTTTTACTAGTAATTTTTCCTACTTAGGGAAATAAAAGGCTATTAGTCATTACTTCTAAGGTCAATTCCTATTTAACCTGAAAGTTTTCCCATCAAATTGGTGTCATGATACCTGCTTTGAGTTTTTATGGAATATAGATCAATATAACCTCAAAATTTAAGCCCACACAATTTAGCCAAAACAAACTAACCCAAATGATTGACCTCACTGATAGAAGATATCATATTTTGAAAGATATCAGCATAAAATATAAGTATCTCAGACTCAAGCTCTTTGATGATGAAATTAGAGCAGAAAAGAGCCTTATCAAGTCCCAGGAAGAAAGGTATGAGAACAATGAATTCAAGTCAGGAGAATCTGGTTTTCTCTAAGCAATAACTCTCTACTGGTGCCCCGAATGACCTTGGGCAGGTCCCACCCCCATTCTCGCCAGTTACTCATTCTCTTGCTGTTTAGCTCTATGTAGAGAATTTTATGTTAAGATGAAAGCTACACAGTGCACCACTTAAGTGGAACGTCTGAGTCATAATCACTCAGAATAAGAACGAAGATTCACCAGCATACAAAACCATTCCAGAGAAAAGCTATCTAATGAGGTTAGTTCCTGGCTAACACATTAATAAAGACTTAGTCGTGTGTTTCCAAATGTTTCACTATATAAAGGGGTGGAGTGAACTTAAGGGACAATCAGTCCCTAAAAGTGATATGTTGTTAGTACCTATAGCCTGAGTAAATATGTATCACTTAAAAGTTACTGCCAATTCAGGAATGCTTGTAAGTTAATTTGTATTTTTAACAGTCACATGGTATTCATACATATTTGAAGTAGTGTTATCTGTACATGTGAAACAACACCTCTGTCACAGGCATCCACTTGGTTTGCAATACAAATAAGACTTCCGACAGTAAATCTTAATGTCCACATTGATGTTTGAAAGCCTAGACATTGGAAATACTTTAGCCTCACTCAACTAAGTATCACTACTCCCTAATTCTTCCACTTGTCATGGCAATGAAAAGAAAAATTATAAACAAGAGGAATGTTAATGCCCAGTATTCTTTAAAATTGTCATGCAAATATTTTCTGCAGAGAAAGGAACAAAGTACCTGAATAATGCAACTCATGCAAAAAGGAGGCACATAAAAGTGAAAGGAGGCAGAAGCATAACCTGCCAAGGTCAATTTCTCTACTTTCCACAAAGGAAAAAAAAAAATTATGTCAAAGCCAGGTGTGTTGCTGCATGCTGTAATCCCAGCATCCTGGGAGGCTGAAGAAGAGAGTCACAAGTTTGAGCTCCACTTGGGAAACTTAGCAAGACCTTGTCTCAAAATAAGAAGTGGCAAGGGATGTAGCTCAGTGTAAAGGTGTGTGTGTGGGTGAGACAGAGAGAGAGAGAGAGAGAGAGAGATAAAGGGAAATTGTACTGTTTTTATAAAATATATCTAAAATTTTTTTGTAGATGAAGTGTTTTGTGAAAGTTCTATACAAATAAGCTCAAATTTGTTTGTAGGGATAGAACGTTAACTTTCAGGACTAGAGAGGCAAAGTTATATTAAGAGATTTTTGTCTCTATTAAGGAAGTCAGTAATATCACTTATTGTGGGGCTTGCGTCACTTCTGAAGCACTACTTGTTCTGAGTCTTTGAGTCTTTGCTTTCAGATTCAGATAAACCTGCCTTTAACAGCAGAAGGAAATGCAGATTAGTATTAATTACAGTATCTACCACTTATTGATTACACCCCAGGTGCCACACCCTTACTTATATCATCTGTATTATCATTAAGTCCACAATACAGCACCTCTTTCAATCTCTATTTTTAGCTAGGTTGTCAAAGTATAGTTGCAGAGCTGGAGAGAATTCTGGCGGGGTTGATTTCAGCTTTCCTTCTTCACTATACTTTTTCCTATGAAGCAATAGGCATACCAAATTGAGAGGAATTTATCCAGCAAGAAAAGCTAAAATAACCTGTTCAGTAACAATTCTGTTGCTTTGCTTAAGAGTCAAAATTCAAAGTCTTGATTCTACTTTCTTTTACTACTTTTGGGTCTAATGATTTCACTGGTTACTAAACACACTATTGCTAAATGATTCTACTTATTGCCTTTTCTTATCTCCTCCAACATTTTGCAGAAATACCAAAGCAATTCAAGTACATTCAACCATCTACTTTCTCATTTCCTTGTACTCTGATAAGCAGTCTACAGCTAGTCTTTTAACTAACATCTAAGCAGTGCAAACCACATGCAAGACAGTTTGTATTATCATCTTTATTCCTTATGACAAAGTAGTTAATGTGGTGTTGGGTTTTCATCCCGTAGAAGAGGAAATGGTTCATACACCTAAATGACTGAGACACAACTGAAAGGTCTGTTAGACACTTAAAACCTGATTTTAATCCATAATTTTAAGTACTATACTATATCTACCCAGAATGCAAACACTTTTTTTTCTAATCAGAAGGGATTAATGGTTAAAGGAATGCAGTGAGGTGGAGAGATACAAGAAGTTATCAAAAATTAATATCCTACTTGCTCAACTTCAGTTTCCTCACTTTAATTGACTTTTAATCACAAAAAATTTTAGTCTGTGAGTTATTTAAAAAACCTCTAGACTTAAAAGGCAAGCAGTAATAATGGGCTAAGATTATAGCACTGAATCTTCTTTCCTAGAATAAAAGTATATAAATTTTATTTAGTTTTTTTGTATGTGTTTTAATTTAAGCAAAAAAAGACATGTAACAAAGACAAAAAGCAAAAGAAAAAAAACGACTAGAGTAAATGCACAATGGTAACATTGCAGGTTTACAAAACAGGATGATAGAAACTTGACAATGGTTGCAATATTGCGTGTCATTATCTTTAAAATGGTTGTTTACATTAACAGATATAGACATGTAAAATTGATCTAATCATATGAGTATTAATTTTCTTTCTCAATAATGAATACATTCAGCAGTGTGTTCGTTTTAGTTATCGTACATTTACATATATATAGATTTACATCTTTTCCTTTTCCCTTCCCTCTTTCCCCCTTTTCCTTTCCCAATTACTTTTGCTCTTTGAGCTGTTTTTTACCCTTACATAGTATTTATTATAGATTTTGGATCATGTATACTTTTTCAGTTTCTTACACTAGGGAGACAATACGGTATTTACACATGTGGGTTTGATTTATTTCACTTACGAGTATGGTCTCAACTCATGTCCATTTACTTATAAAAGTCTCAAAGCTATCTTTCTTAATAGCTGAGTAGTACTCCACTGTATAAAAATACCACATCTTTTTTATCCATTCTGTGATTGATAGGCACTTGGGTTATTTCCAAGATCTGGTTATTACAAATTGGCTTGCTATAAACATGGGTGCACAGATATCACTGTGGTATGATGTTTTCAATTCTTCTGGGAAAATGCCCAGAAGTGGAATAGCTGGGTTGAATGGGATCTCTAATCCTAGCTTCTTGAGGAATTTCCATACTGACTTCCACAGTGGGTGCACCAGTCTACACTCCCATCAACAGTGGAGAAGAGTTCCTTTTGCCCCACAGCCCCTCCAGAATTTGTTATTGCTTGATTTTTTAATCTTGGCCATTCTTTCTGGAGTGAGACGGAATCTCAGGGTTGTTTTAATGTGCATTTCCTGAATGACCACTGATGTTGAACATTTTTTCATATATTTATTCGCCACTTGTATTTCTTTCTCTGAGAAGTGTGTATTCATCTCAGATGCCCATTTTTGGATTGGGTCCTTGAATTTCAGGGGCCTGATTTCTTTTAATTCTTTATACATTTTAGATAGAAGTCCTTTGTCTGGTGGACAATTGACTAGGATATTTTCCCAATTCGTGGGTTTTCTTTACACTCTCTTGGAGATTTCCTTTGACATGCAAAAGCTTTTTAGTAGGATGAGATCCCAGGTGTTGATTCTGGGAAGTGTTTCCCGTGCAATTTGATTTTTGTTCATGAACTCTCTGCTACTCCTATGTCATCAAGATTTTTACCTACTTTGTCCTCTAGTAAGTTTAGTGTCTCTGTTTTAATATTCAGATCTTTGATCCATTTTTACTTTATTTTAGCGCAAGGTGATAGGCATAGATCTAGTTTTAGTTTACAGCATATAGAAAGCCAGTTTTTCCAGCATCATTTGTTAAAGAGGCTATCTTTCTTCCAATGTACATGTTTGGCCCCTTTGTCAAAGATGAGGTGGCTAAGTGTGTTTGTAGTTGTGGCTGTATCTTCTAATCTATTTCATTGATCTTCGGTCTGTTTTGATTCCAGCACCATGCTAATTTTATCACAGTAGCTTTGTAGTATAGTTTCAAGTCAGGGATTGTGATGCCTCCTGCCTTCCCTTTGTTGCCCAGAATTGCCTTTGCTATTCTAGGTCTTTTCTGGTTCCAGATGAATTTCAGGAATGCTTTCTCTAGCTCTGTGAGGTAGGCAAGTGGAATTTTGATTGGGATTGCATTAAACCCGTATGATAATTTTGGGAGAATGACCATTTTCACAATGTTTCTTCTTCCTATCCACGAACAGGGAATATCTTTCCATTTTCTGAAATCTTCTTCGATTTCCTTCTTTACAGTAATGTAATTTTCACTGTATAGAACTTTTACTTCATTTGTTAGATTTATTCCTAAGTATTTCATTTTTTTGGATGTTATAGTGAAGGGTGTGGTTTCCCTTATTTCTCTCTCAGTGACTTTATTGTTTGTGTACAGGAATGCTATTGATTTTTGAGTGTTCATCTTGTATCCAGCTACATTACTAAATTCGGTTATTACTTCTAGAAGTCTTCTAATGGATTTTTTGGGGTCTTCTATGCAGAGTATCATATCGTCTGCAAATAATGATAATTTCACTTCTTCCTTTCCTATCCTTATTCCCTTTATTTCTTTCTCTTGTCTAATTGCTCTGGCTAATATTCCCAGAACTGTATTGAATAGGAGTGGTGATAATGGACATCCTTGTCTTGTTCCTGATTTTAGTTTGAAAGTTTTCAGTTTTTCTCCATTTAGTAAGATGTAGGCAGTTGGTTTATGATATATGGCTTTTATCAGGTTGAGGTAGAGACCATCTATTCTGATTTTCTGTAGGGTTTTGATCATGAATGGGTGCTGGATTTTGTCAAAAGCTTTTTCTGCATCTATTGAGATGATCATGTGGTTCTTGTCCTTGGCCCTGTTGATATGGTGTATTACATGTATTGATTTCCGTATGTTGAACCATCCCTGCATTCCTGGGATGAATCCCACTTGATTGTGGTGTATAATCTTTCTGATAACTTGCTGTATTCTATTTGCTCGCATTTTATTGAGGATTTTTGCACCTATGTTCGTTAGGGAGATTGGCCTGTAATTTTGTTTTTTGGTTGGGTCTTTCTCTGGTTATGGTATTAGGGTAATACTTGTTTCCAGGAATGAGTTAGGCAGACTTGCTTCCCTTTCGATTTCATTGAAGAGTTTGAGGAGTGTTGGCATTAAGTCTTCCCTAAATTTCTTGAAGAATTCAGCAGTGAATCCATCAGGGCCCAGGCTTTTCTTTGTTGGTAGGGTCCTAGTTACATTTTTCTTCCTCTTGAAGTTTTACCCTAACAAGTATGTAGTGACCTTCTTTATCTCTTTTGATCATTCTCAGTTTGAAGTTTGCATTGTCTGCAAATATAATAGCTACCGCTGCTTTTTTCTGGGTTCCTGTTGCATGGAGTATTATTTCACAGCCTTTGATTTTTAGTCTGTGAGTTTCCTTTTGAGTGAAATATGTTTCTTGTACACAGTGTATTGTTGGGTTTTGTTTCTTAACCCACTCTGCTAGTCTGTTTCTTTTTATTGGTGAGTTGAGACCATTTACATTGATTGATATAACTGATTTGTACCGGCTCATCCCTGTCATGATATCTTTCTGTTGTTGGGTTTTTACATTTTCTATTTAATTATTTGCCCTGCTTAGTGGTTTCCTTCTGTTGTTGTTCTTAAGATAGTGGCTATCTTTGTCTCTTTCTAGAGTGTCTTTCAGTACTCTTTGTAGTGTTGGTTTGGGGACCATAAATTTCTTCAGTTGTTCTTTGTCATGAAAGTATTTTATTTCTCCATCCATTTTTAAGGATAGTTTTGCAGGGTACATCAATCTGGGTTGAAAATTGTTTCCTTTCAGGCTTTGAAATACTTCACTCCAAGATCTTCTTAACTTAAAGGTTTGTGTTGAGAAGTCTGCCATGATTCTGACAGGCTTTCCTTCATAGGTGATCTGTTTCTTTTCTCTGACAGCTTTTAGGATTTTGTTCTTGTGCTGTATTTCTGATACCCTTATTATTATATGTCTGGCTGAAGATTTATTTTGGTTATGGTTAACTGGGGTTCTGTATGCCTCAGTTACCGGTATTTCAGATTCTCTTCCCATGTTTGGAAAGTTTTCTACTATTATTTCTGTGAATAGTCTTTGTAGGTCATTAGTATTGACCCCTGCTTTTTCATTTATGACTACTGATCTTACGTTATATCTCTTGGCATCGTCTTGCAGCTGTTGAATTGCTGTTTCTTGGTTCCTTATTATTTTTAAGAGATCTTTTCTTTCGTGGCCATGAGCTCCCATGCTGTCTTCAAGATCTGAGATTCTATCTTCAGCTTCATTCAAGCAGTTTTTCAAACTTTCCATGGAGTTTTTCATTTCCCGCATTTCCCTTTGCATCTGCTTCATGCATTCTGTTTGTGTCTTATATTGTTCATTCAAAGTTTCGATCATTTTCTTAAGTTCTTTTATTTTGTTATCTTGGTCTTCTTTAGATACACACAACATTACTTTAATAATGATTCTCATTTCATTTTTTAGCTGAGAGAATATTTCTGATTTGAGTTTCTCTATAGCTTCAGCAAGCTGTTTCTTTACTTCATTTGCTATCATTTCAGAAAGTTCGGTTGCGTGTCTCCCACTGTCTTTCATTTCAGTGTCCCTTGGGTTTGTTCTCAGTTGCCTGGGGGATTGAGACTGCCTCTTGGTCTTTCGTTTTATCATTTTCTTCTAGAACCTATGTGGCTCTGTGTCCTGAGAGGCTGACTGGGCGTTCCCCTGGTGGGTCGTGCTGAGTCACGGGACCTGGTAAAGCTGGATCTTGTACGCAACTAGTGAGGGCGCCCTCCCAGAGCGTGCGGGTGGAGCCTCCGCCTTACTGAGTGGCGGTCAAGGCCTCTCGGTTCCAGGGAAGTTGGTAGAGTGTACCCCAGAGTGTGGTGCCACCCAGATCCTGAGTCTGGCTGCAAGGAGTTCAGAGCTTCTGGTGTGCCAGGCAAGCCTGGGTGAGTCCCAGGCTTACAGTCTAAATTTTAAATATTTAAGGTAAAGAAAACTCCACATCAAACTACTCCAAGAACACATTGAGGAAGGAGCCTCTCCAGAACCATCCTGCACCTCTGGCCAGAGAAAACTACTGAACAAATGAGTTTGCTTATGACAATCGTGTAGGCTAGGTGGGCCTTGGTTTCTACAGAGCAGACTCTGGTCAAGTCACAATGGTAGAAAAGAAATCTTTGGGATCAAAAACTGAAAATGCAGTAGCCCAGAAAAAAAATCAAATCAAATCACAGAATTTCTTACTGTGTATAATTTTTTGAAACTTTATGCTAGTGCAAAGTAATATTAGTAATATGAATCACTATCTATATATTACTACATATGAGAATGGTAATACAAATGTTCCTCATTTAACATCCTACCTGGTTAATGACTGTTTGGACTTAACAACAGAGGTGTGTTGTTAGGACTTAGGACCTGCTGCTCAGACTTTACCCCCACTCTCCACTTTTTGGTACAGTTTTGCACATCTTGTTTATAGAGCCTAAATGTCTTTATTTACACAGTATTATAATTTTTGCTACTTGCATTGTACAGCACTGTAGTTTTATGTTTGTTATATATTACAGTACTGCATACAAGAGTTATGGAAATAAAAGCAAAGTCATCAGGTTGGAGTTTCCTTTGACCATTTCTTTGTTCTGAATATTGTAATACACATACTATGCACAACTACTCATTTAGTGACCTAGTAGCTAGAACGGCACTGTGTCTTAAACAAGGAATACCTGCACTGTTGCCTCAGGCAGTTATCCTTAGGTTTTAAGTTTTATTTTCAACCCAGGGCAACACTGAACACTGTTTAAGTAAAAAGGCACCATGAAAGATGAGTCACTGAATTACAGTATAAACAAAAGGAATTTCTAGAGCCTGTATCTTCTAGGGTATCTATCAGTTCCACCTATCACAGACTACAAGCACCTAGTAGTCTGTGGGCAGTGGAAAGTATATTTCAGTATAATCCTGATGAAAATCATCACTTTTTAATTACCACTCTTGGTCTGAAAACTTGAAAACAATTAATCTGCAGTATTCCTAAGGGAGGGCAAGGGAAAGAAATAAAAGTTAAGATGTGTTATATACATATAACAACCCCCCAGAATGAATGTAATTATCAAGTACTATAAACATAATAATAAAAAAACTGAAAAAATATGAATCTGAGCATTTTCCAAGATAGGCAAGGAACCTGAATTTTTCTAATATGAAAAATATATGTGTATGAGTAGGAGAGGATTTCTGAAGGAGCCTGTAAAAATCTGGGGAGTGGTGAGGAGGTGGTGAAGAAACCTGGGGTATTCTGATGGCACCAGAAATCAAACCACAATTAGCGGACTCTGGAATGTACATTCCTGAAGTATTCCTGCTTGACCTCATTAGATTTTTACTGACTCATTTTTTATTTTATTAAAACCAATCAGATTTTTACTGACTTATTTTTTATTTTCTTAAAACCAAACAGCTAGTGGTAACAGTGCTTTAATAAGTTTAGGGCTGTTTTGCACACATAATACTAAAGGCTATGTTTGAGTAATGACTGAGATATAGTAAGCAGATGGGCTCAAGAACAGGATCCTCTGAAGAGATGACCTCGTTTTTTAGTACTGCTGGGAAATATTGTCTCCAAGCTATCACAAATTAAGGACTTAATAACTTCTAATTAGTCTCCCCAGATATAAAATGCAACTAGTCAATTTCACTGTTTCTTCTTACATAAAAATTACCAGTTATGGGCTTAGTTGGTTCTTATTGTTTTCAAGATGATGTATGATATCATGTAGACCATAAATATTCAACAACAGAATGCTTCTTAAGTTAGATCTATAATCATCTGGTAACTCAGTATTGTTTATGTAATTTCTAGGTTGTTACTGGAGAAATTTGTATACCTATTTTATCAGGTACCTCATTATGTATTAGCATATTCTAAAAGGATCATTAATTGACTCAATCTTTTTTGCATCTTAAGGGAATACAGAGGTCTCAATGTTAGATGCACATTCTAAATTAATGCCACAGATTTATAAACAGCTTCTGGACATTTCAGTCTGGGGACTCTGGTCTCCCTAGTAGGTAAGGGAAGACTGCTTAAATTACACAATTTCAGCAATTTTACTTCCTTTCTCTTTAAAGAATGCCAGAGGAGGGGTACTCTGGTTCACTCTCTTGCTTCAACTGCTTCACTTGGACAATTTGCATTTTATTTTGGATCAGGGCAACTGTAATTGTAAATTGGTCTACTTTTTAAATCTGAGACTAGCAGCAAATCATTTTTAATAACCCTTAATTCCCCACTTAATAAGATATCCACATTCAGCAGTGACTCAACTATGTATTGCCAAAGGCTAGGGTGGATGAATCACACAGAATAGATGGAAGAAACTCACTAGGTAATCTCAGGCAGCTCTTTGCCAGACTCAGGATGGTTCCTAACAATACAACTTCTAGGATCAGTTCAACACATGAAAATTCCTATTTGCCTCCAATGATGGAACTGCTAACACTTCCACTATAGGCTGTCCTGTAATTTCGAAAGCTTCCACAGCTGTCTCCTTACCTTCACAGCACTCCATCTCACAAGGAAAGCTCAGTGCCCACTCTGATTACATTCACAAACTTTTTCTTCTGGAGGTTTGCAACTACACACATATTTAGAGAATGACCACCCTGGATATCAAGGGAAAACTGAATTATATATAAAAGAAGTTCTTACACTTCTTAACCCTTGCCATAAGTTAGGAAAGGACTCACAGTGTGAATTACATTCTCAAAGGCTGCTGTCTTTCATATGCTTCCCAGTTCTGTTTGGCCTAATTCTCTTCTTGTTGCTTTCCTTTGAACTCTCTCCAGCTGCTCCACATCTGGAATTGAGTTGCTCATAACTGAATAAACCATTTTTGGTGTGTTCTTAACCGATGCATATAAACTCTGGGTTTTATTTTCCCTTTATGTCTCTTACCTTGCTTTCTTTTCCCCTTCTCATTCCATCAATTATCCAATTCAATTCAATTCAGTTCAATTCAATTCAATTCTTCATACTCAAGAATTATGGTAATGACAAAAATTTCAGTTGAGGCTTGAAATCTGGTATAGCTAATATAGTGATACCTTTTAGGATTTCCAGTTCCTACTTTTCTACAATTAACATTATTACCATCAACAGTCACCTCCACCTTTTCTTCTTTTTCCCTCCTTTCTTCTTACTGAAACTGAACACAGGGCCTTTGCACTGAGTTACATCTTCCAGCCCTTTTATTATTTACTTTTTTTAATTGGTTGATTATTTTGAAATAAGGTCACTCTTAGTTGCTAAGTTGCCCAGGCTAGGCTAGAACTTGTGATTCTCCTACCTTGGGCTTGCAGAATGCTGGGACTATACGTGTATGCCACAATGGCTGGTTTCCCCATTCTCTAAAGGTCAACCTACTACCTTATTTGTAATTATTCCTCAGTGGTGCCATTGATTATCTGGGCTTTTCCCATTTCCAGACAATTTACTATTTTATCTACTTTTTGGCTATTACTATTTTCCTCTGTGCTTATTTATTATTCTTTTCTTTGCTAAGATTGGATTATTTTACCTTTAATATATTGAGAAAACTCTTATTTAAACTTTAAGCTTAATTTCTCTAACACTTAACTCTTCAGCATCAAAAGGACTCTTGCAATTTATGTAAAACTGAGAAATGGATTTGATTTCAATATGTGTCCAGGTATGGACAACTATTCTGAGGAAAACAAGAGACATTATGGTAGCTATTGTTGGTTTCCTATTGTCTGGTTTTGAAGGCCCATAAGGCTTTCATTCTTTTGTTTCGATTAGTTTTATACTATTTTGTTTTGTTTGAATTTATTGTGTCTGAAGGTATGGACAAGTATTTTGAAGAAAACAAGAGTCATTATGGTAGCCACTGTTGATTTCCTGGTGTTTTGAAGCCCTATGTTGCTTGCATTGTTCTGTTCTGATCTACTTTGTTCTGATTTGTTTTGTTTTGTTTTATTCTCTTTAAAATAAAAAACAAAAAACTGAGAAACAGAAAAAACTGAACTGGTAGCCAGATCACTTCCTCTTGACCTTTAATTATGGCTATATATTATGCCAATTTTCCTTCACATCCATAAAATCTAGCTTCATTTATAACAGGAACTACTTTGGAAGTCTTTTTTAAAATACAGGACCTTCCATTTATCGATATGCAAAATCTTCCAAGTTATTGATAAGATGGAAAAATCATATAGTTAGATTTTAACCTTCTGTTCTCACAGAGTGGGTAATACCCAAATATAGCACTGGTGATACCAAGGAGGTTCCCAGACTTGCACCAATCAATCCTCTCCATCACCTTATTCCTCACCAAACAGCAGGTCTTCTCCACATCCTAGTCCTATATCTACTCTCCTCTGTCTCTAGGAGGCTACACTCAGATAACTTTTTCTCCCTAATTTTTTCATTGCAGTAAAATACATACAAATTTACTATTGTAACCATTTTTAACTCCACAGTTTATGGATATTGACTATATTCATAATGTTATGCAACCATCAGCACCTTCCATTGCTAAAGAAACTCTAATACATTAAACAGTAACTTCATTTCACTCTCTCAACCCCTGGTGACTACTATTCTGCTTTTTGCTCTATGATTTTGACTTCTCTAAGTATCTCGTGTAAATGGAATCAGGTAGTATTTGTATTTTTCTGAGTGGTTTATCTTACCCAGCATAATGTCCCCAGGGTTCATCCATGGTGTAACATGTCAGGATTTTCTTTTGCTGTTGTCCCTCAAGAGGAGGAAAAAGGATTACTTGAGCCCAGGAATTTGGGGCTAGACTGGACAACATAACAAGATCCTGTGTCTTTAAAATATTTTAAAAACTAAAACATTAAAAAGGATTTCCTTCCTTTTCAAGGCTTAATAATGTTCTAGTCATTTTTCTTACTGATTCATCTGTTGATATATGTTGGGTTGCTTCTGTTTTAGTTGTTTTAAGTAATGCCACCATGAACATGGATGTACAACAGATCACAATGTTTGTGGTATTTACAAGTACTCATAAAACTAGAGTAACTGATGAAATTGACCACTGTATATTCAACAGGATCAATCATAAATATCCTCAAATCCACAGGTCGCCAGATTTCAATCTATCTTCTTCAGAGATGCAAAGACATTCTTCAGTCCCTGATCTAGTAGGAATTTTCCAGTGTGTCTCAGAAATGACCCTGCAGTGTGACTAGTCTTTGGAATCTCATCACCACTAATCTCCTACAACCGCAAAAGTAAGAGAACACATGTGCTCATCCAGTTTTGCTAGTGTTTTCCTTTTCATCTCCTATCATTTACAATTCTTCCAGAATTTCTAAATAAAAGAATAGAGTACCTACCTTCTTTCAATACAACTCTAAAGCATAACGGTTTACTCTGAATGCTTTTTGTCCAACTATGTACTGTAAGTTGTACAAAGTGGTCATGACTTCAACTTTCAAATGCCTCAAGGCAAAATTTTGGAACAAACAAACAAAATACTGCTAGGGAGAAAATGAAAGCCAGCAAAAATAAACCAAAAAGGTAATTCATAATTATTTGGGGAGATCATTTGTTTTTCTATTTTGACAATTCTTTGATATTCTGTTTTTCATTAGGACTTCTAAGAAAGCTAAGAGCTCATGTCAGAGATCCTCAAATTTAATGTCCAGTGTTGAAGTATGGACTGCCAGGGCCTACTCTCTAGAGATTTGATTCCATAGGGCTGTAGTGGAGCCTAAGAATTAGTATTTTATCAAGTATTCCAGAGGGTTCTGATGGAAGTAGCCTCTAAATACCCTTTTCGAAACACTGAAATATTAGATGAGGAACAGAGTCCTTATAGGAGTTTTGAAGAGGGAGCAGTTGTTTTTTAGTTGGGGTAATAAGAGAACAGTTTCACAGAGACGGAATTTGAACTTCATAATTTGTATTTAATCATGCAGTCACTGAAAAGAAAGTATTAGGTATCTACTGTATACTAACTTCTGTTTAAGGTGTTGGGGGCAACAGGGATGACAAACCTGACAGAACTTTTCCCTAATGAAGGTGAGATTCCTTGAGTAGGATTTTAGGAGCAAGCAGAGGAACTATCACAAATCAAGGAGTGTCCATTTAAGGGACATCCAATTCAATGTTGGCCACTGTGGAGAACAAAAAGGAAATAAATATAAAACACCTTATCCAAAAAACTACTTCAGTAATTATGATTTGCTTTGTACAGATTTGTGCTAGGGTTGAAACTGATGCAAATGTAGGAAGGAAAAACTGAGACATGAGAGTCAATAATGAGGAACACAGTATATGACTTTCATCTTGATTGTAGACTGCAGACTAAAAAGTAAATGTATGTGAATTTGCTTTTCAGGTTAGTATAATTTAGAAGGGATTCAGGAAAAGACTTGGAACTGGATGCTAACAGAGAAATTGAGACGGGCCCCAGGCCTATGGTCATTATTAGACTACCACTGAAGTTGTGGTCTTTGGATTAGCATTATTTGGCAATACCATGCTATCAGAAATGCAGAATCTGAAGCTCTATTCAGAATCTAAGTCAAAATCTGTTTTACTGAGATCATTCCAATGATTCATGTGCATATCAAGCTTGATGTGTACTGTGTTTGTGTTATAGAGGTCCAAAGTGAAATGGATTCAGGATTTAGAATCTCAAGCTCTAACCAGAATCTAAGTCAAAATCTGTTTTACTGAGATCATCCCAATGATTCATGTGCGTATCAAGCTTGATGTGTACTGTGTTTGTGTTATAGAGGTCCAAAGTGAAATGGATTCAGGATTTAGAATCTCAAGCTCTAACCAGAATCTAAGTCAAAATCTGTTTTACTGAGATCATCCCAATGATTCATGTGCATATCAAGCTTGATGTGTACTGTGTTTGTGTTATAGAGGTCCAAAGTGAAACAGATACAGGATTTAGATATACAGTTGGAAGGCCTGAAATGATATTGATGTGAGTTAAATACATAGAAACAATAACCTTGACCCATAAAAGTGGAATAATTTTCTAGTGCAAAGAAAAAAAGCAAACCTTGAAAAACATTGGCTACTAGGCTGGAGGTTGCATAGCTAGGGGAAAGTTCACTATAAGAGGGAGGAAGTATTAGATTGGGCAAAGAGGATATTAGAAGGGTAGGGATGGGGTACAGTGACAACAAGTCAATGAAAGAACTGGACTAGCCAAGGCTTCAAGGTCAGAGACCTAAGATGGAAACTAAGAGTGGGTGTGGGATACAGTTTTTAAAAAAAGTCAGCAGTTATCCCCAAGGGCAGTGGAAGCCCTCCACAGCATCTAGGCAGGGATATAATTCCAAGATATAGTCCATGACACAAATAGGTCATTTTTTTCCTAGAAAGTCTGTTAATAAGGAAGTATGTTAGAAATTATGTGTAAATTTGTAAATGTAGAAAAGGATACCAAACTGCTTCCATAATTATGCAGCTGGGTGGACAAATTTTTAATTAAATCCATCTGGTATGAGCTCCTTTTATCCCTTATCCATCTAGATCTAGACTCTTCCTTCATTCATCTCATCTGAGGAAAAGGCGCCAGTGGGTTGTGCATACATGCCCCCAACCCATCTTCCTTCTGGAGCCAGAACTTACAAACTTTCAAATGGGCTCCCAGACCCAGACTTCTTTCTTATCTTTTGAGAACACATTCATACATTCTAGATCATTTTGAACATCTTAGGTTTAAAGAGAATAAAAAGGAAAAATTATAGATTTGGTAACTAAGGAACAAACAAAGCAGAAAAAGGGCCTCATGCGAACCAAAAGTCAAGTGTCCCTCTATATAGAACAGAGCTTTGAGATTTTCCCAAATTAACTTCTTGGAGCCTACTTGATTTCACTTACAAAGCTGGAGACATAATAGCCATCACTTAAGGTTTGTAGAAAAATTAAATTGAGTTTAAAAACTGCTTTCTTGCAGTGCCTGATACATAACAGTTGCTCAGTCAATACTAGCTTATAATGGGTTAGTACTATATAACGCCAGGAATAGGAAAAAAATGAGATGACTAATGTTTATTTAGAGAACACTTACACTCAGCATTGAACCAAAATTTTTAATTGGGCATATTTCATGTGCTTAAAATGAACAGTATACTCATCAAAGGACAGTTTTACAGCATAATGTCTGTGGTATTTAATGACAGACTGTAGAGGAATATGAAGTAAAAGTCAGCTGACAAAGATAAGTATTTAAGGATAAAGAGAATGAGAATGAACCACAAAGCAAGTCTGGAGATGGTGCTTGATAGATTAATTCATTAGAATTTCAGAAATATTACCAATCATAATGCAGTATCTTAACATTTGAGAAAAGTGATGAATTTCTGACAAACTCCAATCAGCTGAGAGAAATATATACTATTGGAGCATGTTCAAAGTTAGTCAAAGGCATCACGAATAGGCTGCAAGTAACCTTGGACAAATTACTTGTCTGAGTTTTAGTTTGCTTATCTTCAAGGCCAATGGGCTAGATAACCCTGGAATGGACCTTGTGGATCTAACAAAAGTGGGGGAAGAAAGTGACTAATAGAAACATGATGCAATTAGTCAAGTCTGGACTGGAATTCTGGTTCTATCACTCAAAAGACAAAGCAGTTAAAATTTCCAAGTCTAATTTTTCTCTCTGGTAAAATAAAGAAAATAAAACATAGATTGTTGGGCTAATGAAGAACAAATGGTAATGTTTCAAAATTATCTGGCATGTAATGGACAATCAGTGAAACACTCACGTGTGATGCTATGATTGTGTGTTAAATGTACCTCTTGCCAAATTTATGGTACAGTTATACAACAACTGATAAAAAGGCAATTCTTCAGGTTTCAAAAACCTTTTTTTCTGCAGTTTTGGTGATTAAAACAGAGGTCTTCACACTGCGCTACATCCCCAGTCCTTCAAACTGTCACTGAGGAGGCATGTGTATATCCCTTTTTGTTTGTAAAGCTTGATGATAAGTAATGTGAAGTTTAAAAAGTTATGCAAGGATTGATTGTCTGCTTTTGAGAAACATAAAATAACTTGTCTCTGTAAGAAGACAGGTATATAGTGCCAAGGATTCAAAACTATTATTTTGAGAAGGAAAAATGAAGGAGACTCCTTCCACAGAATGGTGTGAATTAATTAATGTTTATAAAGAACTCTGCTCTGCTTGTACAAAGGTACTTTGAATGTAAACATTTCATGGGTACTTTGTTCTGTAAGACTAGATTACGAACAGGATAGTAATTAGCATATTAAAAAGCATGAAAATATTCTAAAGAAAGCACAGATACATATATACCCAGCTAAAAGGAGTATATCTAAAACCCTTTGCAAATATTAAGTAAAATGATGCTCCTAGTGTAGCTTTTCTGGGTAGACAGTTTTTAGCTCAGGGAAAGCCAAGTTCCTCAGAATAAATAATTTGTAAATAAGTTTTTAAAAATACCAGATCAATTTAAAGTGTTAACAGCTTTACCAGGATGTAAATTCTTAA
Source organism: Dasyprocta punctata (assembly GCA_004363535.1). Taxonomy (NCBI): domain Eukaryota; kingdom Metazoa; phylum Chordata; class Mammalia; order Rodentia; family Dasyproctidae; genus Dasyprocta; species Dasyprocta punctata. The sequence goes on along the minus strand of RJWM01000077.1, from coordinate 117,691 downwards.
ACAATTAGCCTCACTCCCAACTAGATCAAACACAAGAGCACAGCCAAGACAGTTTAGCTCCTAAGCTTGGTGTGTTCAAAGAGAATCCTGATTTGAGCAAAGAGTGATCTCCAGATGCAATACAACCCTCCACACACAGCTCCATGGGAAAGCATTCTCTGGAAACAGATGCACCTTGTTTGAAACCAAAGTTTTGTTTCTGAAAAAAAACTGGGTGCAAATAGAATTTTTAAAACTTGAATCATATTTCAAACACCCTGGGGAGGCTCATATCGTAGGAAACCCGGTCATGAATGTTTTTGCAATTGAAGAACTATTTCATGAATTGAAAAATCACCTCTAATTTATTTGTAGCATTGATTTTTTTGGAGGTTTACTTCTGCAATTATATGCTTGCTTTTTATGGCTTATAAAGTAACTTTTAAAGAAACAAATTTTTTTTTTCTTTTTGAATATGTGATCTTAATTTTGAAATTTTTTTTTAAGTGTGACTTTAAATATATTTTGAG
>RJWM01000077.1:78873-117082 GCA_004363535.1 Dasyprocta punctata | reverse complement strand
CTCCCGAGTGCTGGGATTAAAGGCGTGCACCACCACGCCCGGCTTCACTCAGTACTCTTTAACTTGTGGGTCTGTTTTTAAAATCCAAACTAGTAGGATAATTCAAATTTGCTGGAAATCATTTTACAATCAAATTTTAAGAATTCATCTGTTCTATTTATTAGATCTAAGTGGAAAGAAAGGGACCTAGGGCATGCTGTCCCTGTTTTGAAGGATAAATATAAATATCCTGGCTTTGTAGCTCACCCCAAACAGGCAGAAGTAAATAGGGGAAGACTCAAAGAATGCATTCTCCAGTGTAGGAAACCTGCCACCAACATGGGCTTCAACTCCAAGAGACTGAATAACATTTCACAGTAGGGAAGAGATTCCCAAACTTTCAAATTCATAAATCCCTTAGTCTCTCAATATTTTTTTTCATGGTGCTTCTTGGACAAAAAAAAATATATCAAATAGCTCATTTATTAAGTAGTTAGGGTCACCCAACTATTAAGTAGCAGTCCTAACAACTTAGTAGCAGTTTGAAAAAAATACTCATAAATTCAAAAGGAAAAAAAGTATATTTTTGTTAACCAGTTACTAAAGAATGTATACATCTACTGGACACTGCATGGCTTCTCAAATCTTGGAACTGGATTGGTCAATACCATTTTTACTTCTTGTTAACCTTATCTAACATGGCATTTGTTTTTTTATCACCTTAACCTCCCAAACCCAACTTTAAAAAATATGACATCATCAAAAGGAATGTAGCGCCATCTAATGTTGAAACTGTGAACTACCTCAAGTGAGCAGTTCATTAGGTATCTTGACAAATACCAACCATTGGGGTGTTTGCCAATACAATTTAAAATATCCTCTGTGAGGCACCATGGGGTGCCTTGGTATATAGTTTGGGAACCACAAGTTTTCAATGCTTGTAAATATTAAAATGTTAGCAGTTTTCTATTTTCCTGAGAGACATCATACTGTAAGAACTTAGCATCTTTTTAGGACACACACACATTCACACATACACACACACACACACATTCCTACCTGAAAACTATACCTTGTGCTATGTATATCTTACTTACAGATAAAAGCACTGCCATCCCAAGTAGACGACCACTTTAAAGACATTTTTATCAGAATACTTACCTGAATGTGCTTAAAGGCAATATACCTTCAATATACCTTTAGTTTTATGAATTTGTGTGTGTGGTATGTTTTAGTGTATAGTGGACATTTTTTTCAAGAAACTGACTTTTTGTATTACAATATAACCTAATGTTTAGAGCCAACAATGTCACTCAGTCTACCATTATGGGTAACTATCTATTTTTAATATGTGACATATTACATACTTACTGTACTTAGGTATAATGGCTGAAAGGCATTGGTTCAACCGAAAAGCTTAAAAATATGGCAACTGCTTTGTGAAAGGATATTAAAAACATAAATGCAAGATGATGCTAAACAGAAATTTTCTATTTCAGTCGATTGGGATATTTCACTTGTATGGACAGGTGGAGGTTGTTAATGATAGACTGATCCCCATTCTCAGTCTTTGTAAAAGCATAAATATTCTAAACATTCTCTTCCTTCCTTTGTACATAGCCTACTTTCATTGGTTGCTGAAGATAAATCACTGATTGAGTCATATACTGCTAGTTTTCTTATCATCTCATAATTTCATTTCCTACGTCTGAAATCACACTCCAGACTTAAACTGTTACCCCACCTATTTCAACTTTCTGCATGTTCACTTCCCATCGCTTTTGCCCTGGGGTTCTCTTCTCAAGAGTTTTATCTGTCTGTGCTCTTACTTTCCTTTTTGCTACTTTGCAAAAGCCTCCCACACAATTTTAGGTAATAGCAATTTAACAGAATGCCCTCGGGTAGAATAATCAGCCCTCATGATTAGAGTCAGGTCCTGGCTGAATCTGGGATTAATGATGGTTGTCTCCTCAGGACCAAGGCAGTCTGCAGTCCCAGAAGGGAGAATTAGAGAGGAACACTGCACTCTGTATTGTTACGTATAGCATTTTTTAATCAGCAAGTCACAGAACCATATTACCAACACGGATTAAAATAAATTCAATGCTAATGGTAGTAGGTCCACTGTCAAGATTTTTGTGGTTCACTGCAGCAACCTGAACTAGTGGTGGTAAATGAAATGAGCTGAAACACACTGGAATAACCACACTGTTAAAGATATGAGCATGGAATACGTAAAAAGACAAACAGCTTTGGAGGCCCTTTTTTCTTTGACAGATTTGTATTTTGTTACCTCTTAACATCCTGTCATATAATATTCCATCTTGATATCTTAGTTCATATGACACTTAAGAAAAAAATACCAAAAAACCTAGAAGCCTTTTCCAGTGCCAAACTCATTTAGAAAGTTTAGCTTCTGACTAATGCAATGATGCAACGTAACAATACCAAATTCTTTCATAATATTTAGGAGTAAGTGATTACTTGTGGAAATGGTAATGTTTCTTAACAAACCAAGTATTTCAGGAAGAGACCACCCAAATGTATTATTATATAAAGATGTCAGTTACATAATTACATGAGAAAACAACACATTTTACTTTCTTATTTTTTTAACAACAATTATCCTCTCTGGGGAAGATGGGCTGAATTAGTCACTTAGCAAAGTACCTCCTAGGGGCTCCAATTATCTCAGACACATTTAAACTGGAACCTTGAAAATGTACATTCAATGTGAAGAAAATTAAAATGTGTTTTCTTCTTCCCATCCCCCATTCCTGCCATGTCTGAAGTGACTTGGCAGAGACCACCAACAGTGAAGGTGCTTTTGAAAACTCATATTTAAATGCAGACCATACACCAGTTGCATTGCTGTAAATTTCTTCTAGAATTATTTACTTGGAAGTTCTTATGCTGATAATATTAAAAAATATTAGAGACATTTAAATGAAAACACGCAGATGCACACATATATAATTGGGCACTGAGACATTCTTTACAAAGAAAAATATTTTAAAATGTGAGTTTCGCCGGGCGTGGTGGCACACGCCTTTAATCCCAGCACTCGGGAGGCTGAGGTAGGCGGAGCGTTGTGAGTTTGAGGCCGGCTTGGGCTACAACGCGAGCACAAGGCCGGCCTGAGCTACATAGTGCGACCCTGCCTCAAAAAATCCAGGGCCGGGAGTTTGGCTCAGTGCCTTAAGTGCCTGCCCTGGCAGGCGTGAGGTTGTGAGTTCAATCCCCGGTGCCGAAAAAAAAAAAAAAAAAAAAAAAAGGTGAGTTTCATCTAATTCAAATGGTATTTACAAACATCTATGTGCATTAGTGGTATACAGTGAATAACTTTTCAAATGACTAAAAATTATTTCTATGAAACACAGAAATACTAGCTTTAAAAACTGATCTGTCGCTACCCATTTTTCAGTATTTGGAGAGAAATACTGAGTGTCCAATGACAGAGAAAAGAGTTATGCTAGTAAGGTCCAAACTAGTGAAAGAACTATAGATTGCTTGATTTTAAGAGCAGCTTACAGTTTATGAATGAAGATGGCAAATGAATAAGAAATTTTTGTCAAAATGCTTGTTATTTCTCAGTGAAGATGCTATTGGCATTGGAAACGGCAATTCTTCCTAACAGATTACATAATCACAGCATCTCAGCAAGAGAGAAATGCAAAGACTCTTACAGATTATCTAATCATTAAGTCAACAAATGTTATTGGAGCAACTCCTTGGATTCTTCAGTAGTCATCAGGTGGCAAGAGGAAGACGGCTGATGTGAAAGGGAGCTTCAGGCAATATTTATGGTCCTCACCTCAAATTTAACCATAGCAATTCCACTTTAATCCGTTTTTCTAATTATGCTATGATTTTATTTTTTTTTAAAATAACAGAGATGGTGATATGGAAATTTCTGCTTGAAAAAAAGAAATGGAAAACCACTGACCTATTTCCAATGATGCTGAATTTAGGCTACGAAGAGAGCCTCAAGTGAATCTTACTAAAATCTATTATCAGGAGAGAATTTCTAAAATCCACAGTCTCTTAGTAATCATAATTCCTCACCTTAAATACTAACCTGGACCACCTGAAAAAGAGGACAAGTAACCTATGTTTTTATGTTTTGTTACTTGCTTTCTAATTATTTAGCTAAGTTACTTAAGTTCCCCATGGCTCAGTTTCCTAGTCTATAGAAGCAGAACTGGGTTCCACCGGGGAATTTTCGGGCTCCAAAACTTTTATGTTAAAAGAACAAGACCTTGTAAGATATTTGTGAAAAGAGACTGAGCTCACTTTCTCCCTCCTTTCCTCATCTCTTAAATAATGTACTTTTTTTTTTTTTAATTTTCACAAAAGAGGAAAAGTTTCCAGGAATATGAGCAAAGAACCCAAGCTTTCAGCCAATCTAACACCAGGACTAATGGACTATTTCTAGACAGGCTGGCCTCAGCCCTTTGGTTTCTCTCCTTTTATCTTTCTAATCCTCTTTTCAATCTGTCACCCTTCACATCTCTTTCCCTCCTTCTTAGCTGTGCTCCAGTTATATTTAACACACCTTTAAGTGGCTACTGTATACCAGTACTGCAGTACAGTTGGGTTATGGAAAGATGAGTAAGACACGTCACAGTATTGAAAGAGGCTTCTATGTTTTAAGGGGACAACTCTTGAAAAAACTTAAAATACAGGTTAGAGATGAAAAGAATGGAAGTGGAATGTTTACTTAGGAGATGAGAGCATGAGAAGTCTTTGACTAAACTTGAGAACTAAGTGGGAGGTAAGAGAGAAGCTGCTCAATAATAATTTTTCTTTAAGTCAATCAGCAGGTCACTTATCAAGCTGCCTGTGCTCTAGGTACTGTACCTGGTGCAGCAGCTAAAAAATAAAAAGGGCAGACAAGACAGGAGGAATGGGTTTGGCACCAAGAAGCACCATGACAGCACATAAGAACAGGGTCATATTAGAAATAGCAGACATAGTGGGACAAAAGTGAATAAATTCCACTTTATTTAACAGGATGATATTAAACACATAATGGGGCTAAAGAGGCATTGGCACATTCATGTAAAGCAGAATAAGAACTCTGGGATCTACAGTCAGAGACATCAACATTAACATGTGGTCAAGTGGCCAGGGATACAGCTCAGCAGCATAAGCTCCTGCCCAGCAAGTGCAAGGTCCTGAGTTCGATTCCCAGTACCATAAAACGTGCCCCCCCCCAAACAAAACAAAAAAACATGTGGTCAAGTGGAGAGATATGAAGTGGAAGAAACCTTGGAGGAAGAAAGAACAGAGAATGGAGAGGGCTGCAGAATTGGAACCTGGCAAGTGTATACACTCAAAGAGTACAGAAAAAAAGAAAACTGAGTGAAGAAGGCAGTGAAATGCATAGGAAAACAAGGAGTGTGCAGTGCCAAAATAAGCTCAGAAAGAAGAAAGCTTCAAAAGAAGTATAAAAAATAAACAGGACGTTGGGTGCAGTGGTGCACAGCTGTAATCCCAGGTTCTTGGGACCTGAGGCAGGAAGACTGGAAATTTGAGGTCAGCCTGGACTAACTAGCAAGCTCAAGGCCAGCTTGGAACATAGCAAGACCCAAACTCAAAACAAAATAAAATCCCAGTACTGAGAGAGGCTGAGGCAAACGCTGCAAGTCTGAAGTCAGCCTGGGAAATTTAGTGAGATCTTGGCTCATAATAAAAGAATACATGTGTAATCACTATGTACTACAAACATGTACTAATAAAAAAATTTTTTTTTAAATTTTAAAGGCGGGGGGGCTAGGGATATAGTTCAGTGCTCCCTGGGTTCAACCTCCAGTCCCACTAGATAGATAATAGGTAAATACATAGATAGATGCATGTAGAGAAGGGTAGGGTAGAATAGAGAGAGATGTCATAATACTTGGCAATTTGTTACTAGAAATCTTCAATATAGCAGTTTCATTCTTATCTATATTGACTCCTTGATAACCATCCTTAGAGAAAACTGGCAATAAAGAGCAGCTACACAGTAGGCAAAGGTATTGCAGATATATGGAATACTTACTTCCCCTTTCCTATACATGTTTGGAGGAGTCTAGGGCAGGTTTTCAAGCCAAGGAACAGAATTAAACCCACTACAAACGTTACAAATTCTCTCTACTGTCTATTTCTCAACAAAAAAGCCAGTCTTTGAACTTGAAGTCAACTTAAAAAAAAAAATCAACTGAACTTAAGAACTAAATGGAAGAAGGAAACTGCTCAGTAAGAAACTAACTTCATGTTAGGTGTCTTTAAACTTTTAGTAAACCTTTTTGGTTGCTATCTATAGGTGGTGGTGGGTAGTAATCTAGAGAAGTGAAAAGAATACTGAGTTTGCCCATAACAATGCCTGGGGTATATTTGGAATTGTTAGTGAGGTTGTGACTGAAAGAGGCAACCCCTCCCCACCCCAAAGAAAAAGCAAAGGCGAATGTGACTACTAATGTAGAAAGATACACCATTAGTACTAAAGCACTTTGGAAACATAAGCAGATGGGTTTTAAGCATGCCTGAGATCCAGTCTCAAGTGCAGATGGCAGGTGATAGATGATGAAGCTGCCTCTTATATGAGCAAATTGAGCTAGTGGTCTATAAGTTGTACACAGATGCCCAAGTTTATTTCAAGGTAAGTACTGTTTCTGCTAAGTAATACTGGGAAGGCCAGCTAGATATGGTAGTACCAGTAAGCAGAACAGAAAAATATTGTTTCCAGAATAGTTAAGACACATACATATGAGTTGTCTACACAAATAAATGCACAAAGTATATGCTAACTCATTTTATATGCACTGATTCATTTTACATATAATGATTCATTGATTCTTTTTTAGCTCTAAGAGACAAGCTCAATGACCATTCTTCTCTGACACAGGACATGAAAGTATCTCACAGAGGTTAAATAACACTCAAAAAGTCTCTAGGGTAGTTTGGATCTGGACTGTTCCATGAAGGTCCATGTGTTAAAAGTTTGATCCCCAGCTCAACACTACTGGGAAATGCTAGAAACTTTAAGAGGTGGGGACTAGTGGTACGTCTCAAATCACCAGGGTATACCTCAGAGTGGGAGAGTAGGATCCCAGGTCCTTATTTCTGTCTGTTCTACTTCCTGGCCATGAGATAAATGCTTTGGCTCATCACACATTCCTGCTGTTGAGTGCTACCTAGCTAAAAGCCATGGGGCCAAGCGCTACCCCGTAAACTTGTGAGCTAACATAAACCTTTTCTCCTTATGAGATGATTATTTCAGGTATTCGATACAGTGACAGACAGAGAACTGATTAACAGTCACCCTGCTAGTAAGCAGAAGAATGAGAAGTTAGGACCAGTTCTACCATACTCATAAATCCATGCTGCACTGCAGGCAGATATGCCAGGAACTGGATATGACCACAGAGACAGCAAGTAGGGGTTGACTCTTTAATTTTTTCCTTGCTTTAGTGTTCCTCTAAAGCAAAAAAGAAAGACAACATATTTTCCGTTTAGAAAATGTATCAGTCTGCTAAAAAAAATTACAGCCACTTTCCTTGCCTCTCAAAGGCTGCCCATAGTTCTGTGTACCAAGATCCCTGAATGACAAATCCTGGAGCTTAAGTTTAACAAATGACCCAGCCTGTCCCTGGGATATGTGCTATAACTACTATCTCTCAAAGTCTGCTACTTCCTCTAAGCCTCATACCATAGCTCCTCTCCTCTCATGGGAAACAACCCTAATACAAAAACAAAACAACAACAACAACAACAAAAAAAAACCCCACAAAAAACATACTTATCAAAACGTACCTGTCTCTATGTGTACAAACTTATTAAAGTTTCTATAAATACCTTTCCTTACAAAAAGGTTTCATGCTATCGTAGTGGTTGCATCTGTCCTCTGGGTTTGCTTCATGGGTATATAAATCTGTGAACAGCAAGGTGTGGTGACAGACACATTCAATCCCAACTACTTGGAAAGTTGAGACAGGCGGATCCAAAGTTTGAGGTCAGCCTGAAAAACCCAGTGAGATACTATCTCAAAAAAATAATTAAAGGGCTTGGGATGTAACTTAGTGGTAGAGTGCCTCTTGGTTTAATCCCCAGAACCACAAAAGATCAATCAATCAACCAACCAACCAATGGGACAGTAGGACCCCACTTTCAAAAGGGATCCAGAGTCACAAGGACTCTGTTTAGTGTTCTGTTGTCACAATCTAGGAATTTTTGTTGTTCTTACTACTGCTTGTAATGGAACTCAGGGCCTAAGCACATTTTATAACTGCATTACACTGTTTGCTTTGAATATTTTTATTTTGTTTTTCTGAGACAAGGTCTCACTATGTAGTCCAGCGTGGCCTTCAAATTGTGGCAATCTTTCTGCTTCAGTCTCCTGAGTGCTGGATTTCTGCATATACACCATGTCTGGCAGCTGTGATTATTTTTAGCTTTGAAATTTTTTATAATTTTATCTTTGAACTTATGCTTTTAAGTGAAGTGTAATGGAGCAAGGAAATTTTCGCATGAGCAGAAGAGATACGTTGAAAGAAAAAAGCTCTATATTTCAGTACTTTTAATAGCACTTTTTGCCTATTTCTTGAACAATGTCATTTCTATTCCATAGTAGGTTCTATAAATTATGTCACTAGCTTTGCTTCTAACCTTTCCCTGAAGGTGGGTCTTGTGTGTTTGGGTAATCAACTTACTACTCCACACTCATTCTTTTTTTTTTTTTTTCATTTATTTATATTAAACTCACCTTTGAGAACAGAGCCACTATTTTTTAATTCTTTTTATGACAAGTTCTATATACCCCAGTATATAATGCTGTGCAAGGAATATGGAAGATACTTGATAAATACCTATAAAGTCAATATACTACTCCAGTTAGTATTTCTTAATCATTCCATCATAGCCAAAACTTTTTCTATGCTAAATTACAAAATCTACCTGGCTCCCAGAACACTACACAGTATTACCCTACCAAAAAAAAAAAAAAAAAAAAGCCTATCTTTTGTAAGAAAAAATATTTTATATTAGTAAGACAATGATGAGTGGAGGAGTATTAGGTTTGTTTTTAAGATCTTTATTTTCTTTTAACTTTTGTTAAAGCTGAGCATCAAAGCATTTTTTAAGTTTCCTGTTCCAGTATATTAGATTCCAAAACATGGCAACTGACTTTTCCTAAGGGTTGATTGCTTTATGTAATACTTAATTTGAGTCAACAAATGGCTGAGGGAACATCCCCAAATCTTTATCTCACAGGCCAGAGGCAAATAACTGAGGTCAAATTTCCAACTCAAATTCCTAGTACTCTTACACTTTGTATTACTGCTACATTTTTACACTTGCCCATCTAAGGCTCTTCATTAGAATATGACTTATATCCTATGATTCAAGTTCACTGTAGATGAACACATCCATGATAAATCCCACAGGAGCAAACAACACTTCACATATTCCTCAACTGCCGTGGTCATAGTCTGGGGATGCTAAAAAGTCACTTGTATGAAAAAACACAGATAAAACTGGTTAAGCATACTAAAGACTCCAGGTTCAACAGTTTTCTTTTCCCCATTTGGCAAGCTCAGACACAAAGAGCTCAGAAATGTGTCCTTGGCTATTAAGAGGGGAAGGAGATCCAGGACACACATGGAATAAAGCAAAAGTCAATTTAATAACGATGTTCTTTCTCTACCCAAAGATGAAGAAGATATAACATTTATCTTCTAAATAATAATGGAACGACACAGAATCAAATGGCAATGGTTGACGTGTAAAGGAAATGCTCTTCAGTGATTAACAAAACATGTATTTGGAATTCAAAAGGGTAAGGAGTGGACAAGGTGAATTTGAGTTTGAAGAAGTATCATAAGGCTTGTAAGACTCTCAGTTGTAACTTTTCTTAAGCTTAAAAGAAGGTTTTGCTATTCAACTTTAGTGGTAATAATCTAAGAAGGACCAAATGTACACTACATTGAGATATTTTAGGCAGAGTAATTGAGACAGAAGAGTATGCTTTATTCACACAGTGACTAAATCCAGTACACTGCCAAAAAATAGGATTTGGAACAAATTTTGGAATAAAATCTACTCATCTGTTTTGCAAAAAGGAATCAGAAGCACATCAGCGTAATCAGTAATTTTAAACTTGCCTATTAAGTTAAGACACTGATAGCTAACAGATGCATATACAGTATTTGCAAATTTCTTCAACAAAGTTGACAAGCTTTGTACTGCAAGTCTCTTCTTACTGCTCTGGAATATATGTTTATGAATTTCAAATTATGTTCATTACTAATGATTCTGGGTATCTCTCAGTTCTGTTGAAGAATCAGAGACTTTTATAAGAAAGCCCAAAGAGAGGCATTAAACTAGGTTTCAGTAGTCAGTAAACAACTGGGCCCAACGTAAATTAAACAAAAAGGGCTGTCATTGACTAAGTCAATGGAAAATATCCTACTTTTGGAATGACAGTCTGGAAATACCCTAGGTTTGCACTTGAAGCATTTTGGCACAGAGCATGCATTTTAAACTATGTTCTGAATGGACAAATGGGCTCTCACGTAACTCAATAAAACTCACGAGCTGTGGTGGATTAACTAACAGTCAACTCGTAACACCCCACTCAACTGAATCAGTGTGGTTCTGGGTGCAGAAGTCCTACCTGAGAATTGTTGCCAACAGCATAAAAGGAGAACTGGAGGGGAAGAGATGGTGCTGTTGATCCTTCTGTAGAAGCTTGTTATGCTGGTTTTCCTGATACGAACTCAGCTGTTATCATCAAAGGAACGCAGGGTCTTGCTGTCGCTGAGGATGATTACAGTTCTCTTCAGGGGAGCTCCAGTCTTTACCCTGAGCTCCACTGCAGATTCCTCAGCCTGGTAGCACAGACCCTACTTCCTGTTGGAGAAAACTTTCTAGCTTCCACCACTGACCTTTGGGCCTTCCCAGTGCAGATCCTTGATACAGACTTCCATGAGACACTGTTGTGCTAGGCCTCTAGTTGGACTCATGGAAGACATTGCCATGGGCTCTAGGTCTTCAGTTGGACTTCTACAGGACATTGCAGTGGGATTCAGGCCCTCATCTGGATTCTTTGCATCTCTGCTGTGTGGACAGATCTCCTGCACTCTTCTGCATTTGACTCTTTGGGTGAACATTATGAAATAATCCTATAAATTATGTGTCCTGTATTAAATCTTTTCCCTTGTACACTGTGACTACAATAGAAGCTTACTCAGTTTGGAAACTATAAACATAGTATTCCTCACCTTATCTATAGAATATATGTTCCAAGCCGGGCGTGGTGGCTCACGCCTTTAATTCCAGCACTCGGGAGGCTGCGTTCTGAGTTCGAGGCCGGCTTGGGCTACAACGCGAGCACAAGGCCAGCCTGAGCTACACAGTGCGACCCTGCCTCAAAAAACCAGGGCTGGGAGTTTGGCTCAGTGCCTTAAGCGCCTGTCTGGCAGGTGTGAGGCTGTGAGTTTGATCCCCAGTGCCACACACACACACACACACACACACACACACACACAAAAAGAATATATGTTCCAAGAACTCCAATGGATGCCTGAAATGGTGGAGAGTACTGAACTCTACAATTTAATGCATTTTCCATTAATATTTTACATGCACTCTGGCTATAACTTTGGCAGTATGAGGTGGGACAGTAATACTAGCATGGATTTCCTTTTTCACAATTTCATGGATAGAATATTCATTCTTACTACAGATCTTAGAAACTAAGCATATGATTATTTTTCATTTCCTAAAAATTAACGGTTGCTTTTCAATTAAAGGAAGCACTTTATAGCTCCTCTCTGTCATATCCAAATTGCAAACATCATTACTCTTGCACTTTGGGGCCACTATTAAACAAAATAAGGGTTACTTGAACACAAGCACAACTATACTGCAATACAGCAACAGCTGAACTAATTGAGATGTTTGCTAAATAATTAACAAGTGGGTAGCATATATAGCATGGATATGCTGGACAAAGGGATAATTCATGTGCTAGGTGGGACAGAGACAGATGGCATGAGATTTCACCATGTTACTCAGAATGATATGCAATTCTGAACCTATGGACTTCAGGAAAAGTCCATTTAATACACTTGGACCCTTTACTATGGGTAAGTAAGAACTGTGGAACTGTAAGGGAACTACTGCATGACAGTATGAAATGCAGAACTGCTGTATGATACACCACACGGAGAAATGTGATATTTGCAACTGAAGTCTTACATAAAGGTGACACTGAGAAAAAAATAACGGAATAACTATACACATAACCATGAACGAGGCCATATCTCTTTGCTTTATATTGTAGCCAGAACTACATATGGACTGAGAATACCACAGGCACACACAAACTTCTTTTAACCTCAAACTGGTTATATTAGTCAGATACTTCTCACAAATGTGAATTATATATAGGATAGTTACAGAAAGAATACACATATTGAAGATCACTGTGACAGATTAATGATCAACTTATAACACCCAGCTGAACTGAGTCAGCGCGGTGCTGGATACAGAAGGGTCACCTGAGGAATGTTGCCAACAGCATGAAAAGAAAAAATGTGGGGAAGATGGTGCACTGCTGATTCTCCTGGAGAAGCGTGCCATCTGGTTTTCTTGATATAAACTCAGTTGTTCCCTTCGTCAGAGGAGCTTGGCACCTCACTGTCACTGAGGATGGTTATGGTTCTCTTCAAGGGAGCTCTGCTCCTTACCTTGAGCGTTGCTTCCCGGCTCCAGTGCAGAGCCCTCAGCCCACTGACCTTTGGGACTTCCCAGTGCAGATCCTTAATATGGACTTGCATGAGACACTTTTACAGGCTCTAGGCTTCCGGTTGGATTCATGGAGGACCCTGCTATGGGCTCTACGTCTTCAGTTGGACTTGTGTAGGACACTGCCATGAGATCCAGGCCCTTGGTTGGATTCTTTGGGTCTCTAACATGTGGACAGATCTCCTGTACTCTTTTGCACTTGACTCTTTGGGTGAATATTATAAAATAATCCTATAAATTATTTGTCCTGTATTAAATATTTTCCCTTGTAAACCCTGACTACAACAATCTCTAATTTTGCTGAAGGTCCTTTGTAAGAATTTTGTAAAGTCCTTTCAAAATCAAACTTTTTCTCCAAAGCTTGAGCTACAGAAACAGGCACAGGGTGTCAAAGAATTTACCTGTGATATTTGTATCTTTGAACTCTAAGGATATTGAGGTGTCATTCAGCACATATACATCGGTTTTGGCTTGGAACTAAACTTTACAAATTCTGAAATATCTTTATTGTCCCTTCCCTTCCAAAACAACAAACAAACCCAACAAGTACAGCTAATGATATTTCATTAAAACCAAGAAACAAAAGACAAAGCATTAGAACCAAAAGTGAATGTTAGCACAAGAAGCATGCAGACTACCCAATCTAAAAATGAAGGGAGTAACAAAATGAACCTAAAACCATGTAACACACATATGAATACAAATCTGTTAGTCATCTTTTCTACTTGTTTCTCCCACTTCAAATCTTACTAAAGCTTTTGCACTTCCCTAAGAAAACTTTCAAGTTAACCAACTTCCTTCTTATCTCGTTGGCAGTTAAGTGATACCAAGAAGAAGCTCTGCCTACTGCCGAGCCATTTTCTCAGTACTTTAGATACAGCATTTCAACTTACACAGGAAAAAAGTAAAGTCAGTTCTATTCCTATAACTATGTTATAGGTGAGGAAACGGAAGAGCAATGAGATTGAAAAACCTGCCTAGTGGCCTGGGTGACAAATGTTAAGAGAACTCTTTGAATCACTCATGAATCATGATCATTTGTCCCCGAGTTATTTATACTTACTGTTAAATTATTTTCAAGATTTTTGTAGTGCTTTATTTAAATGTCACTTGATGGATGGCAAAAATTCTGCATATAAATGTTTGCGCGTCCATGTAACTGTGTATAGTGTAGGTATAGGATGAGTTATGCATAAGTTTGTTGCAATGAATTCACACACAGGAAAAAAGAAACTCATGTTTTATTTGGAGCCTAAAAGGTGCTGGTGAGTGTATATTATCTGCTAACTTAATCTTCCAAATAATCCTGCAAAACAAATGCTTTCTTTCTAGTTTTTTTTCTAATGTTTGTTATTTTAAAAACAGGTATGAAGACTGTAGCTGAGCAAACTACTAAATTTAACGTCATAAGTAGTAGATAGAAAAAAACCCCACAAGTAATACATGGCAAAAGCAAGACCCAATCTTGCTTCCTGGTATTCAGTATTACCTACTTGTCTTATGAGTCTCTTCTTTTAGTTCCCAAAGACCCAGAACACTACACTGTTCACAGGATCCTGCCAATGTGACCACAGACTGTTTTCTGCCCTGTAGTTCTCACAGAATAACCTACAATGTTTCTGTCTCATATTCTGTCTTACTACATTTTTTTTTTTTCGTACCAGGGATCGAACTCATGACTTTGTGCTTGCCAGGCAGGTGCTTATGCGATTGAGCTAAATCCTGAGCCTGTTTTACTACTTTGAAGGAAATTTCACTGATTGTTTCAATCACACCTTCCAAGTACTGACAACACCCTTTAAATTTAGTGGCAATGGAATCCAGAAACCTGGTGCCATCAATAGTATTAGTCATACATTTTCTTTCATTATTGTAGCCACAGTTATTTTTGTGCTGTAACTGCAGTAACTTATCATAGGTACAACCTGGGTAGGAAACGAAATAGTTTTGCATTTCAAAGTAGATAAGTAGTCATTCCAGAAATATTAAAATAAAAGTAAAACCAAGGATTTCAAAGTTTTGGGGCCAGATTCACTCTAAGATATAGTTATTGAGATCCATTCAGTACACAAGAATATGCATGTGTATACACATTGCATAAACAAGAAAAAGATCTTACACACATCGACCTGGTATCACTGTAGCTCCAGGAATGGTGCACCACTCAGGGGAGAGGGAGAGAAACAAAAAAATCTTTAAAAACAATGTGTCTGCTTACTATCACACATTCTATTAATTTCTATGCAATTCAAGTTTTTTGAACACACAACCACAAAAGTCTTTATGTGACTTCCTAGTCACACTGCAACCAACAGCTTGAAAACACAGGGATTCAAAACATACTGCTTCAATTTTTTTTGGTACTGGGATTGAGCTCACAACCTTGCGCTTATCAGGCAAGTGTAGGAGCCACTGAGCTAAATCCCTGGGTCCCGTGTTTTAATTTTAATATTTTGGACAGGATTCAATAAAAAAGGATGATGGCATAATGAATATTTAATGATTTATTTTCTTCTGTCTGGCTTAGCATACTTAAATGACAGTGTCACTGTTATCTATGAGGCAGTTTCCTTTTTCATCCTATGTATCCTTTCTTGCCATTTGCCTTTTGTATCAGATAAGTGCATCACCCACTTGAAAGTTGAGTGAACTGTAATTTTTATGCCTTCTGAAAATTATATTTCTAATTGGGTCTATTTTTATTTTGCTTTATTTCATTTGGTTCCAAATGTATTAAAACTGATTTCATCAAAATAGACTTTTCAGAAAGGTATGCTAAACTTTAGGTCTGTGATTTTCAGGGCAAAATTCACCCTTTAAAGAAACAAAACAAGGCTCCATTCTGGACTCTTTCTAGTCTTCCAATCTGAACTTCTCTAATCCTTTCACTGTTTACAAAAGAGATAATCAATGGTGCTGGTAGGTTTGCTTCTTTTTTCTTGTTTGCTTTCTTGTAGTACAGAAAATTGAACCCAGGGTCTTCACACTGAGCTATCTCCCTAGCACTTTTTAACATTTTTTTACTTAGAGACAACGTCTTGCTAAATTGCTGAGGTTAGGCTCAAACTTCCTATCTTCCTGCCTCAGCCTCCCAGAATACTGGGATTATAGGCTTTCACCACCATGCCAGGCTACCAATGGTGTTTTGATAAACTTGGCTATCTTTTTCACTATCCAGAAATGCAAATAGCTAGTCTTCTAGATTTCAGTACCATTATTCCATTCAAATAGTATTTCAAGAACTTTTCTCTGTATTGAATATTGGACCTTTATCCTTTCTAAAATGACATTTAATCCTGGTCTCAGATAAAACATTTTTAATCTTTAAACTTTAAAAGAAAAAAAGATAAAAGTTAATTTTTTAGTATGTTATTAGATTTAAAAAACTTTCTGAAATCCAGATGTGATGGTGCATGCCTGCAATCTTAGTTCTCTGGGAGTCTGAGGCAGGAGGATCAAGCTCAAGCACATCAAGTGCAACTTATTGCCTTAGACAGAGTAAGACCCTGTCTCAAAAAACAAAAAAACAAAACAGAAACATACAAAGGCTGGGGATATAGCTCAGTGCAAAAGTCCTAGATTCACTCTTCAGTACTGAAAACAAAACAAAACAAAACAAAACATAGATAACACAATTATTATTTCCCACTTTGGACACTTTGTACTCAAGTATTTTTTTTTTAAAGATATACATTTAGCCTTTAAAACAATGAAAAGGAAAAACAGAAAATTATATTAGCATACAAGCAAATACTATCTGGTAGTAGACTGCCCATTGTTATCACTTTATTATGGACATTCCTGAGAAAACATGAGCCACGACAAGATACTTAAGAAGCTAGAGTCCTCTATTACTCAAGAATTTCTTCCAAATCAAAAGCAGAACCAGCCCAGCCCCCATGTGCACGCAGGGTGCCATCAGGACTCTCCCACAGGCAGCCAGTATGGGTCGGGAGAATGTCAGCCACACTTTGGAGAAGCCACGAATGTCTGGAGAAGCCTGTCCTGTACCCCACCACCTCCTAGGGAACTTGGGCTAAGAGAAACCCAGGTGTCCAACCCATCTTCCTACTCTTTGGGCAGGTAGCCAATGTGGGAAGCACCTGGGACCCCACAACTTGCTCATCTGGAGGGACCCAGGAAAATGTCAAGACGAAGGAGCAAAAGGCAACCTCTGGCCCTCAGCCCAAACAGAACAAGTCTAGGAGACATGAACATGGAAGAAAGTGGAAGTTGCACACCTGAAATTTCTGAGATGATAGCAACTGAAGTAAAGAAACTACTTCATGAAGACTGTAAAACAAATCAGATCAGAAATAACATCTCAGGTAAAAGAAGAAATTATAAACATAATAAAAGGGTTGCTGATCATATCTAAAGAAGACATAGATTAAAAAAAAAAAAGAGGAACATAGGAGAATGAGGGAAACCTTGAACAAACAATATACCAAAGAATTGGAATGCATGAAACAGACTCAAAGAGATATCCAGGAAATTAAAAACTCCACTGAAACCTGGCAAAACCCCTTGAAAGAAACTGAAAGATATTCAGACCGTGAAGGCAGGATTGCAGCTAGTGATTCCAAAGGAAAGATCTCTTAAAAATAACAAGGAACCAGGAAATAACAATTCAATGGCTGCATGATGACACAAAGAAAAATAATTTAAGAGTGACAGGTGTCAGCGAAAAAGCAGGAGTAAACACAAATGACATAAAGAGACTATTTACAAAAGTAATAGCAGAAAACTTCCCAAGCATGGGAAAAGAACCTGACATACAGGTAAGTGAGGCATACAGAACTCCAACTAGCCATAACCAAAATAAATCTACACCCAGATATACAATCATCAAGATTCCTGAAATTCAGCATAAGAACAGAACATTAAAGGCTGTTAGAGGGGGGAAAAAAAAAAACAGATCACCTATAAAGGAAAACCCATTAGAATCACAGCAGACTTCTAAACACAAATCATCAAGTCAAGATAAGCTTGGAGTGAAGTGTTTCAAATCCTGAAAGAAAACAACTTCCAACCCAGATTGATGTACGCTGCAAAACCATCTTTCAAAATGAATGGAAAAACAAGATACTTCCATGTTAAAGAACAATTGAAGGAATTCATGACCACCAAACCAACCCTACAAAGAGCACTCAAGGATATTCTAAAGACAGAGAAAGATGACCACAGTCCCAGTAACAGTAGCAGAGTGGGATCACTGAGTGTAGCAGACATTGAATAGAGGGAAAAAGTAGGGAGCCAGTGGTAGGAGAAAAGCAAGGCAGAGACAAACCAGGGCATGTTGGCCATAATCATTAATGTAGATGACCTCAATTCACCAATAAAAAGAAACAGAGTAGATCAAGAAACAAGATCCATTAATATGCAGTATGGAAGAAACACATTAACTCAAAAGGAAATTCACACACTGAAAGTCAAAAGAGAGCTCTATGCAACAGGGAACCAGAAAAAACCATAGAATAGATACGAAAGATATGGCATACAATGGAAAGCTACTTAGCTATAAAGAAGGATAATTTTAAGGCTCCTGTAGGTAAATGGATGCAACTTGTGATTATACTCTTGGGTAAAATGGTTTGGATTTACCTAGGTGAACATCATGTTGTCTTGCTAGTATAAAAAAATGGAAGGAGTTAGTGGAATCCAAAATGTACAACAGATATTGTGAAAGTGAAAGGGAAGGAAATGTTTAAAAAGGAAAGATGGTAGCCATTGTTAAGTCCCTATTATTTTGTTTTAAAGCCCTGTATTGTTTTCACTGCTTTGTTTTGATTGGTTTCATTGTGTTTTGTTTGGTTTGATTTTATTACATCTGATGGCATGGGCAGCTATTTTGAAGATAACAAGATATATCATGGCAGCCATTGTTGATTTCCTATTATTTGTTCTGAAGTCCAGGATCATTTTCACTGTTTTGTTTTGATTGGCTTTATTTTGTTTGGTTTCATTCTCTTAAAAATAAAAAATTAAGAAAAAAAGCAGCTCACAATGTTGGGAGCACTGCCTACCTTTACCATTGAAAGAGGAAGTATTTTATATACTTCATGGAAACACTGGCCATCAGGACAGAAATGGTTAAACTGTGCCTGAGACTTAGAACCTCAAAGAGTCATGAAAGATGCAGAGACTGGCTCTTGCCTTGGTTCTTGTATCTTTAAAATTTGCACATTTGATTGTCCTACAGATGATACAGCATTACATGTCAGAGGAGATAAATTCTGTAACTCAGAAACAGACTCTTTTCTTGTAGTTGAGAAGTTTTTTAAATGGCAAAGATCTCTGGACATGTATAGAAAATCTTAAAACACTTCACTGAGAGTAAGGAAAGATGAGTAACACTTCAAAAGAGGAATTGTGAGAGAAAGTATCTAAGTACTACAAGGTATGCTCTTGTAAATACCAGTTGGCTAGTGAAACATAGGAATTGTCTTTTAAACTCCATCTTACTACATGCTAATGTACTGTCACTATTAAATAGATAATCAATATTGTGCCAATGGCTGAAATCTTTGTACCCAAAGCACTGAGATATGTCATCCAAAATTTTAAAAGTACAACATAAACATTATTCATGATAAAGTTCTTTCAGACTTTTGACCTATTTCTGGCATCAAACAAAGCTAGAAATTGCAGGCACTGAAGATTGTGGTCTCTGATCACTAACCAGTACTTTCTCTTCATACTATGTCTTGTTTATTCATTTCTTCCCCAAAGCCAAAAAGAGACCATCTCTTTAGCTACTGCAGCATTTGTACCAGATGCAAATAATCACAGGGGTGTATTCTGACTGCTACTCTGTCATGTGAACAAGATAAACTGAAACCTTCTACTAGTCCCTGTGCTTCCTTTTTGTTTTCTACATTCCCCACCAAAATGTTTTCCAACTGCTCTAAAGAATTGTTCTTTTACTATTCTATTCTTGCTTCCTCGAGATTAAAGTTAAAACTTACATTAATAGAATATGATTATTTTGGTGGTTTTTTTTGGTACCAGGAATTGAACTCAGGACCTTGTGCTTGCCAGGCAAGTGCTTATGCCATTGAGCTATATCTCTGGCCCCTAGGATGTTATTATTAATTAGAAAAAATTTACATTTCTATATTTTGGCACTGTCATTTTAGTATTGTGGCTGACTGGAAGTCTGAAAAACAAATATTTCAAGGTAAGACAAATAAAAAACTTAACAGTATTTCTATGCAATTTATTTCAAGGTTCTAAAAATACCTTGATCATTTTCATTAGTATATCCTGGCAATAGCATTTCTGCTTTGTTATGAAAAAAACTACCGATCTGTAAAATGTAAAAGAAAGGGTACTTTTACACACACAAACACCACACCCCTGAGCATCTTAATTCCTGCTAATCTTCCTCAGCCTAAATGAAAGTTCTCCTTTCATAGCTCTATATCCACCCTCATTGTTAAATTAACTGACCACAATAAAATACTACCTTCAACTTTTTAATCAACTTTTTTTGTGGGTAGAAGACAGCAATACTGGCATGAACTTTGACACCAAGAAACTTATGAAAGTTT
The DNA here is from genome assembly GCA_004363535.1 of Dasyprocta punctata. Taxonomy (NCBI): domain Eukaryota; kingdom Metazoa; phylum Chordata; class Mammalia; order Rodentia; family Dasyproctidae; genus Dasyprocta; species Dasyprocta punctata. The sequence goes on along the minus strand of RJWM01000077.1, from coordinate 96,761 downwards.
GTCATCCTCATTTTCTTTCACCAATCAACCTAAAATTACAAGTCTCCATAAAAATTGTAAATTGTAGTAGTATTTTAATCTTGAAAAATTTTTATTGTTCTACCACTACTAATTTGGTTAGGAAATGCCTCACATTCTTAAGATGTTGTATTAATCTGGATAACTGTTTCAGGTAAAAGATTGTTTTGAGTTCTCTGATTATTACAGGCATTACTGCTTACAATCCAATGGGTTTGTGCATAGCTGCTTTTCGTCTTTAGCAAAAGAGATGGAATTCTGAACACAATGAAGTTGATTTTTGATATGTAAAAAAGCAAAAGTGGAATAATCATTGATCTACTACAAGACTGCAATTTCTATGTTAAGAAAAATCTGATGTGAGAAAACAGGCTTAATAGGAGTTTTATTTGCCAATCAGATTGAATCATCAGTAATCTGTGGAAATGGCAGAAAGGAATATCTCCAAAACTCAATTTGTCAATATTTCAACAGTTTTAGGACCCGTGATTTAGCTCGGCAGCACAAGCACCTGCCTGGCAAGAGCAGAGTCATGAGTTTGATTCCTGGTACCACAAACCAACCAACCAAACAAACAAACAAAAGAAAACAAAGCAACAATTTTAGTCATTAGAGAGACTAATAAAGACCAGATATAAGGCTCTTCATCAATCGTTAGACCACCCTTGAGGGGAGGTGAAAAAGGGATGGCAACAAAGAAAGGGAGGGGAGGGCTGACTGGAGATTATCTTTACTCTTCCATTTCACAGAGGGAAAAACAAAAAAGGCAGAGAGGAGAGATCATGACAAACACAGAAGGCTCCAAAGAGGGCAAATGATAATTATTTTGGAATGATCTGCATATTTTCAGAAGATCTATGAGGAGCAACATCTGGAAAAGCATAGTCCCACCTCATTTTTTACTCATGTCAAATTCATCAAAGCTGAAAATCAACCTGAAGACGACATCGTAACACCTACATAAACAATTACTTTGTTAAGTGTCAAGGCAATGAGAAGTCCTGAAACAAAATAGATTTTTCAACAATTGAGATATGACCTGAAGATTTCAGACACATTGTTCTGTAAACAACAAAGCAGACGATAATCTAATTGATACTGCTATTAAACTTTTTAAAGAAGATACAGCCTTATTTTTGTCTTCTATTTGGAAGAGATCCAATATGATTCCATACATTCATCAGATTTGACTATGAATAAGTACAAACTATAATAATAAAAATAACCTGTTATACAATATCCTTGGCTATCCAATGCTGAGGGCATCAAAGGATAGCACTAGCCTCTGAAAGAATTATCTAATTTATTATTTTATTGATCCCAACAGCAACTACACAGAATTGGTTGAGATGAGGGGAATGAGAGAGTGGAGAAAGGAGAGGAAAAGAAAGCTCTAACCAAGTCAGTGGTAAATATTAAGAAGTCCTGGTAAAGTGATAAGAGGCAAGATTATAAGTCTCATACAACTCTATGTAAAGAGCTGAAAAAGCCTTCTGTGAACAAGGTCAATCAAGAAGATCAGATTTTTGGTTTGAAAAAATGGTTTTGACAGAAGTTATCATGTGAAATATTCAATCCAGCCAGGTGTGGCAGTGCTTGCCTAGACCTCAGGAGGCTGAGACAGGAGGATCATGAGTTCAAGGACAGGCTAAACTACAGACCAAGACCCTCTCTCAAAAAACAAACAAAAAATCAGTCTCTGTACTCAAGAGTTCTGTACATGTTGCTTTATAGAATATGGAAAAAGTAAAATGTAAATGTTTTACCACACCACACCATAATTACCTTAAGCAAGTTGAATTAGATGGAACTTTTCTTTATGACATATTTGACTTTTCTACAAAATGATCTATTTTGTAATATGTACCTTTCTTTAAATAAGCAAAATCATTTTGTTGTAAGAGAAGGATTTAACAAATAGCAGAAAAAAGTGTATTGAGAAATATTATTTTTTGTGGGTATAGGGAACTTGATCTAGTGATTACAAGACAAATGGAGTGAGAAATCCCAGGAGTACCATTTTCAACTTATTTTCTAAGAAATCATTTAACCTAAGACAGCCTCAGACACAGAAGTTAGACTTGACCAGTTAGAAAATTAGGAAACGGAAGCTTGAACACATTCAAAGGCAGTGGAGAGAATGCTGGTAAACTGCTTTTGCTGTGGTCTTAAAAGAACGTTAAGTGTCTAAATATACTATTTGGATGTACATTTAACATGCTAGGTAGACATTATAAAATTATTTTATAATCCTTTAAATACTTCAAATAATAGCTCTAGAAAATATGTGAGAAAGTATACTATTCATTCCTTTGGGTAGGAAATATTATCTAATATACATATATAATATGTATTTTAATATTTAATTATTTATGCATAATTTAATCATACATAATTTAATTATACACACATACATATACACACATTTGTTTGTTTGTTTGTTTGTTTTGTACCAAGGATTGAACTCATGATCTTGGGCTTGCCAGGCAGGTGCTGTGCTGCTGAGCTATGTCCCCAGTCAATATTATCTAATATTGCTCATTATGTATTCCTTTAAATATTAGAATCTCAAGAAATGAAGATTCAGTAACTTGCTGTCTCCTCATGATGGTCTTTTATTGTCTCATGAGTTGCATGCTTCGAAGCATCCAGCTGAAGTGCCTCCTGCTTTTATACAAGTTCCCTGGCTCTTACTTGGTTATTCTCCTTCATATTACTAAAGACAGTAATTAAATCTGGCTAAAAATGACTGAAGACTTGCAGTAACACTCACTGGATGTACTGAATCCAGACAATAAGAAGAGTTGGGAGAAAAAATAAAATTTCTTTTTCCTATATTTTCTCGCTCAACTTAAAAATATACCTATTAGTTCTGAAAATAGACTATCGAAAGCTAATTTCATTTTCCAAGTTATGAGTATGCAAGACAAATATTTAAATTGAAAAGCTTTATGTAGTACACTTTTTTTTTTTTTTCCCCACCTAGCAATGGTGAGAACTGAATCTGGGGTCTGTTGCATATCAAGCAAGAATTCTACCAACGAGTTACATCACTTGCCCTAGATATTCATTTCAAACATTTTTAAAGTATCATGTGCTGAAAAGCAGTAGTTAAAACTTTTTAAATTAAAAACCTTCATACAATGATTATGGCTACTAGAATCTTTATTTATTGATTAATTGACTGATTATACTGGGGATTGAACACAGAGCCTTTGCACTGAGCTACATGCCTACTCCCTCTCCACCTTGTTAAAAATACTTTCTGACCAGGTCTTACTAAGTAGCAAGGTTGCCTGGGCTGGTCACGATCTTGTTATTTTCCTGCCTCAGACTCCAAGAACGCTGGTTTTTAAGTATGCCACCACGCCCAATTAGAATCACATACTTTGAGTTTAGAGATTTTAATAGTGCTTTATCGTTTTACCGTTGACATGGCAAATTGTTCCAGTCACAAGATGTTTAGTTTTCCCTCAAATTTAACCAAACCTTCATTTCATTAGAGAATTATGCATAAATCAACTGTTTCTCTGTATATTTTTGATGTTCACTGACCTTTCCTAAGGTTCTTTTTTCTTCTAAATTTTAGTTTATTAGTACATGTGTATAGTACATTATATTTACATACCTTGTGGGAAGTTGGTACACGTACATAACACATCTTAATTCCTGGTTTCATCTGCTTTTCCTTTCCTCCTGCCACTCCATCTCTGTGGGGGTGTACATGTTTGTATTACACCCTGTTTACATTCCTTGTGTGGAGTTGATACGTGTACATTCCTCTTTCCACTGCTTATCCCTTCTCTCCTTCCTTCCTACCTCCATCTTGATCCCCTTCCCCTTTAAGAAAGATCTATCTCCCTACTTCCTATTGTCTACCTTTTATTTAAAATTCTTTGCCAGGCAGTTTGTGTATCTCTGTTTCTTTAGAGTCATTTACTGGCACTATTTTGGCATTTTGCTGACATTGTGTTTCCCTGATTGCTCTTGCTCCTGCAGTTATCAATCCACGTCTGCACATTTAAAATAGGTACATACCCAAGATTGTGTTTATTGGTAATATCCTTCCATAGCAAGCCTACCCAGAGATTCTGGCAGGGCATCGGGTACCTAAGTTTGAGACTACCATAGCACTGACTGTGGGACCATGCAGAGGCTGGCACAGTGCCGGACTGGTGTTCTCTTGCCACTAAGGTGGCAAGGTATTACATCATGCCTGAAATTTAGGGTGTGGAGGAATGCCTACAATTTAGGGCTAATCTGAAGTGCAAGGGCACTGTGGTTGGCCAGAGGTGATGCAGACTATAGATCAAGTTTGCCTCTAAGGGTCTTTGGGTTCTGACATGCAACTGGGGCAGGCCTGTAAGATCAATTTGAGGGTACCACCCTAGAATCAGAGATCTCAGAAGTCTCTGCCCAGAGCTCAGTTTTGCTCTGGAAGGCTTGGTGCTATGGTCCAAGCAAAATCCTATGCTAGTTTACCTCTCTGTCCCCTAATCAGACAGTATCTCTCTATAGCATGCTGCTTCAGGTTAGGGGACAGGTGATAAGGGTAATGGAAAACTGTCTTTCCTATACTCTTCAATGTGACTTATCATTGTACTACAACGAGGTACTATGATAGTTTAACATAGTTTTCTTATTTCTTGGGAAAGTATTTTTGTGCGTGAGTAGTTGTTTAAATTGATGTTTCTGTGGGGGAAATCACTCAGAAGTCCTTTTCCACCATTTTATTCTATCTTGTTCCCTTGAAGGATAGAAAACATAGTTTGTGGTACATGCATATGTATGTGTATGAAATATATCTTACTTTGGGTTTCTTCCAAGCATTTGTTATTCTGTATCAAGTAATCTTACAAAAACCCCTGTGAGACTGATAGTAAATATGTAATGGATAAGCAAGGGGAGTCACTGAGTGCCTAAGATCTATGGAGTAAGTGTAGGATCATCAGAATGATCAACTTCCGACGCAGGTTAGTTTCACTGTATGCACACAGCCTGGCACTGATAGAGACTTCAAGCTTAGTTTAATACTTTGCCATTAAATTCTTCATCATCTTGAAATTCTTAATCTTTGAACATGGTGTCACAAATTTGCAAGTTGCTCTGGATATACTATATTATATAGCCTTTCTGCCACCTTGTCTTTAAAGCCCATTGTTACTCTAGGTCAATTAATTTTTTGGCGACTTTAAATACAGTAATATTGGGGTTCCATATTCTTCCTCAGGTTTTTCTCCTTCTTTCTAAGAGGCTTATCACCATATATTGATGATAACTCAATTCTTAGAACCAAGAGATCAGGCTTGGTGCCACGGTTGGAAAGACCAACCTCTAAACAATTGTAGGCCAAAAGTAAAAGAAAGAAATCCCCAGCAAAGTGAACTTGCCTGCACTTTAATCCTAACACACCCCTAACTTTTGTCTCAAATTCTGGAATTTCATTTGATCTGTCTTGTGTCCTCTGTCTTATGCTGCATCTAGCTCTTTTGGAACAACATCCTAATGTGTGTAGAATTTTCACCACTATGTTTAATCTTGGAATCACAACCTTGCACACAAGGCCAAGCCTAGGCTTGACATATTCTTCCAAAATTGTGTGTGTGTATGTGTTCACTTGTGTGAACCCTAATCAGTCTTTTTCATTAACTTCAAATGCACTGAAATGAAAAGGTCTGAGTGTACTTCAGCGTTTTCTCCTTGGTGCAAATCTGCCAGGCTCTTCTGGCATTCAGGAATTGGCACAGAGCTATCTCCCTTCCAGGAGCAAATACAGCCTCCTCAGATTTACTAGGGTCTATGCAGGCTGGAGTCTTTACACTATTCTGATTATAACTTCACTACCAGCTGTGCTGTCACCAACTCAGGTCAACATTCCCACACCACCCAGAAGGAGCATGTTCCCTCAGAGTTTAAGGGGGAATCAGTGCTTTTGTGAAAGAAACTCTACCAAAGGGAAAGCTGGAAAAATGAGCCAGAAGCAGTAACTGGGGTCTTTTGAAAACTAGGTTTTAAAAGGCCTCCTTTTCCTTCCCATTCCATCTGTTCTCTAACCCTTCCATTAACCCCCCAGAGCCTCTTGTTCTTGCTCCCTTCCCCAGAACTTAAGCAATAGACAAAAGACACTCTTACTTCCTTACAAGTCAAAAAAACTGAAATAGACTGGAATATGGCTAAGGGAAACCTGACGAAGAAAATTAATAAGCCACTAATTACCTAGATAGACAGATGCCACAAACGATCATGTTTCACAGAGTAATTGTGAGATGAGAAAAAGAGGGAAATATTTTCAAAATGGATAGAATTTAGAAATTCTGAAACAGTCACACAATCACTAAGCTTATTCCCCACTGAGAAAGCATATTTCCCATGTTCATTATTGTTTTGGTTTTTACTTTTTAATATTTAGATACAAAATCAAATGCACCACTAAGTTTACTTTGGTGCACAAGCACCGATCAATAAGGATTTTAAAAAATTACCTTAAATGCGCATTTTTTAATCTCTGAATTTCATGTTAAGAGTTTTAGTGGACTGATTTATAATTTGTCACCTTTTGTCTTTTTTAGCAGTGTGTCATTAAGTCTTTAATTTGGCGTTTCCTGTAGTATGTAGTAGGATATATGCTGTTTTAAATCCAAGGACTGCAGACATAGATGGTGGGTAAAGATCTGTGAACCATAAGTAAATTCTTATAAGGAACATACAAAAAAGATTGTTCTTCAGTCAGACTTAAGCCATTACTTTTTTCTAAAGAAGAAAAGGCACAAGTTAAGAAAAAGGCACCGTCAAAGACCTTCTGCCCAAATGTGCATCTCCATGAAGTTTCCTGCTGAGTGCATATGAATGCACCGTGATCTGGGAAAAGGATCCAAATAGGATTTCAAACATCCAAAAATTTTAACTCAAACATTTAGGTATTTCACCATGCTGCTATTCATTCATTCACTGATTTTTTTTGTCTTAGTTTAAAGAGATGCTAAACAAAGGGAGGCAAGCTCTACATGTATTTACATTCCAAAACTAAGCTCCCCTCACCATCCCCCAAGTCTGTCATCCCTTCCCAGCTAAACAAACCGTAAAGTCCAGCCCTAACTTGGGAAGGAAAAGCAACAGACTCGGTAAGAAAGTTTCTCCCTTTTCTTTAACAAAACAGAACTAAGCATTCACAATGATCAATGAATGTATTCTAGCTCCCATTTCTTTTAATGATTTTCACACTTTAAAATAACATATGTATGCTAAATTAAGGAACAAGATTAGAGACTACTAATTTGGTACAACTGTGTTCTTTATTCTTGAACAGTTTTTGGTCAATAAAATGCTTCTGGCATCTTTGCTGCTAACTTTAATGAAAATAATTTATAAAATTGATCAATTTATGATTATAAAGTATAGCACACTTTCTGAATCCCTAAATGAGACAAGCATTTTATTAAGTTACAAGGACCTTAATCTAGTTGAAAAGTATGTAAGTTTGTTATCTAATAAAGTTTCTCAAGTGATATTATTTATGATATTACCCATACACATCAGAAGTAAGTAAACTATTGTTCAATTGGGCTCACATTTGCTTGGAGACAAGACTAAAGTAATTGACTATCTCCTATTCCGTATTTCTGAGAGGCTCTACATTATTATTTTTGGAAGCTTTATCTTAGCAAATGAGCTGAGAATCTTCATAGCAACTTAAAGTGGTAGTTGGTAATCTGCAGAGGGCTGTTCTTACAAATCTATTATTTGTTCAAAGGATTTCTTAAATACATTCAATATCATGTTGAACATTGTATGAATATGTTGGGGCCATAAAGTCACTTAATTACCTAAATCGCTGTAAGCGTTTACAAAACTTGAAATTTTGATCTTCGATAGATACATACTTTCAGAAAAATAATCAACTCCTAAATTTGAAAAAGAGATGCTGATATTACAACATCGCATTCTAACACCCACGCCAACATAGCCTTATATAAGCAGACAGACTTGATTGCATCAAAAAATTTACAACAGCCAGTCAGTCATGGCATATGCCTGTAATGCACTTTGAGAAGCTGAGGCTGGAGGATTTTAAGCTATGTCCACCTGGGTGACTTAGTGACACCTTGTCTCGAAGTTAAAAGTGCTGGGGATATAGCTCTCAAATTCCAGTAATACAAAACAAAATCTAGAACGAACAGTAGCATTTCTGGACTGGACTGCTATAAATCGAAGAGTCAAGTATAAGCACTATCTTCCTTTAAAAAAAGACATAATTTCACTGCTTTCCACAAAATATCAACAAAAACATTAAACCCTTTAATCTACAGTATACTTTGCAATTATTCTTTTCTTCTCACATCTGAAAAGTAAATCAGCAGTTCTCAAATGTGACAGTACAACCACCAATAAAAAATGTAAGCTTTGACTTTTGTTAAAACTAGTCTGACAAACACTAAATATATCTGCAGATCTTAAAGAAATAAAAATCTAAAGGAAACTAAGACATACTAAAGGTCCCAAATAAGTTAATAATATTAAAGTTAACAATATTAAATTTAATATTAAAGTTTTCCAAATTTAGCAAAAGACACAAACTACTGATTCTTTGGGGGAGGGTTTAGACCCTTTACACTGAGATATATTCCCAGGCCTTTTAAAATTTTTTCATTCTTTTAAATTTTGAGTTGCTCCGGTTGCTCTTGAACTTGCAGTCCTCCTGCCTTAGGGCCTTAAAGTGCTTGGATTACAAGTATGCACAACTATGCCAATTTTTAACGTTACTTACAAACAGAAAAATCATCCATCTAAAACATTAAAGAAACTAAAAATCAATGGTGATCTAACCCTCTGCTCCCTAAAAGGTCAGCAGAGATTGTGCAGGGAACATGCAGCATGAAATGGGACATTTTCTCACCTCCTACAGCAGTGGCCCAGCAGGCCAACTTGTATAGCACTTTCACACAGCCCCATAGAAACAAGGCCAACCCCTTGCTATAAGTAGAGTAGTATGGAGAATTCTTACTTTTGCCAGCCAGGGTGCTATCAGCAGAGGTGTGATAGACTACCCCTGCAGGTAATGAGGCATGCCTTTCCCATAGGAGTCAAGGAAGGCCTACTGGGAAATCCGGACTTCCAATCTCTTTCAGCTTGGGCAGAGATGTGAACAGAAGATTTTAAAAAGGTCAACTTGGACTTTATAAAATTATAGTCAAAATGTCTAAGATTACATGGAAAAATCACTTGCCATGCTAACAATCAGGAAAACCTCAACTTGAATGAGAAAAGACTATTGAGATATCAATAGCAAGATAATACAGATGTCAAAATTATCTGACAGGAATTTTAAATCCACCATTGCCAATATATTTTAATGAAACATTATAAAGATGCATGAAACAAAACAACAACAAAAAAAAAGAAGAAGAAGAAGAAGAAAAGAAGAAAAGAAAGTCAGGAAATAGAAGCTATCAAGAAAAACAATGATTTTTAAAACTGAATGATACAATCTAAAAAGAAAAGAGTGAGTGGACTTAACAGAAGAATGGGGAGGACAGAGGATCAGTATAGTTCTTTCTTCAACAGAGCAATAGAACTTATCCAGTCTGAACACAAAGAGAAAATAGGCTGAAAACAGTAATACAATTTAAGGTTCATGTAGGACAGTAACAGATCTAATCTCACTGTGTTCTAGAATACAACAACAACAACAACAACAAAATAGAGGGTAGTGGGGCTGGAATTGTTTTCTAAGAAATAATGGCCAACAATTTCCCAAATTTAGGAAAAGACATAAACTACTAATTCGAGAAGCTGTCAGAACTCCAAATAGTTGTTAAACCTGAGAACTATGCCAGAACACATCATAAACTTCTAAAAAATAGAGATAAACAAAAAGCTTGAAAGCACTGAGAAGGAAATGACATCTTACCTAAGGAAGAAAAATAATTCAAGACAGAGCAGATTTCTCATCAGAAATCAAGTAAGCAGAAGGAAATGACACAACACGTTCAAATGCTGAAAGAAAAGATCTTTCAACCAGAATTTTATCACTAGTGAAAGTATCTTTCAGAAATTAAAGGGAACTCAAGGCATTTTCAGGTAAAGAAAAACATGAGGGAAACTGTCTCCACCAGTTTACTCTAGCAGAACGGCTAAAGATAGTTCTTACACAGAACAAAAATGTTAAAAGAAGGAATCCAGAACATTAGGAAGAAAAAAAAAATGTAAAGAAAGAAAAGAATGTAAAGTAAAAAAAGTAAATTCTTTGACTGTTGAGATAAATTATGTTTGAGTTTGAAGCCAGAATGCATCACTGCCTGATATGGATAACAGTGTTTTCAAATTAAGAGATAAAAGGAAAAAGTGGAAGCCAGGCACGATGGCACATGTCTATATTCCCAATATTCTAGAAGCAGAATCAAAAGTACCATAAATTTGAGTCTTCCCTAGGCAATTTAGTGAGACCATTTCAAAATAAAAAAATAGCTAGGTGTGATGGTGTATGCCTGTAATTCCAACATGAGGCAGGCTGAGGCAGGACAATTGCTGCGAGTTCTAGGCCAGTCTGGGCTATGTAGTGAGTTGCAGGCCAGCCTGAACTACATAGCAAGACCCTGTCTCAACCTCCCTTCCCCGCAACAACAACAACAACAACATCAAAACAAAATAAAAAACAAAAAGGGATAGGACTATAGCTTAGTGCAAAGACCCTGGATTAAATTTGAAGTTAAAAAAAAGTAGAAATCTTTAGAATTAAACAGATATAATCCTGTAATCAAAAACTCAATGGGTAGGTTGCTCAACAGCAGAACTGTGAGGGGGTAGTCAAAAGCCAGTGAACAAAAAAATTATACAATTAAATAGAAGGAAACTTAATTGAAAAAACAGGTGAAATACTAAAAACAATTATATTACAAATAAGGGGGTAAACTGATGTTTACTGAGATTAAAAGTTTTACAGTTCACTAAAATTAGTAAAAATGACATCAATAAGATGACAGAATGTGGACATGTAGTGTAAGATCAAGAACAATACTAAAAAAAACTATAATAGATGCACTTCAAAACATTAAAGACCAATCAAAGTAAAATTGTAAAGACATTTAAGCAACTTGCAGGAAGGCAAACTAGTGAAAGCTAGTGAAACAAAGAAAGGTTCAAGCAAAACTTTAAAAACCCTACCTCAGCCCTTATTTTTTAGGTGACTTTAAATGGGTGGTATCCTATATTGATTATGATGGTGATATAAAAATGTGAAAAAAATGACAGAAATGTGCATAAACATTATGTTAAAGCCAAATTCTTAGTTTATATATTATACTATATAGTTTTACAAAATGTAACATGGAAAAACCAGTGTGAAGAGTACACAAGACATCTCTGAACTATCATAACTTCTTTGGACTATAAATTTTTCAAAATAAACATCAATAGCAAATATGTAATAAGTCAATGGCAAATATATCAAGGTACATGAAGGTCATGGTATGCTTTCAGATTTATGAACAGAAACTAATGCATGATTAACATGCTGGAAAATTCAATTGATATGGAAGATTTTGCTACTTTGAATCATATAAGACTAAAATGACATTTTTAAAAATTAAAATCCGCTATAATTTTACTGGTCACATTTTAGGGTAAAGATGTCATTAGTTCAATTCATCTAAGTACTGTGTATCCAAGAATAAGATAATGCTTATAAATAGGAATTCCTAAACAAATCTATGAATTACATAGTAAATATTCAAAAAGAATGCATTTAGGCTCACCAAAACATGTTATCCTATTATCTCATATCTGTACAACATACAGTTACTACAATATATATATGCAGTATTTGTATACATATGAAAACACACATACACACAAAGACATATGTATGTGCATCTAGGGATAATATAAATACAGTAAAGTGTCACATATAAATACAAAGCCTTTTTTTTTCAGTCCCAGGAATTGAACCCAGGGCCTCACACTTGGCAGGCAGGCACTGTGCCACTAAGCTACATCCCAGGCCCAATATAAGCCTTTTGAAAGGCCCTTCAAAGGGAAGAAATTTTTATATAAATTTACTAAATACCAAATGAGTAATAATTTCTTGATGCTTTCAACATAAAGTGATACAAAAATGATAGACGTTTCATGTGTGTATCTGCAGTATGCATATATTATGCTATATGTACATAGTTTTCAAAAAGTGCAACTTTTCTTTTCCTTTTTAAAAAAAAAACTTGAAACCTATAAAGATAAAAGGAAGGAAAGGCTAAGCCCAAGGCTGATTTGCTATCTACAGAAAAATGGTAACACTTTCCTGCCAATAAGTAGAAATGATCCTTGGATAAAACAATTATTTCTTTGTGAAGCAAATGGAAAGTGAGGACAGCAACTGAAAACTTAAGTTTACCCTCACCTGAGTTTTCTTGTTTTTGCTAGCTGAATACCTACATATGATATGATTATAGAGTGACAAGAAGGGGTAGGAAGCAAACAATAGTCGTGTATTGAGAGCATTCCCCATGCCAAGAACAGCAAACCTAATATCATGGTTTATGAAGGAGATCCTGTAAGGAAACAGCATTTAATTCAATTTCTTAAAATTAATTGGAACCTTGAACATAAAATACTACATTGACAGAGAACCTGAGGCAAATTTCTAATATATCATAATCACATTTTCATGAACAAGGATTCAAAAATTAGAAGGTGCTATGACCAAAAGAAAGACCGTTCATTTTGAATAAAATCAGTCCAAAGCAATAGTCATACTTGTTCTTTCTTCATTTTAGTGGGAAGGCTCCTATACTACAGGCAAGTTGTTTTGGTAAGTATAAAATCTAATCATATCAATGAGAAAGCTTTTTCCCATGGAAAACCTGAGAAAGAAGGGACTTTGAATATTTTAAGCTGCTAGCTAGGGTGTCACCTTAGTAGAATAATTCATTTCTGGGAATATTTTATCATCATAAAAAAAAACCAGATTAGTTTGAATCTTCGTGGCACTATTTCTTAGAAATATCAGCTTCCTGTGATATCTTAGCTTCTATCAAGAAGCAGAGGGTTTGAGGAGATAATTTCCAAAAGTACATCAAGAAAACTAATATTTTCAATAACAGAATTACAACCATTTGAGAAGCAAATAATTTCATGTTAAATCACTTCCTTAAACATTTATTAGAACAGCAACTAAATTAATGGTGAATTTTTAGACTAACTTGTTCCAACACTGGTACAGAGTAAACAGCCAAAAAGCAATTATTGAGTTGAATAAACGAAAAACATCATATGCAGCATATACTGAAATCAGAGTCCTATAAATAATGTCATGTAGCAAAATTAAAGCTTTTAATTAATGAGTCTAAACATTCAAGAGTCCAAAAGGAAATCTTGAGGTTGTAAGAGGTAAACATTCTAATTATCTTAGAAAAGGTAAGTGGGACTATACGGGATACTGAATAAAAATAAATCCTACTGTCTCCATAAATGTTGCCTCCCAGATTGTGCCACTGTGGGATTTTTTGTTTTTGTTTTTATGTTTGTTTTTTTGTGCCACTGTATGTTGAACAGCCTGGTCATAAAGAAGAAGATACACCATGAATAAGCCATATTGGAGGAAGAACATCATCTGAGGGTTGTAAAACATGTGAACTGGGTTGCTAGAAAGCTACTGTAAAGAATCTTCTATAATTGCTACAGATATGTCTCACTTCTGGATACAGATTCTCTACTTAAGACTTTAAAAAATCATACAAAACATAGTTATGAAAGCATATGCATAACACTAAGCTTATGGTTTTTTCCCTAGATGTACAGGATGACCTCACCAGTGATTAAAATCCACTTTGTTATTATGCTTTCCTTGCTATTTCATTTCACATGAGCAGGTTTGTGGTGTTTTAAAAATTTAGTGCCCCTGGCTTATAACACTCTCAACTGTGAACAGGCAAGTTTGGAAAAAGAAAACAAGTCATCAAGTATTTATAGACAGTAGAATCCTGTTGAAAGTCAATAGGACCAAATACCTTGTCCTCCATTCCCTTAGCAATAAAACTGTGGTTCTAGAAAGTTTTTGAAAAAACCTACATTACGTCTTGTCTTAACCAGGTGGAAGACAACTGTGAATGGTGAGATTCCTCCCTATATTAATTACTTCAACTTCCTTAATGAAACTCAGGTGTAATCCCTGAGGCTTTACAGCCCAGCAGAGTCAACCAAACTGTAGAATACAGTATTCGCCACAGGGCAATTTATTATATTAACAGAAGTCTACTACGAATACCAACAAATCTAAATCCACTATTTACTTAACAATATAAAAGTTAAACAAAAAACTAGAATTTTAAATTATAAAATGTCAATCTATTGTCTATTGTCAAACTCAAAGCCATGGGGTCTATCATTTGTTTCAACCTTTTTTGTTGTTTCTTTTTTATTTCTACCGTTTTGATCTATGCTTGTACCAACTGCCACAACCAAGACATCTGCAGCAGAAAGGGACACTTTCTTATACCTTTTCCATCTCAGTGTTCCAAATGACCTGTTTCTTAATTGAACCACAAACACCACAGGTCAAACAATGAGAATAAACTCATCGTTTTGGGCTGAACATTCAAGAAGAAAGATATTAAACATACATAAAAAATTAGTATCAATTATATTCCAATAGCAACCAATTAGTAATTACTAATATTTCTATGAGGGGACAGCAATAATTTACATAAATGATGAATCATTCCAAATTTTATAATAGCCTTCAGAAAAAAATTAACAGTGATTTACCCCACAGATACATGTATTATTCTTTCACAGTTCTTTCTAAATATGAAGTCCCATAACAACCCAATCCTTTGAAAGCTCTTTTATTAATTTAAATTTTTTCTTTTTCCATTCAAAATTTGCCTCTTCAATTCATCATCATTAGAGATGGGGGCTAAAGGTTTTCTCCTTTTTAAATTAAAAAAAATTAAAATTAAATGCATCAACATTTTCTAAGTTCCTAAAAATATTCACTTCCTTAGATTTTTAAAAAATTTTTAGCTTCCTTAGATTTTGACCAACATGCTATGCTAGTCATGACTTTTAATATTCTGTACCACCCAACACGTAACTGGAATTCAACCTAATGTAGGAAAATAACAGGATTAGATAACTCTTTGGATTCACTAAGTATGGTCAATCAAAGTTCCTATGAATTTAAGGGGCACAGAATATTTCAAATTGTTGCTTTAGACTGCAGCCTCTCTAATCAGACAACCTGAGTTCAAATCTTAGCACCATTGCCTACTTGCTATACTATCATGAGCAACTTACTTAAGGAATTTTCTCAGATTTAAAGTAGGAATAATAATGGCATGCAACTGTTTTATTGGGTTGTCAGTAGTAAATGAGATGGTTTGTTAAGAACTCGGCATAATGCCTAGAAAATAGTTAATTTATAAAAAGTTACCATCTTCACAATTACACCTAGAGAAACTCAATAAAGACAAGTTATAATCATGGTCTCAAAGAATTTACAATCTCAATTGGGAAGTCCTGAAAACTTCTACCTCCAGAAATACAGTTGACCTTCTAAGCATATATTAATATGTGGTCACACACATAATATGCCTTCAGTGACATGATACAAGTAAAGGAATACACACATTAAAAAGACTTCTGGCAGTGAATTAGGATATAGGTGGAAAAGGATTCCTATGTAGCAAGAAAAGCCAAGGAAGAATGTATCTATAGTGCTGAGGATTTAGCTCAGTGGTATAAGGGTCTGCCTGGCAAGCGCAAGGTCATGAGTTTGATCCCCGGTACAAAACAAAACAAAAAAAGTTCAGAGAAGGTATGTATAAAGTACACAAGGACTTCAAGGGTTCTGATGAAGGGAATAACATTTTTAAAAATAAATAAAATGTTGTGATTGTGGACTGACCCAGAGATAGGTCACTACACGTAATACCTAGTCTGTCTGTCTGTCTTTCTTTCTTTCTTTCTTTCTTTTTTTTTTTTTAGACAGGGTCTTGCTATGTAGTTCAGGCTGATCTTGAACTCACCATGTGGCCCAAGGCTGGGCTCAAACTCAAGGTGATCTTCCTGCCTCAGCCTCCTGAATGCTGGATTACAGGCATGTGCCATCATGTTTGGCTCAATAACAATCATTTCTTTTTTTTTTTTTTTTTTTTTTTTGCGGCACCGGGGATTGAACTCACAACCTCGCGCCTGCCAGGGCAGGCGCTTAAGGCACTGAGCCAAACTCCCAGGCCTGGTTTTTTGAGGCAGGGTCACACTATGCAGCTCAGGCCGGCCTTGCGCTCGCGTTGTAGCCCAAGCCGGCCTCAAACTCACAACGCTCCGCCTACCTCAGCCTCCCGAGTGCTGGGATTAAAGGCGTGCGCCACCACGCCCGGCTAACAATCATTTCTTAAGAGAAAAGACATTTATAAAACTTTTGGACAGACATAAAATCAGGAAGAAAAAAAGTCTTTTCATTTGTATGTCTTTGCCTTTTTACATTTTGAAAATGTCAAAATGGAGTGATATGACAGGATATGACTAAGGTTTGTAACAAAGATACCCGAGTTGATAGCTAAAGCTAGCCATGCAAAAGTCTAAAGAAAGATATTCTAGCCCAGAGATCATGAGGTGACAATGTGTTTTGTTTGTGTGAAGAACAGACAGGAAGCCAGCATGATGGGGAGAGGGGTATGGCAGACAAACAACAGGAATACTGTCTAAAATCTTAGTTTGGATTTAACTCAAGGGATGACAAGATGTCTTGATGTGACATGGTATCAAGACAGTATTAGAAGGAGAAGGATACTTTTACCTGAGTAAACCATGAAGAACAATAAAATGGAAGTATAATCAGTTCTAATATTTAAACCACATTAAGTGGTTGAAAATGCCATTTGAGGTAACTGAAAAACTGAGAAGTAATGATATGTTTAAAAGATTGGGACAATTATATTCAGCAAGTTAAATTTAAGAAGAATATGACATGAAAAGCCACCTTGGAAATCACGTTGCATACAACTAGCAGGTAAAGAGAGATAGCTTTAAGCCATAGACATGGAAGCTGGAATGTATAGGTGTACAAGCGTAGGAGATCTGACAAGATGAACTAAGAAACGAGGAGCAGAATGTCAGTATTAACCGAGAGTTTAAGACTGTAGTGAGAAGATTGGAGTAATCTAACGCTAGCAAAAGTTTTAAACTTTATTAAAGCAGTCATAATAACAAGGTTTTGTGCCAAAGAATTTTTCAATTTTAGTTATTTAGTAAAACAGACACTTAAAACTAGACAAAAATTTATGTCTTAAGCCACTCTCATGCACCACTGAGGAAAGATAACCTGATGCTCAGACCGTTAGAGCAATGCTATCTAGTTCCTGGAACCACCAGCTTGAATGTCATCTTGGCCACTCAGTCAAAGCAGATGAATAGACGACATTCTATTTCATGATGAAATGATTTTGGAAGAGGTCTTAAAGAAAACATTCAGGTTTATCTTACACAGAAACACTGTAGATAGAACACACTGCCCTTGTAAGAAAAGAGGACTGTCAATCAGAGAAAAAATTTATAGACCTCTATAGAGGCTGTCCTGGGGGACATAACTTCTGACTTGTTGCTTTGGTAGTACTAGTCACTTAAGAAAAAATTATTAGCCGGGCATGGTGGCGCACGCCTTTAATCCCAGCACTCGGGAGGCTGAGGTAGGAGGAGCGTTGTGAGTTCGAGGCCGGCTTGGGCTACAACGCGGCGCAAGGCTGACCTGAGCTACATAGTGCGACCCTGCCTCAAAAAACCAGGGCCGGGAGTTTGGCTCAGTGGCTTAAGTGCCTGCCCTGGCAGGCGCAAGGCTGTGAGTTCAATCCCCGGTGCCGCAAAAAAAAAAAAAAAAA
>RJWM01000077.1:0-78773 GCA_004363535.1 Dasyprocta punctata | reverse complement strand
ATGCAAGAATACATCTCCCCCCTTACACAGATCACTCACATCCATCCCACATCCAACATATACACTGCTTGTGTGATACCAGTGACAAAGCTTTTCTTTGCTAGTTATGTTGGAAGGGAAAAGAAGATGTTTGGAAATTTTGTGAAACACCTGATTTCTATGAAAAATATATGCATAATAATTGCTATCTTCTATTGCATATATTATACACAATTAACATTAAAGAGTTTGAGGGATACTTTTGCATGTTAACAGCAAAGACACTTTGCACATTACACTGATTATTACATAACTAGAGAACCAAAGAAGCTCTTATTCTTTTCCCCGAAGGCTGGAGATAGAGAAGGCTTTAACATCGGAGAAAATTTAAAAGATAATTTTCTGACATACAGATATTTCTTTGGTCTAATACAATTTTTGCTTATTCATTACATCTGGTGCTTTCATCTGGAAGGCATACTAAGTGCCAGATGCAGTGACAATTTAAAAACAAAAACCAAAAGATAACTGATACAGAACAGAAAGTGTTTCTCACAATGGAAATGACCATAGGATGAAAGAAAAAAACTTCATGTGGGAATTATTAGTGTTTCCCACAAGTAAAACTCAAGGGATAAGTTTAATACTATTATTTAATCATGCATAAAAAGCTACTTAGGTAGCTTGACAAAATAAATTAGAATTGTTCCTGACATTTTTCTGGTGGTCAAAATTTTCAATATTTTAAAAAATGCTATTTCTTGTGTTGATAAACCAGATTAACTTAAAAATCTGGGCCATTGGTTTACCTGATGGCCTTATTTGCATTCAGATAAGTATGTCTGTATCTATGTACATGTACATATGTTAACGCATGTGGAATCTACAGCTGTTTTGCCAGGCAACTGACTGTGGCAAATTTAAGAAAATGTCTGTTTAAAAACAATCACCTCAAAATCTCTTAGAGTCTCTGATTATAATTTTGTGAAAATATTTGATTAGTTTTTAATGAAAATAATACTTTACAACAACATCTTAAAATGTTCAACTTTCACTGGAAAATGCCAATGAAATTTTAGGTTGTCTTGGTACTATTCCCTCAGAATATTTTCAAAAAAGGTTAGAAAGTATAGTCAGTGCTTCACTAATCACAAAGATGTTCCAATTATTTTCACTAAAATTAAAGGATTAGTCCATTTCAGTGAGGCTTAACAGAACTCCCAAGAGTGACAATCCAGGATATAGAAACTGCCTGTGTAGGTCTTGCTAAAATAAATTAATAGTATGCAAAAATAACACCCAAATTAAAGATCTTGACATTCTTAGTACTTAAGCCCTCTTGAATTGTAAAACTGACACTAAAACACAAAGCATAAATATTAAACACTTAGAGTTACTCTCATCTACAGCTATGAATAAAATATATTCAAAATAAAGTTAATTTGTAAAATAAAATGTGGTCAGCCTTCTATATATAAATACTTCTGGAAACATTTCTACATTGTACGTGGCATAATAAATTTTGAAGTAAATTAATTTGGTAGATGTAAAAAGATAAACTTCACAAAAAATAATTTATAAAAGTATTTTGAATGATTTAATCTAAAATGCTAGAATTCTAACATGGCAAAATATATAATCCTTAAAAAGAAAAACAAAACATTAGCTGATGACATAGGTGAGACAAGTATACCAAATGAAATGTTAAGTTTAAAAACAAACCTGTGAGCTGATTTTAAAATAAGTATTTTAAGTTCTGAGACATACAGTGAACGCTACTTTGGTTCATGAACTTAACTCTTTCCAAAATTCTTGAATTGTGGCACCCCGAATAGAGGAACGAATTCTGTGACCAGAATTATAAGAATTAAGATCATGAACTGAGGTATAGGACCACTATATTGAATCGCACATTTCTTAGTTATGAACAAGTGCTTTAGATAGCTTTATAAAATCAGCCGACAGTTTTTGTTTCATAATGATAAAACATTAAGGATTCATCCTTGCTGAGTAGTTATAATATCAAATAAAGAAACTGTCTAGACAAAAAAAATGTACAGACATAATAATCAAATTCCCTTATGCTAATAATGGATAACACATAAGCCAAAAGATGATTTATTTTAAAATTAATTACAAAAATCCTTGATTATTTTAGAATGAAACACATATCCTGGTAGTAATTTTCCTTAGGCAATGGCAAAATTAATTAAATACACTTATGATTACATGGTCATGAGAACTAGCAGAAAGGGGAAAACATGGCTTTTTTGAAGACATCTCTAGGAACTAGTATATCATTATAAAAGTTGTTGAGCTTGAAGCCTACTTTTAAATAGTCATTAAATATTTTGTTTTTGCTTAAGCTACACTCAGAATATTTTTTTACTCAAAATAATTTGTATTTAAGAAAGGAAACATAGGTCCATTAAATATTAACGTAAGAAAAGCCACCTGAAAACCATTAACTGAATTGTCCCCTATTTAACCATTGAGAGAAAAGTAAAAACGATCCTGATCAGATATTACAAACATTCTGGGAATTGAGAAAAACATCAAATTATTAAAAATGAAATATACCTCATGCAAATTACTTGTTTAAAAGTGACATGACATTTTCAAAGTTTCAAATAAAATTCTGCTAAATAGATTATGTTGTATTCTTTCCAGCATTTGTGAATATCAGAATAACTTTTAGCTCAGAAAATATATTCAGTCAAATTTCTACTGTTAGCCGGGCGTGGTGGCGCACGCCTTTAATCCCAGCACTCGGGAGGCTGAGGTAGGTGGAGCGTTGTGAGTTCGAGGCCGGCTTGGGCTACAACGCGGCGCAACGCCGACCTGAGCTACATAGTGCGACCCTGCCTCAAAAAAAAAAAAAAAAAAAACCAGGGCCGGGAGTTTGGCTCAGTGGCTAAAGTGCCTGCCCTGGTAGGCGCAAGGCTGTGAGTTCAATCCCCGGTGCCGCAAAAAAAAAAAAAAAAAAAAAAAAAAAAAAAAAAAAAAAATTTCTACTGTTACATTTCCAATATTCTAAAATGACTTAAGACAAACACCTCACTTGTTTCACTGTTTACCAGTGGTGGAACTTTGAGAATATATTCAACAGTAAGATTCTTTTTCTCAAATCTGTGCTTTATATAAAATGAGAAGTACCTGTTAGAGTTGTCAGGTGATTTATGTAGCAAATAAGTACAAAGACTAGATGTGCAGTGTTCTTACTTTCAGGCAAAAAAAAAAAAAAAAAAAAAAAAAAAAAAAAAAAAAAAAAAAAAAAAAAAAAAAAAAAAAAAAAAAAAAAAAAAAAAAAAAAAAAAAAAAAAAAAAAAAAAAAAAAAAAAATTCAGAATCAATTATACTTACTACTAATTTTTAAAATAGTGAAAAAAATGCAATGGCATTTTGCCGTTACACAGTTCAGTTATAAAATTAAATAAACTCACTGTACAATTCATATACCAGATTATATACCAAGAATGACTTTCAGCAGAGTTTTAAGTAATTTTAGCACATCTCAATAAATTCAAAGACACAGAGTTCAAGGGGATAATTTTATTTATTTATTTTTATTTTATTTATTTATTTTTTCGTGGCACCAGGGATCCAACTCACAAACTCGCGCCTGCCAGACAGGCACTTAAGCCACTGAGCCAAACTCCCGGCCCTAGTTTTTTGAGACAGGGTCGCACTACGTAGCTCAGGCCAGCCTTGTGCTCGAGTTGTAGCCCAAGTTGGCCTCGAACTCACAATGCTCCTCCTACCTCAGCCTCCTGAGTGCTGGGATTACAGGCATGCGCCACCACACCCGGCTAAGGGGATAATTTTAAATGGTAATTTACATTAAGTATTCATTATATATAAAGACAAATATATTTTCTTGTTTTGCAGTTTTTATAATTAAAACTGGAGAACAATGTTTTATAAAAACTTTATGTGACAAAAATTGGTATATTTTTAGGCTGCTGAAATTCATATATATATTATATATCTATTTATATCTATCAATTCATCAATCAATCGATAGATACATCCATCTCATGTGGTGCTAGTAACTGAACTCATGGTGTCAGGATTGCTAGGCAAGTGCTGCATATCCAGTCCTTCTAATTTTTATTTTGAGGCAGGGTGTCCCTAAGCTGCCCAGGTTGGCCTCAAACTTGAGGTTTTCTTGCCTCAGTCTTCTGAGTAGCTGGGAGTATAGCCATGTGTCACTATGCCTGGTGAAAATTTCAGTATCTTAAAAACATGGAGGAGACAGGGGAAGAGGGAGGACAAAGAGTAGGAGAGGGAGACTATCAAAAAAGTTTATCTTAATACACACTACATTTTCAATGATAAAGTTCTCTCTAAGCCCTAAAGGCTCATTCTACAAATAGCACTTTAAAAATTAATATATTTATTAAGCTTCAAGGGAAATTTTTTCTTACATTTTCTATCATTTATTTTTTTATGTAGAATATATTGAATGTCAGAATAATTCCCAAAATAAAAAGTGTACACTACACTGTTTTTTAGGGCCAGGAGTTTGGCTCAGTGGCCTAAGCACCTGCCTGCCAGGTGCGAGGTTGTGAGTTCGAACCCCAGTACCACAAAAAAAAAAAAAAAAAAGGACTACTACACAGTTTTTTTAATGAAGAAGGTTAATGAGGGAACTTAGTATTTACATGAATGAAATATTAGAAAAAATACACATTTATTCAAACAGATTAAATTAAATGCTAGATATGAAAAATTAACCATTGAACTACAATAGTAATAGTTTGAAATAGTCTCTGTGATAGCTAATGCTGTTACTTTAATTATGACTGTACATTTTACCTGTAGTAAAAATACATACTATAGAAGATATGTAAAAGATTTTAGAAAATTGACCCAGGATTTCAGGCAAGCACTGTGAACTTCAAGGTAAGTAACCTGTTTAATAGTGAGGTGCTAAAGCATACCTCACTAGAAAATAAGTAGTAGCCATTCCAAGGATTTACCTCAATTTCATTAGAGCTATTATAATCTTAAAAATATTAAATTTCAATCAAGGGGATCAGATTGTTAATGGACTAAAATGTATTTACAATTTCTTTCTATTACTTCTTAGTAGCATCATAAACGTTTTAATTTGAGGCTTTTAAATTCTACACACACTATGGAGCTTTTATCAAGAGATTCCATTATGTACTTTAATCGTCAATTAGATATCTTGGAAATAATTTTTAGTTAATATCACTTTAATTATTCAATCGATATGTAGAATTATAAATCAACCATTCTTTAATAATTTGTTTTTTAAATGAGAACTTTTAAGAGACTCATAAGAATATGGAAATTGTTATAATCTCTAAAAATTTTTGCTGGTTTTTACCTTGCTTAGCAGTTTCAGGAGAATCATATTTTACCCCAAACACTATGCACTGCAATAATGGCATAATGAAGATGTAAGACTTTCCTGGCATAATCTAATTTTCTGCAGCACAGATGTAGTTAGTACTTAACAGTCTAGACTAAATATAAGAGATTCATTTTAAAATGCGTCATTACCAATATTGTTATAATGGCTTGGCAAAGGATTTTCAAATGGACAATCCAAATTCTCTTAAGATGAGCTTAAGTTTACTAAATGATAATGATAACCAGTAAAAGACATACAGAAACTCTAATTGAAGTATTTTAAAAATGAAGAAAAAACAAAGTTATATCAAAAAATCTCAAAAACTAAAGTGTAGCTGGGTGTTGAGATGCATACCTATAATCCCAGTATTCTGGGAGGCTGAGGCAGGAGGATAGTGACTTCGAGCCCAACCTGGACAGCTTAGGGACTTAGAGAGACCACATTTCAAAATGAAATGAAATGGGGCCAGGAATGTAGCCCAGAGCTAAGGGTCATTGGTGCAAGCTCTACTATAACAAATACAAAAAACAAACACACAAAAAAACCCTGGAAGTGTAAATCTTCACATAAATTACTGAAGAAAATGAAATGCACTAGAGGCAAGTGAATTATTAAACACTGGAGTAAACTATAACTGATACTATATAAATAACACTCTCAATTTTTCCCAATCTTGCTCCATGAATTTACTGGTGAGATTAAGTGATAAATGTCATTTTTGGCTTAATATTTATAAATATCACATTTGGTTTTATAAAAGACATTTGTAATTAAGAAAGGATATATGTTGCCTTGGGAGAAATCATCTTCACTATCATAAAGTCATACCTTGCTTCTAAATTAAAAATGAACTTGGGAAGTCAAAAACTTATTATACTGATGCATAACAGTGCTGGTCTCTGCCTTAGTTTCTTTTAGGATGCTACATACATATTTCAAACTCCTCCCATGCCTCGGAATTTCTTTCTTTCTTTCTTTTTTTTTTTGGTGCGGCACCGGGGATTGAACTCACAGACAGGTGCTTAAGCCACTGAGCCCAAGTCCTGGCCCTAGTTTTTTTTTTGAGGCAGGGTTGCACTATGTAGCTCAGGCTGGCCTTGTGCTTGCGTTGTAGCCCAAGCCGGCCTCGAACAACACTCTTCCTACCTCAGCTCCCGAGTGCTGGGATCAAAGGCGTGTGCCAGCACGCCTGGTATGCCTCGGAATTTCAAAGTATACTCTAACATGTAATTAACTTCTGCATGACCACCATGAAGTACTGAGAGGCCCAGAGAACAATCAATAGGTCTCTGGGATTCCAGCACCCATAGTGACAGGGAAGGGTTACACTCATCCACCTTTCTGTCCACAGGTCTATCTATTCATCTGCTCATTCACAGATTCCACTCATGCACCCAGGCATCCACCTACCCAATCAAACACATCCAACATTTCTTTTAACCTGTAGTGGGCATAGTAAGCAGTTTTTGTCTTTAGCAGTTCCTGCTTTTGAATAGAAAAGACTTGAAAGATTAGTAAATAAAAATGAAGAGTGAGAAGAGGAAAGAGAAGAAAACTATGACTACAGTGGAGAACAACATGAAGAGTAGAAGAGGTTACCTATATAAGTCAATCATTTTTGTGTATATTTCCATCATTTAGTTACCTGTCGGATGTGAAGTTTCTACAGACCACAATATAAAGTGCTAGGGAACAAAAGGACATCATAACTTTAAAAGTACCATAGAATTCTTTTAAAGCCAAATTACTAAATACAGTTCAAAGTCGAAATTTATTTTGAGAAAAATGTATGTATTTTCTAATTTTCACATTTCAATATTCACAATACTATTGTCCTCTGGAGAAGAAACCACAAATAAGCCTAAACTACATGCATACAAAACTATAAAATTATATGGTGAAAATAGCAATGGCTGCATTCCAGTTTCAAACAAGAAATGTGTAACAAAAAAAATGTTTAACTCATTTGACAAACATCAGCTTTAGTAGTTGTGCTTTTGTCTTGTGATTCACAGATGAATTTTGACAAAATTCTGATTTTTATTTTTTAACATTTCTTATCTTTAAATGTGATCATGCATTAAAATCCTACTTGGACTGGGCTGGCACCAATGGCACATTCTTCCTGACTAATGGCATTATAAAGACATTAGTCTTGTATTTATAGTGGCCAAGAGCCTATCAGCAATACAGTTTGTCTGTCTCTTAAAAGTTCATACGTCATCAGATGAATTGTAACATACCTAATGTTCCAGTGGAATGAGAGAATCAAATCTCAGGCCTAACAACACAGGAGCAAATAATAGGACCTTAACAATGTAATTATAATTCTGACAGAGTGCTGAAAACTGTATTTTTCTTAGTTTTACGATGATATAATTGTAGTTGAAAGCTTAGAGTTTGTGTCCATAGTTCCTACAAAGTACGAACAAGGCAAGCAATAATTTAATAAGAGTGATCACAGCAGAGCTGGTAACTACATCTGGAATTTTTTTAAAATCCTCAGAGATAAACACAGTTTACCACCAGGTCTATCAGTGTTTCAGTGTTGTAATGAAGCTCAGTAACTGCTTTAGACTACCTGTGAAGGATGTAAAGCATCTTCTAAAATCTTTTTGGTGTCATGAATATAACAGAAAGAGGAGGATCTTGTCTAAATCATGCAGGATAATTCCTCTGTGACAGTTCTGCATAATGTACTGAAAAGTTGTTGTCAAGTAGTGTTCAGCTCTCAACATGTGGAAGGCTAACTGTAAGGATCTGTTTGTTTTTACTTTGTAACTCCTATTATCAAAGCCAGATTCTTCTTAGGACCTTTTATTCTGATTACTGAAATATCACTGCCAGTGTATATAAAGCAGACTCCTTTGCCGAAGTCAGCCAAGAGAATACTCTGTTGGAGAAAGTAACATGCCTCAAAGGTTTAGAAGCCAAGGGAAAAACAGATACATACAAAACAACAATATATAAACCAATTAACTTAGCCTCTCAAGAAAGCCATCTTTACTGTCAGTGAATTGTGTACTTTCTAGCAAAATAAATTGAAAATCTATTTATAGTTCGCTAAAATACAAGTAATAATGGGTCAAAGAGTACAGAAACCTAGGATTTTTTCCCCCCAAAGGTCAATATGCGTTTGATACAGATCACTTTCTCCTCAAAGGTTCTTTTGTCTTACTTAAAATTACATCTGCACAATAACTAGGTCACCTTGAATTTCAAGTACAACACTACCTATAAATTCAATTTACCATCAAATTATCTATAATTACCATAAACAGGAAACAGGTGTGACCCTTATTGTCATGCTGGAGGGACTAAAGACAAGATGGGTTCATCGACCTGCTCAAGGCTACAGGGTTTCAGCTCACTATAAACTTCATATGAGTCAAATATGACTTTGCTATTAAAATATTATTGTAATCAAATGCTTCTTTAGAAAGTAGTACTTCCATATCAAGAGAGGTACCATCTCCTTTTACTGGAAAATGATGTTTCAACCTATTTCTGAAGAACTTATTTCAGCTCTGGATGGTACATTTTAACAGTTCATAGTTGGAATAGAGAGCACCCCTAGAGGACAACCAGGAAAAACAAGGATTATGAAATTCATGTTTCATGAATGCTGAGTCAGGGAACTCCAAATCATCTGCTGATGGAAGAAAAGACAGAGTATGGACTTCAGGACTGTGTATAAGTAGGCAAAGGACTGTTTGGTAAAACATTCCTGAAAGATAATTTGAAGAGGAAAATTAAAGGGAAGAGGTTAAGAAAAAAAATTTTTTTTCTTTTCAAAATGCACTTAGGGCCACCAAAAAAGAATGGAATTTTTCACAATATGGTGTGCTTTACATGATGAAAATGTTCTAGATCATGTAATAGCCTAATTTGTCAGTGTTGTTATTAACGAGACACGTAAATCTGGAACATAGTTGAATGACTACACATGGAAGGTCCCTGTCTCAGTCTGTTTTCTGTTGAAACAGCAGAATACCTGAGATGGAGTAACTTCTAAAGAAATTTACCTCTTAGAGCTCTGGAAGCTAGGAAGTCTAAGAAAATGGCACTGACATCTGGTGAGGATCTTCCTGCTGCATCATAACAGGGTGGATGGCATCACATGGTGAGACAGAGCAAGCTTGCCAGCTCAGATCTCTTTCTATTCTCCTAAAGTCACCAATGTCACCATGCAAACCCCACCCTCATCATTTCCACACCTAACTGACTTCCCAAAGCCCTACTCCCATTCATATTAACATGAATTTGATGTCTAAATTTTCAACACATGAACTTTTGGGGGATATATTTAAAACACAGGAATTTCTTTAAAATATAAGATAGTGTTTGGCAGAGGAGCCAAATTCAGAACTCAGATTTATATAGATTAGTTCTCTATTCTTCTTTTAAAATCTGGACTCTACTCCAGGTCTCTACTCCAACCAACCTTACAGAATGCCTAGGGCTCTCTTTTAATGGAGTTCATGCTGCTAACTTAAACATGTTTTATAATCTCTATATCCTTGTAGAACAAAGTCTAAACTGTCTCAAGTGATACACTTTGGTCCCTACCATGGAATCTTCTCCTAGTCTTTTAACTCCCCTCAGAGTACATCAAGTGCTATCAGAGTTGGGTATGACTATTTACATGATATATCAAGTTAAGTGGATTAAGAAATGCCTAGAAGATTTGTAAAGCACAGTTCTGATATGTCCGTGGAAATGACAGCAAACTGAGTGGAGAAGACTTACTTCTGTTGTGGGTGGCATCAACCAATAGCCCAGGTGGAATAACGAAGAGAAAGAAGGAAAAGTGACCATTTTCAAAGAACTTCAGTCATACCTGGTATGTCTTTTGTCTTCATTGCTTTTGGACATCATCTTTAGCCTTCCAAACTACACTTTAGCCTTCCAGTTTCTTTAGCCTTCCAAACCACACTCACACCAGTAATTGTCCTGTGAGTTTCCAGGGCTTCAGCCTTGGACTGGTACTGCATCCTTGATCCTTCTTCTTCTCAGTTCCCATCATCTTAGGCTGAGAAGCCACTGGGTCCTTCAGTTCTACAGCACACAGATGGCCAGAATGGACTCCCCTGCTTCTGATCCTGTAAACTACCTAATCAGTTCCTTTCCATTATTATAGATATATTTTCAGAGGATTTTATTCTTTCAGAGAATTCTCACTGTACATTTTGTAACACAGCAAGCAGCTCTGATTTAATCCTTCCTACTGTCTCAAAGGGTAACACTTTGCTTTCATCTCTTTTCCAAGTGGAATTCTATATAAGTTTTCATTTTTTAAAAAAAA
Organism: Dasyprocta punctata; assembly: GCA_004363535.1. Classification (NCBI taxonomy): domain Eukaryota; kingdom Metazoa; phylum Chordata; class Mammalia; order Rodentia; family Dasyproctidae; genus Dasyprocta; species Dasyprocta punctata. The sequence continues at coordinate 68,106 of RJWM01000077.1, read as the reverse complement.
TCAAGTTTTAAAAACCACAATACATCATCCTAAGTCTATTAGCACTACTTACAATATACTTCGATGCCTTCCTGCCTTTAGATGCCATCCTTATCCTTTTAGGCAAATGCCTGCACATCTTTCTGGAATCTTACTAAGTGCATACTTCTCTGTAGAGGCTTTCTCTACTTCTCAAGGCTGAATTATTTGCTCTTTCTCTGCTCTTATTCTACACTTGCCTCTCTTCTAGCACTTTGCACATCTTAAAATAGATAATACTGGACAATGCCATTTTCCCCACATACCATTAGCTTCCAAGGGCTGGAGTGTATGCTATTTACTTTTTTATCTCCCACACTTAGGATCAAAAATGGAAGATGAATAATGAAGTTAATAGATACAAAATTTCCCCAAAATTCTAGTTGTGTGCCCTACTCATTTATTGGAGGTGTTAAAGTGTGACTTGTTGTACATTTTACCAGACACAGGATTGTGTAAATAAAACAGGATACCAATTTTGTTGCATGTCAAATAGGGATTTTTTTATAGGAAGCAAATAATTTAGCTTAGAGTATATAAACCAGGAACCAACTAGGAAAAAAGTCTTTAATTTGATTATTTCATTTTTGAGTGTTTGTTTTTTGGTTCAGTTCAGTTTGGTTCAGTTTTTTGGCAGTACTAAGGACTGAATCCAGGGGTGTTCTAACCAACAGCTGCATACCCTACACACCCAGCCCTATCTATCTATCTATCTATCTATCCATCCATCCATCCATTCATCCATTCACTGCAGTGCAGGGGCCTCTCACATGGTAGGCAAGTACTCTACCACTAAACTACATCCCCACTACTGCTCAGTTGTTTTTAAATTGTTTATTGTGAGACACTCACCTCCTAAATTCAGTTTGGCCTCAAACCTGCAACCCTTCTGTCTCAGCTTTCTAAATTGTTGGGGTTACGGGCATGGGCCACCAGGCCCAGCTTGCTGTCTAAACTTTATCTCGTGGAAGTAGGGTGGAAGCTTAGAGCTTGCCAAGGTTGAAAGCTCAAAAAACTTTTTAGTGCCTCTTTTGCTCAAAAGAAAGCCATGAATTCTAGTTGCCATTACTTTGTGTAATTCATCAAGATAAAAAAAAAAAAAAGTCAACTCATCTGAAGAAAGTACTAAAAGAATAAATGAATAATAACTTCTAATTTCTATAATTTTCTTTCTGACCTGTTTGACTAATATTTCCTGTATTACATAAGACTGACTACTTTCTTTAAGCAAGGGTGCTTATTAGAGTAAGATTATACCTGTAACAAAAAGAATAGTTGAATATGCCTCAATTTTCACATAGTTCAGTATCCTCATGGGGATTGAGAAAAAACAGATCTACAAAGAAAAGAATGACTAAATTTAATGTTCTTATTAAGTAACTACTATGTAATAAGTCCCAGGAAATAAGAGACGAATAAAAGTACTTCTTGTTCATTAGGAGGACATAATTGGGTTAAAGATAGGATAAAAGTGTTTGAAAAATCAAAAACAATGCAAGAGTTTGCATTAAAAAAAGATCCAGACATTACATGTAATTGCCAGATTAGTTTTAGAGGCAACAGAATGGGTCCAGAGATTTGGAGAAGGAAATGATGTTAGAATGGTTAGTAGAAATGGATAAATTTAGGTTAAGTGGACGAAGGGCAGGAGGTGAGCCACATAGAAGGAAAATGAGCTGTCTGGTGAGGACTACATGGTCAGGATTGTGCAGCAGACAGGTCTGACATACTCTGGAATCTGAACATTCACTGTGCCCCTGGTCTGTATCAAGAGCTTTACATTGGTATTGTCATTCTTTAGCTTTCAGGTAACTAGATATTTCTATCAGGAGGCTTAGTGAATTGAAGAGAACAGTGAAGAAGAAAAATTCATTCATCCATCTATTCATTCATCCATTCTTTCCTTTCTCCTTCTTCCCTCTCTTCTCTCACTCTCTCTCATTTTCCCTTTCTGCCTTCCTTCCTTCTTGCCCCTCCCTCTTCCTATCCCTCTTCCCCTTCCTTTTCTTTTCAAGACTGGAGATACCACAGAACCTTTGAACTGAGATATACCCCCCAGCCTCTTGTTTAGTCTTTATTTTTAGACAGGGTCTCACTAAGTCCTTAAGTTGCTCAAGCTGAATTTGCCATTATCCTGCCTAAGCCTCCCAGAGTATGTACGACTATCCCCAGCTACATGAAAGTATCTTAAATAAGGAAGTGATATAAAAAAATTTAGTTTTCTAGAAAGTATATTCTAGCAGGCTTGTATTGGAGGACTACATTGAAAAGAACTGGTCAGGAGTCATTTCATTGAAGGGTTTAGAAGTATAGTGGCGATTGATTAGCTCATGTAACTATGAGAGGCAGAGCTAGACTGCCAAAAATCAATCAATATCTCAGCCATGTTACCCTGTGTGTTGGCCTCATTCTCTCCTACTACGTGTTCACTGTCACCCACCACCATGGTAGATGCAGAGGAGTGAAACGGGCAAACAGCTTAGCCACCAAAGAGAAAGAGAAGTCCAATCTAACATCTTTGTATGAAATCTCAGTTAAGGGTTCCAGTTGGCCATCTCTGTGGCCAGTAGGTAGAGTACTGAAAGTGATAATACAAAAGAAATAATGATAAATTCTGGAGAAGGTAGCACACCAAAATGATGTGGGATGTTATTTGTAACAGTTGGTTTTCCATCACTGTACAAATGCCTGACATAAGTCAATTTAAAGGAGAAAAATTTAATTTGACTTCTGGTTTCAGTCTATGGTCACTTAGCTCCACTAAATTTTCTAGGCCTGTGGTGAGGCAGCATCATGGCAGAGAGGGTGTAACAAAGTTTTTCACTTCATAATAGTGAGGAAGCAACAAGAAAGATAAAGGAACCAAGGGCCAAATACATCATTCAAAGGCACACCCATAATTTCCCACCTTTTCCAAATAGGCCCTGCCCCTAAAATTTCTATCTTTCAATAGCACTACTAGTTGGGGACCAACTCTTTTAACAGGAAAGCCTTTGGAGGACTTTCCAGAACCAATGGTGTTACTGTTCTCAGAAGATACTGAAAAAATAACTGCTAGCTAGAAAGGAAAGAGTCAGATATTCAGCACAATCAGTAAACTACAAAAGACTAAATTACCAAGGCAGAACAAATTCTTCTAAGATTGAAGACCATAGAAATGGCATAAATCAGACATTAAGTATGTTATATTGATTAAATTGTTACATAATGCAGTTTATATTTTACTTTGCAGGTCTGTTAAAGCTATATGAGCATTACTTATCAATAGGTGGGCATGGTAGTGCATTCCTATAATCCCAGCACTCTGGGTGGGAGGCAGAGCAGAGGCAGAAAGATTGGAAATTCCAACCCAGAATGGACAACTTTTTGACTGAGCAAGATCCTGTACCAAAAAAAATAAATAAACAAAAAAATTAAAATTAAAAAAAGGAAGGAGAGACTAGGGATGAAAATCAGTGCAAAGACTTTAGTGTCATAACAACAATAACAACAACAACAAAAAGTTTATCATTTTAATGCTGATTCCCCAATTTTTTCCTATATCTGGTCATATCTTATTTTTGTAATTACTTTGGGAAGATAACTTAGGTTTTAACCCTTACATATTTTTACAATGTACTGCTTTCATTCTTAACCACCTTTCATTAAGTTTCTGTACTTCATCATATTTATGTTCTTTTTTCTCTCACCTTTCCCCAAAGGAACCATAAATCTATTTCCAAGGTAACTGCGCAGGGAGTAAAGAACACCCTGACCTTTTGATGGTTATTAGAATGACCCTAATTATTAAACTGGCCCTAATTCCAAGATATCAAAGCTATCACTATGGCCCACCATTCAGAGTATAATTACTTAAGAAGGTCAGCAGTCAATAGTGATTTAGCTCTCAGGTCAGTCCTACATTGTATCCAATGATTCCCTGAAATCGTCCTGTGGTTGTTTCTCTAGTTTCAAAATACATTAACGAGAAGAGACATAATTAGTAACTGGCAGAATTTCTATCCTGGTGAGAATAAAAGACTTTTCTTATATTCTGATCTTTTTATATCTTACATTATGGGTGGGAAAATACATATAGTCTGTTTAGAATGAGTTCATTGATTCCAAAAGTAACTGTTTTAGCCAGGTGTGGAGGCTTACTCCTATAATCCCAGCACTAAGGAGGCTGAGGCAGGAGGATTACTGCAAGTTCAAGACCAGCCTGGTCTACAAAGTGAGCCCAAGGCCATCTTGAACTGCATAGCGAGACCCTGTCTCAAAAAGATACACACACACACACACACACACACAGGAATATACTGAAGGTAACTGTTTCGTCTGCATGCATATCCAAAGATACAGAGACACAGAAGTATTATAGTTTTCTTGACTTATATAAATATGTATTGCATCTTTAAAAATATAATAGTAATGATACTGGAGTTATTGAGAAAACTGGTGTTTGATTTTTTTCTAAATTTATAAGTAAATAAATACCTAACTCTACTGTATTAATATATTAATGATATATAACATGTCATATATATTAATATATTAATCAGTAAACCATGTGATGAGGTATAGATTTTAACTTTTAGCCTGAATTTGCTCCTCTCAACAACTTGCTTCTAGTAAGAATGAGTAGACAAAGTTGAAGTTATAGCTACTAGAATAGACCCCTTATTGATGTGTTCAGATGGCAGTATACTTTCTTCTTCCCCTATATCTCCCTAGACATATGCGGGGAATTTTCTTCTTGTGTTAGATAACACTCTTCTTCATCTGGATTGCCTTCAACTATGTGACAACAAAGAACTCAAGCACCAAAATAGCAGCAGTTACATATCCTCTGCATGACAGCGTAATTTCTTCTGCCTTAAGGCTGTGTCTAGCACTGAAATCATAGTCTGTTTACTTCGATTCAGTGCTACATTAGAGTGGGAGTGATTTAACTCTTACTTATAAATACACAGGGGAATTATCTCTCAGCTCTGTTTAGGTTAGAATTGAAGATGAAACTGTGCAGTTCTTTTTGTTTTTGAGCTAATCATGCCATTGAGTAAAAAATTTCCTTCTAACTTTATTAGACTAACAAGAATATGATGCTGTCTGTTAAAATGCCAAACAATACAATTACAAGAACAACACAGAAAAAATTTGGTGGCTAATGAGTACAGGAAATTAATATTGAAGGTTGTTCATTTGACTTGAACGGCTGGTTTTCTCAGATGTTTCTGTTGGTGAATTCGTACTTCCAAGTTAAACCATTTTGCAAAATAAAATTAGATTAGGAATATTATATGTGTATGTTTAGAACTGTGATGATTACAAAAACACTCTAAGTAACTGGTTTAAAATCACTATTCTACGCTCTCTCAATCAGAAAAAAATCAGTTATTTTTAATGCTCCTATGTTACCCATAATCACCTAGTAATTTCCATGTCTATTAGAGTCTAACATCTGAAACATCTACTGCTCCTTCCTTTCTATTCCAAATTCTGTCTTTTAGGTCTTAATCAACTCTTGACTGAACTTTCAGAACACCTACTAGTTTAATCTTTGCCTCTGGTCTCTCTCCCCTTGACAAACCTTTAAAATTATGAATATAACACCACAATTCCATTTAAATTTCTATAAACCCTACTACACAGCTATGCATGGATATATCTTAGTATGGCACAGACTAGGCACATGGTATTTGTTTCATGAATAAGCAAACTCTTCATCACTGGGGTATGAGAGACTATCATTTTTTAAAGCATCTCCTATGAGATACATGTGTAAATCTCCAGCACCAGCTTGATCTTTAACTAATTCTATTATTTTCATTAAGGTCTCATAAAACAAAAGTGAAGTATCATTTTGATTTTAAGAAAGAAGAAACCAAGGCCCTAAGAGATTATGTATCATTCAGATAACAACAAAGTTGGAATTTAAAGTTAAGTAAGAAATTTTAATCAACCTTCACATCTGCAACATGAAGTTCAAAGCTTTTTTCCTGCTTTCCTGCTTTACCATTTTAAAATGTCATTTGATATACACCAAAGACTATGTGTAATACTCATGAATTATAGAGCTTAAAGATAAATAGTAAGCGACTCCATTTTTTAAAATAGGCAAAAGATCTGAATATGCACCTCATCAAACAGTCAAATAAACATGATAAATGATGTTCAACATCATTTGACATGAAGGAACTGTAAATTAAAAGAAAGAATATGACTGCACACTTAAAACAATAACTAGAACTCAAAATACTAGTAACACCAACTGCTGAGGAGAATATAAAGCAAAAAGAATTCCTTTGTACTGATAATGAGAGTGCAAAATAGTAGAACCACTTTGGAAGACTGGCAATTGCTTACAAAACTAAATACAATCTTAACATATGACACAGCAATTTTGCTACTAGGTATTTACTTAACTTATTTGAAAATTTCTGTTCAGAGGGGAGCCTGCACATAACTGATTATAGCAACCTCATGCATAATTGCAAAAAAACAGACAAAATCAAGGACATTGGGGCATAAGGTGTTGAGCAAATAACTGGAAAAGTTGAGTAAGTCTAAATGTAAGGGGAACCATACAAAAGAACTGTTTCCTACACGGGTATGGATTAACAATTTTTAAACCACTATATATGCATATTCTGAAACTGAATAGTTCAACAGATCAGTGGTAAATGGTCAAGGCCACGTTTCTCACTATTGGGAGTATGAGGTTATGAACAGGGTAAAAAGTTAGAATGATTCATATGAAAATAAAGTAGAGCAGAAGATATCAGTATGAACTCAAACTTGGCTTACTATAGAGAAGTTACATATAACATTTATTATGGAGACATGTATGTACATCAATTATAGATACCTAAATGTTTCTTTGCTCTGTAAGCTGAGGGTACCAGGCAATAAAAATTCCTTTAACAATAAGCATATTTAAATTAGAAACCCAACTCCTAGTTTCTAATTTCATTGAAGAACTAGGGTCTTTTTGAGAAATGGCTGATTCTAAGACTGGTAGAAAATACACAAGATTAAAGTGGAGTGTCTTGTAGTGCTAGGGAGATATTATAAGGTGCCAAAAAATCAAAAATAAAAACTCCATACCCCACAATGGTAAAGAGACATCGAAGCCAACTAAAAGAACTTCTCATGGCCAAGACAAGAATAACTGAGCAACAAAATAAAGTAGTATTGGATTATAAACTAAAGTTTAAGATTGTATCTGTGAGTCTCTAGTGATATAAAAAATGTAAATAACTGACAATAAATGAGGAAGAGATAAATCTACCATGTAACATAATTTCAAATAATTTCAATTTACGTAGATATTCTGCCTTTGAGCCATTAGAGCATACTTTCCTATTCTGTAGGTATGGCTGTGCTTACTGACTTCCTTCCAAAGACTACAGTATGAGGAAAGGGGAAGACAGGAGCACCTGTAAGTTTGGGCCTAATCAGACAGGTAGTCAAAGTGAACATGAGCAGTAAAGTCATGTTGATACCCTCGATACGACGTGATAAGACCCTATGTCTCTAGGAGCTTCCTTTTAGGTCTAATCATGAGAAAAACTTCAGACAAATCTCTAATGAGGGACATTCTATGAAATACCTGACCAATATTCCTCAAACTGTCAAGGTCATCGAAAATAAGGAAAGTCTGAGAAACTCCCAGCTGGGAAGTGATGAAGAAGGCATGAAAAGTAAATGTACCCGGGTGTGGTAGAGTACACCTGTAAACCCAGCAGTATGAAAGGCTGAGGCAAGGGGAATCCAATTCTAACCTAGACTAGGCAATTCAGTGTGACCTCATCTCAAAATAAAAAATAAAAAGTAAAAGATAAAAAATAAAAAATAAAATGGACTGGGGATGTAATTCAATGTGAAGTCCCTGGATTCAACCCCCAGTACTGCTGCCCTATACTAAACACAATGGAGTATTTTGTCATTTGACATTATGGAACAGAAAAAAGCATTAGGTAGAAATTAAGGTAATCTGATTATGATATGGCTATTAACAATAATGTGTCTATATTAGTTCATCAATTATAATGAATGCACTATTATTAACACTCAGGATATGGAATATATACATCACTGTATTATGTTAAAATCATCCTGTATCTAAAATCATCCTAAATTTAAAACAGTACTTAAATATCAAATACTTATTAATGTACAACCCAAATAAGACATTGAACATTATCAGTAACTGGCATCCATCCTCTGTGCGCCTTCTGACTCCTTGTCCTGGTCTACTTAAACTTTGTGGTAATTATCTTTCCTTATTTTGGTATAGTTGTTGCAAATATTGTATACTTTAAAAGCCATTGCTTTTTTTTTTGTGTGTGTGTGTGTGTGTGTGTGTGTGTGTGTGTGTTACTGGGATTGAAACTAATGTCCTTACATTAAGCTTCATTCATAGCCCTTTTAAATTTTTTAAAAAATTGTTGAGGAATGATCTGTTACCCAAGCTGGGCTTTAACTTGTAACCCATTTCAACTTCCCAGAGTGCTGAGACTACAGGGATCACCAAGCCATCTTTATTTTTATGCTTTATTAAATGATACTATATCTTAACTCTCTTCTGAGACTTGTAATGATGTAATATTTTTTAAAAATTTAATGAATTACTGTTTATAAAAGCAAAATTCAAAAACAAGTGTCCCAAAATGAGTAAGTGCATAAATAAACTGCTGTATATTTATACAGTGAATATTACCTCAAAGTAAAAACTACAAACTACATTTATAATGTAGATGAACTTTACAGGTAAAACATTATGTGAAAAAAGATAAAGATTTCAATCTCATGTATAGGCCCTCTGCCAAATGGCCACAATCTACCCTATCTATTTTACCTCTTTATATTCTAGTACACCAAACTTCTCATTGTTACCTATCTAAATATTCTGCAATCTTGGTCACTCATTCACCTTTAAAAAAATAAAGAATTGTGACCAATAATTCACCTCACAAGTTGCCCATTTAAAAAATACACTTCAATGGATCTTTTAGTTTATTCAGAGACATAATCATTTTAGAATATTTTTTATAATGCAACAAACAAACTTCATACTCATTAGCAGTCAAACCCCATTTCCTGTCAATTGTCATACCCTCCACAGCCAGTGGCAACCAACAATTTTCTATCTCTTTGGATGTTTCTGTACTGGGCATTTCAAATAAGTGGTATACAATATGTGGTCTTTTGTAAATGTCTTCCTTCACTTAGCATAGTAATTCCAAGTTTTATCCATGTTGTAGCATATGCCAACACCTCATTTCTTTTTATTACCACTGCTCTAAGCCCCATTTGAAATATAAGCATAACAATATTACACTCATAGGTACTGAATTTAATAAGTTATGCTTATAAAGCGTTTAACCTGGTAGTGTTGGCCATTATTTTTCCAATAATAAAAGCCATACACAGAACAGTGGAGAAAGGGGCAGACATCTTAAAAAACACATGATTCAAATCTTGCATTCCTTTTGGATACATAAAAATTTTACACATTTATTGGGTAACAAGTAATGCTTCAGTAAAAGTGTACTTTGTATAATGTTCAAATCATAGAAAACATATTCATCTCGTCAAATATTTATCATTTCTTTGTGGTGAAAACATTAAAAATTATTTATTTTCTATAGTTACCCAATGTGACCCCTCAAGTTACCAATGAAGAGACAAAGACTTAATGAAGTTGGGAGAGATACCAGAAGTCATTTAGCTTCTTGAGGAAGGACTTAATGCTTGTGAAAACCGAAAGAAAGAAAAAAAGAAAGAAAAAGCAAGCAAGCAAGCAAGCAGGATGGAAAAGCAGGGTAGTTTAAAAGATAGCCTTGGCTTGATAATAATGTGCTATTGACTTTTGAGAATAAATTATTGTCTCATTGCACAATTTTTAAAAATGGTTTTGTCATGTTGCCATTTCATACTGGGTAAGTTCATTTGAGATTGGGGCAACCTGAAGAAGAGGCACAGAACTGTGGACTGGATTAGACATCTTTATTCTCAGGTGCCGCTCTGCGGCTGGGACTCCTGTGGCCCCCTAGCCTGCCCTTGCAGCCCCCAGCCACTCTTAGCCACCAATGCACATTCTCTGTAGTTACCAGCCACCTTGACCCCCACCAGTCCTCATAGCACTACAGATTTATATGAGTCTATACAACAGTGGCCACTTGCCACTAATGACCTTGGTTATTTAAGTTATTTACACCAGCCAGCATCGAACTTGGTTATATCAGTTATTTATACTGAGACAGATGGGGTGTGCCTGCGCTCAAATCTTGCTGACTTGGACTTAATGTCCACTGGAACCTTCCCGCCTCCCCAACAGCCTGAACCAAAGGGTAACCATCTTAGGCTTTGTTTTTTGTTTTGTTTTTTTTTTGGTACCAGGGATCGAATTCATGACCTTGCACTTACCAAGCAGGTGCTTGAATTGCTGAGCTAAATCCTGGGCCCAGCTTTCATTTTCCTTGCAGGTCTAAGTAACTCGTTTGGCTCCTTCACTGATGATAACCAGGATGGTGACCCATTTGGAGCTTTTAGTGATAACAAACAGAATAACAAACAGTTGGCTATGGGGTTATTCTGTCTGTTATTCTAAAGAATAACAACATTGATGAATATTAGTCCATAATATATAGCAAAGTTTTGTAGAAAACTACTGCTTCTGAATTATGGAAATAATTAGAAGTAGTTGCTTTTCAAGCTGAGATTTCAACTGATGAAACGAACACTGACTATGCCTGCAATATTCCGAATGTTTGGTAATAAATGTGAATTTTCTTAACTGATACCCTCTAACAAGTTCTGTAGCATAAGAAAATTTAGTAAGAAAGCTAAGAGTTAAAAGGAGGGGTTAATAAAGAACAGAAGCTGGATCAGAAATGAAACATGAGGATGTTAAGTAGTAAAATCAAGTTCTTTAACAGGAAGTTTAGGAAAAGGAATACTACAAAGAAGATGGTCTGGGTCTGCAGGGAGAGGAGAGGAATAGATGGAAGCAGAATGTATCTCATCATAAATGTTTCATTGTATGTCACAAACATATACTAATAAAACATTTTTTAATAAAACAAAGAAATAAAATGGCCATGAAAGGATAAGAACTTTTAAACAGAGAAATTCAGGACTTACAGAATCCATTTCAAGAAGTAGTTGCTGTGAAGTTTTTGGCTTTCTTCTTTTATTTTTAAATGTCCAGTTTTGCAATCTAATTTCCTTAGCTCTCACTTTCAGAGTAGAATGCTTTGAGTAGAATGATTTTACATAACTTCAAAAAGAAAGTCTTCATACATGAAGCAGAGGTTATTAGGAATTAAAAAAATAAAAGTGACACTAAAAACTAAACAGTTGATAGTTCTGTCCAAGGTAGGGAATCACAGAGATGCAGCACATCAAATGAGTGCAACTGGCTCAGCCTGAAGGTCTGTGGCTGGAAGAAGTCAGTGGGTCTGTGGCTTGGTAGACATTCCCTGGTAAGTATGAGGCCTCACTACAGTTGATTTTCAATGTGTTGCCAAACTGTTGGGGAACACATAAGAGACACACAAAAGTCAATGAAATTCTTTCATCTCTCTTCTTTCCTGTGTTCATCATACTGAAACTCATTCTGCTCTAAAGCATTGTACCTGATACAGTTAGACAAGAAGTCACACCAAAGCTTTAGATTAGGTGCAGCTATCTCACATAGTGTAGCAAGGAGATAAGAGGGCACAGACCCTGAATTTAATTGTTTTTTTTTTTTTTACTTTGATTCTAGTGCAGAGGTGGATTGCATGTATGACAAACTCCAAATTCAATAATGTGAACTCATTTCTTGTTATGATGCTTTACTCTAAACTGTCAAAATGAGTTAGACTAACTCATTATTTTTTCACCTAAAGGGTTTGCCTGCTACTTCTTGTTTTTATCTCAATTAATTTTGTGTCTGCCGGACTAACACAAATTACCACTTCCATGTCTTGCACTTTTGATTTAAAAATAAAGCTAATTTGGGAGGTGTTTAAAGCTTTATTAATATTTATATAGTCATTAGCAGTAGTTACGATGTTAGCAAACTTCTTTTTAAAATTAGAAATTCTCCTCTCAATACTTTCTCTGAGCTGCAACATTTGCACTCTGACCACATCATTTATAACATTTTTTTTAGGGTACAAAGAGGAATCTCAGAGGGTCACAGGAAAGTGCTTTTAAGTTTTTCCACTTTTATGTTGCCCATTTCGCATAATGAGTCAGACTTATTTAATACATTTCTTTTCTGTAACTTTCTTCTGACCTTCAGAGGCAGCCTTTCACCCTCAAAAATACATAGGTTCTATGTAATCACCAAGCACTATTCTTTCCCATTTGTTTCACCTTATTCAACCTGAACTTGGATGGTGTAAGTAGGAAAGAAGTGCAATGTATATACTAATAAAATGCTGAAATACACACAAGGGTTTATCTCTCAAAAGAAAGGATCCAAAAGGCATGATCCATAACAAACAAAGTGACCTATAGTCCCTATTTTTCCCCTCTCAGATCCTCCCACAGCAAACAAATGAAAAGCAACTACCGTGTTTTTAGCACCATGACTTAAGAAAAACTCAGCAAAAGATGTGACAATCTGTTGAGAATAACAAGCCTTGAGGATGATCACATACAACAAATGGACAAATAACTATGAATGACTTGGCTTTGAAAAAATGAGGATTAAGGAAAAGGCGGCATTGGAGAGTATTCTGGAGAGTGCGAAGCTTTATAGGCAGTTTCCCTAAATTTCTATCCCAAATGCTCCATTTATTAGATGTGTGACCTCAGGCACGTGATTTGACCTCTCTGTGCCTTAATTTTCTCATTTGGAAAGTGAGGTAATATTTGTACTGGTCTCAGATTTTGTGAGTAATGAAAGAAAATATTTAGACAACTACCCAGCATATACAATAGTCCTTCCTTTATCTATAGGGTAAAGTCCCCCAGGGGATCCCTGAAACCAAGAATAGTGTCAAAACCTATATATACTTTTTTTTCTATAGGTATATGTCTATGATAAGCTTTAATTTACAAATTAGGCACAATAATAGACTAAAAACAGTAACTAATGAAATAATTATTAGAACAATAAAACAGGCAATTATTAAGCAAAATTAGGATTAATTGATGAAAAGAACTGTGATGGTCTATCTGATAATCTAGATGGCCAGCAAGTGACTAACAAGCAGGGAATGTTATACAGGTGCACGTATGCTGAACAAATGGAGGATTCCTGTTCCAACAAATACAACAGGATGTCACCATGCTACTCAGAATGGCATGCAATTTAAAATTTAGAAATTAGGTAGCTGGGTGTGGTGGCTCACACCTGTAATCCCAGTACTTGGGAGGCTGAGGCAGGAAGATCACAGAGAGTTGAAGGCCAGCCTGTGCTACATTGTGTATTCAAGGTCAGCCTGAACTACCAAGTGAGGCCCTGTCTCAAAAACAAAACAAAGCAAACCTTTTGAAATTGTGTATTTCTTGAATTTTCCATGTTATAATTTTTGACTGTAGTTGAGCATAAGTATTTGAAATTCTGGAAAGTAAAACTGCAGATGAAAGGAATCTACTGTATTAAGTGTTCAATAACCATTTGCTGAATGAAATAGTTTGGACAAATTAAGCCAAACACTGAAATGAATAGTAAATTAGATATAATATACAATAAAACAATAGTAACTTATAATCATGGAATTAAATAAATTTGAGAAGTCAATAAAGAAGTTTTAATAGTTTATTCTCCTGCTATGAAGAAGCAGAAAATTGAGGATAACACTGCTTAATTCTTAAGGGAAATATTGCTATCATGTTCAGTAATAACTTAATTGCCTTTAATGTATAAATGTTAACCCTGATTTCTTTCATGTATTTCTTAAGTGCCATAATGGCTTATCTTCAACCACTAGCCACTCCTGACAACTGAGCACTTAAGATGAAGCCAGTCCAAAATGAAATGAATAGAAAGTATGAAATACATATATCAAAGACTTGTAAGAGAAAAAGAATATAAAACAACTTGTTAATAATTTTCAATATTGATTAATGTAAAAGTTGTAATATTTGGAAACATTAAGAGTTAAAATGTAATTGAAAAGTAGTTTCATTTGTTCTTTTCATATATTTTAATTTGGCTATTAGGAAATTTAAATTACATGTGTGGCCTGCATAATGTTGGAACGTATTGGATTAGACCAATAAAGAATGAGTCACAATATTATTACTATTATTTCTAACCATCAGTTACAGAGTACTTACTACGCTAAATATTTTAAATAACTTCTATATCACAAAGCTCTAGTGAGCTGTATTTCCCCTCTTTTTATGGACTTGAAGATGATTTCAGAGCATACATTGCACCAAATCACAAAACTAACAGTAGCAGGAATGAATACATGTTTCACTGATTCTTAAGCCTGGGTGCTTTCTCCTGTACCAGAGGCTACACAGAGTTCAAGCCACAGGACAGTGAAAAGGACCTTGCATGAGCAAGAGGACCCCATGGTCCCCTAGCAGAGTAGCTTCTGGTGTTTGTGAAATGCTCTTATCCTAAAAGGGCACAGGTGCTTATAGGAATTTATAGATGATAATGTGAGTAATGCTTTGTCTTCCATCGATGTAGCCATTCTGGTTCCATTTTACCTGAGTCTAAACCCGTATAAGATACCAGAAAAGGTAGGAAAAAAATTCACAGACAATATGGAGCACATATTAAAAGGAGCATTTTGAATTAGAAAAAAAAATGCATAAGTGTGTCATTTGCCATACTTGTAAAATATTCAGTAGAGGACTAATATAAAATGCTAATTTCAATACCTAGTTAACAGTGGAAAATGCTGATTAGATGCTATATGATTCAAAATTCAGAATACCTATGTTATGCAAACACTTCTTACAGCTCTGTAAAAGGATCTACATATCATGAAACAAGACTGACAGGAAACACTGAAAACTGATAACAGGTTCCAATGGGTCATTTGGTAACACTGGAAGATAGTTTTGATTACTAAAATTCAGGGTGTGCTAGCAGCATCTACTAGTCTGGGACCATTGATGTTTTTAAGTACCCTATAATTCACACAGGATATTTCCCAAAACAATTATCTGTCTTCAAATGTAAACAGTATTGAGCCTGCAAAACTCTGTATTAGGCTGAATTCTGTAAGTTATTATGTAATTCTATATTTATATGTTATAAATTTCCTTCTATATTTTTCATGATTTTATAATGCAACAGTGTTCTACAATATAGAATAAAGAATAGAGAAAAGTTATTACTGAAAAACAGTACAAAAAATATAGCATAACCACCAATAGATGGTATCTGATAAATGGGGAGGGTGATGCAGGATTATTATTATAACAAATTCCTTCTAAATATGACTTAGATTTACTAAAAACTGCACCTTAAAAGAATATATTTAAATTTTGTAAAGATTAAAACTTGGCTATGTTTACTGAGTCACTTTCTTGCCATTGGGATGATTGAGTCAACATCTAACAGGAAACTGGCACTCTTTTTTTTCACTGTTGGGATACAATTTGCTAGACATCAAAATATTTTTCTCTCCCCTCCAGCAAGTAGTGTTTCATGAGTGTTATTATTATTGAGATTGACAATACATACTATTTGCACTGCCTTTTCTTTCCTGATAATTTTCTTCAGGAATTCTATCGTTGTGATGAAAAACAGAAGTAAAATTTATACTTGTATAAATTGTTTAAAACCTACTCAATCTGTGAACTGAACTACTTGTATGAAGTTATAAAAGTTGTAAAACCTTCACAAAAGCAGGTAAAATGCCATGCTTTCAGGAATGAATGAGAATGTGTATGTAATTTGTTTATTCTTTTTCTTCAGTTTTATCAAAAAAACAGATTTTGGAATAAAAAAAAATTTTTTTTTTTTTTTTTTTTTTTGGTACCAGGGATCGAACTCACAAACTTGTGCCTGCCAGGCAGGCGTTTATGCCACTGAGCTAAATCCCTGACCCTAAAAATTTTTCAGGAAGTACCATTAGGTTTATATGTGCTATTAAAAAAGCCTAATTACAGTCTATGAAGTACTGTACTATGCCATCTGATCAGAGTAGACTCAAGGGCTCTAAATATTCAGACAACAGGCAATTCAGTTATTTCTTTACAATTATTTATATATTTGTGCATGCTTGTATTTCTTTACAATTATTTATATATTTGGCACTTCAAGAGCAACAAATACTTTGCCTGTGAATTAATTTTCAATAGAGGTAGAGAACATGAAATTGTGGTTCAGAGAATTTGTCAATATTCAGAGTTAAAATGTGTTAAAAGCTAGGATTTGAATCTAGGCCTTACTCCAAACTATCTACTTTCCCATTTTATCAGAATGGAGAAACAAAAGGGAGGGGAGAAGAAGAGTATGAACTAAAATGAAAAACAAAAGTTTTAGATTTTAAGCAAGGTAAGATGTAATCAGTGGGACACAGCACAATTAAAAAATTGGTATTGACAATTTGTATACATAGTACCTCAGAAATTGTCTTTAGAAAGTCAATTCATCTAACATTATGGAAATTAACTCTAACCACTTGGGCCATTCCAGATAAACTTCTTAATGAGAGGGTCTATATCCTTTGTCTATTTGTATAACTAATTCCTAAGTTGCTGGAAGAATGGATGATGACTATACAATACAAACCTATACTAGCTGTAATTTCCAAAGTACAACAAACTTATCAAGATCAAGATCATGCCATCTCATTGTAATGATGCCTGGGCAGGCAATCTGTGTGATATAGTAATATTTGTATTATTAGGAGATCAAATGGTAGAAAAATAGGAAAGTGGGTTCTGGATCTCACTGCCTGGGCTGTTAGTTCATTTCTGCCTTTTTGAACCTATGTGATTTTAGGTAACTTACACTGCTTTTGTCTGTAAAATACAGCCAGCAATGATGCTCAACTCATTGGAGTAAGAGTGTTAGTGTATTAAATGGAGCCATGTAAACCAGTTGAAACAGTACACAACATAACAGTTGCTTAATAAATGTTTCCCATTATTACTGCTATCTTTATTTTCAAAAAGCTGTATTAACATATAATATTTAAAGAATTGTGGGGCTTCTTTAAAATGTAAGATATTCTAAAATTACTGAAATTTAAAAAAATAGTTTTCTTTTGGGTGTATCCAGTAATTTGGGACATTTTCATTAATTCAGAATTAAGAAGTAAAGCCACACAAGTACAAATTGTGATAGTAATAATAATGACAGTAAATATGATAATTCTCACCCTAAACATGTAATCATATGATTATACACTAAAAGCTGTATCTATTTTGTGGTCATTATTTTTGTTATAATGGTATCTATTTATTTATTTATTTCTAATAGTACATGTTGGGAGTGCATACTATTTACATTCCTTGTGGGAACTTGCTCCATGTATCTAACACATCTTAATTTCTTTTACATTTCCTCCTCCCTCCTCTCTTACCCCTCCCTCCATCTCTTGATCCCCTTCACATTTGAGAAAAGATCTATTTCCCTATCTGCCTTATTACCTATCTTCTATTTTACCCTTTATTTATATTTGTGTTTCTCCTTTTAAGTATCTTCCCAAAGAGTTAAAAGCTGTATCTTCAGCCACAGCAGTAAATAAATATTTTTAATCAGGAAAAAAGCAGGCAGAATCTTACAGAAAATATAATGTGAACATCTTGAATTTGCAAAGAACTGTAAACCATCCACCACAGATTTCAAATTGACAAGTAATTATAGATGGTAAACAACAGATACATCAGACTTCGCTCTTTTCTTCAAAAGCAGACTCCCCCCTCTTCTCACTCCCCAGGTCATACCTGACCTACAGCATTCAAGTAGAAAACCGAAATTAGCTAAGTCTCTTGCTTTTCTGGTGTTCTAGTATTCAGACCTTTTGCCAAAAGGTATGAGGAAAATGGTATAAGAGCTAAACATTGGCTACAGTAGTAATAAAGAAGAGACGTCCCATATCTATCCACATTCACACTGCCAACACATCACTGTATTGTCAGGACATCTGCAGCAACACTAAGCCAGTGTTCATATTATCATATTAAATTTCAGAATATGCCACAAAATCATGCTGTGGGTAGGGCAGGGTGGTTACTATCAGTCACAATTACTACAAAACAATTCCCTATCATCAGTCCTACCATCTGTCCTCTCAACTTTTTCCAAAGATGGGCTTGGTCAAACAATTTTAAATTGGGCAAGGTCATTACACAATTAGCCTTGGCAAATGGGAATAGTGTGAAAAATTTAATTACAGCTGTGTATAAACACAAACAAGGACATACGATTGGCAATACTCCTGTCTAGACTTGATGGTGGGACAGTGTCACTGAATACAAAGAAAGACGACATGGTTCTAATGTAACTGATTCTTAGATATAATGCAAAAGGAAATGCCATCATCATGTGCTCTAAATTTCTCTGAGATATTTAAATATTATTTAAAAATAGGAATAAAAATCAGTATATTCTATTATATATACATTTGCTAAATCTCTAGGAAAAAATGCCTGTCTTCGACAAAGACAATTCTTGTCAATCATCACAGTGCCAGTGAAAGACACAAACAGCTTGCCCATGACACAGAAGGTAATGACTTTAGTAAAAGAAATGTCTTTTAATATATTCATTTCATACATATCAAATTTTCCTTTTCTCATTTCTTTTCCAAATAAAATTATATGGTTAGAAACCTATTTGCTTGTTGTTTCAACAATATTTAATTGTCTACCAAAAATTTCCATTCTATACTTCTAAGAAACTCATCAAAATGGGACCACAATGAAGTTGGTATCCTAAATTTTTCCCTTGAAATTCATATGGCCCCAGGGGATTTAACTTGTCAGTATCTTTTCTAGACATTCAACATGTCTGGTCACTCATGTTTAAAGCCAAGCTTGATGTACACTACCTTTTTGAGACGTTATTAAAGTTAAAAAAAGTTATCAAGTCAGTGCTATTTCAAAAGACTGTTGATAAAAAGAACATTTAACTGTAACCATACTGAGCAGACAGTTGATTATAGAAAGACATGTCAGTGCACATATGGCAGCCAGATAAATTATGCACATCTGGATTACTTTTGGCAAGAAACATAGCTAAGTGACTAAAGCCAAGTTTTAGCAATCTGTCACTAACAATATGTACATTTATTTTAAAATGTCACGGGCTCAAAGTCATATTTTCTATTTCTTCATAAACTTTCCAGTTCTTCATGAGACAGCAAACAGGTGACAAAACACATTCCCAAACTGCCAAAGGCTGTATAAATAAGGGGTAATTTTGAATTTCTCCCCACATACACAAGAGGACTCAAATTCTGAAACAAACTCATGTGCTGTGGGATATAGTGATATACAGATCTCAAGTGACTAAAAGTGTTAACATTTCACTTTATAAGTTAGATGAAAAATGCATTCATATAAAAATACACTGGTATCTACACAGAACAATAAACAATATAACACTCTGGGTAAAGCAAGCGGAAATAGGTTGACAGTGTCTGCATATAAAAGGAAAAGACCAATGTCTCTGTGATCATCTCAGATTTAGTTTCCTTTTTCCTATTGCCAATAACTGACATCATCTAAACCCCACAGAAATGTTTTCCAAAGTTTAGTCCCCTTGATTAAAAGAAATGCCAAGAGACATGAAGGTGGCTCAAACTAGCAAGAACAAGAAATTTTACAATTGGATGTATGAGTATCAGCCAGGTGGGAATGCAGCAGTACTTGTAAGTGCAAAACTCATCTTGACTTTTATGCTGTTCACTGGTTATTCTAACATTCCAGGCTTCTTAACAACTTTAGTAAGTATGCCAAGATATATCATGAAGTCTGGGTGGGGCCCCTGTCGTTCCAGGTGTTGCCTTCCAGTCTCATTTGTGCTGGCAGCAGAGAAAAACCAGAGAATTATTTTATTCGTGGAATATTCATACTCTGTCATGCTCTCTTCTAGTTCACCAATTTGGCAATTTTGTTGCTAATCTTTACTATATCCTAGATCTGGATCATAATATTTTCAAATGGCTTAGGGGGATTTTCCCCTGTCTCTAAATAATAAAGGTATAACTACCAAGTCCACTGCTTGTAATTTTGAGCCTCAACGACAAAGTGAAGAAGATGATGGCACTACCTTTTGTAGTGCTTTTAAGAACAAAGCACATAACACTCAAAAAAATCTAAAAATGTTGACCACAATCATCATTATTCCTGTTTTCCTCCTTAAAGTAACAGACTTCGAGTAACATAGTTCACAAGTCATACAGAGTAAAGTAAATTTATTTCCTTTTTAATTTTGATCTCTTCTATTTGACTATAGAGTCAAATACTACTACTACTATCAGTACTTCTTCTGCCCCCTCCCCTGCATCATACTACTGCCACCACCACTGCTATCACCACCACCACCACCACCATCATCATCATCATCATCATCATCATCCTGGGTATTAAACCCAGGGCCTCAAACATGCTAGGCAAAGACTCTACCATTGAGGTATATCCCTAGCTCTACAGTTGAACTTTTAATCCTATCTGGTACAAAAAATTGCTCAAATAAAAAATACGCATAAGAGGTAAAAGAGGAAAAAGGACCTCAAATTTAAGGAGTCAATTTGCCTATATTTCACTCTCCAATGCCTCAATGATAACAATCTTCACATATTGTTCATGTTCTTTAGTCACTATATCCTACAACCCAAAAAGTGCTACGTCCTTATAGGAAACAGAAAATCTAAACATATTAATTAATTGAATCTGGTATTATGGAATGGTTAAGTACTGGAAAATTCTAACATGTAGCAAGCTGCAGAGAAACTCACATTAAAATCCAAAAAGAGACCTGACAGAATGATTCTTAGCAATGAATACAGAATATGGGCTACCATATTACCATATCATTTTAAACATGTTAAAGTCTCCTGGCTCAAAGAAGCTATAAAGAGAATTTATAATTTAGATTGTTAGTATATGATAATTGTCAAGTTAGGGAGAGCAAATATAGGAAGTTTTTCTAGAAGCCTGAGGATTATGTTGTCACTGAATACGGAAATTAGAGAAACTGATGTGCATTCCCCTATGCAGATAGACATGACACTTGGTTAAATTGAATTATTTGAGGTTTTAGTTAATACTATTTTTCTTAATTCTGCTATGATTATTTAAGATTTTATTTACAAGATACCAAAATTTTAAAATATTAGAGTAAAATAATCCTTGGGTTGAGAACATTATTCATATTTAAGTAAATTACAACACAGTTCATGTGAAGCTTTATGGTCATAATTACTTAATCTTGTATTTAAATGATAATAAGTACTTCATGAAATGTGGCAACTTGAGTATGGACAAGATAAGAGATGAGATCTAGACTTGGACACCCATGATTCCAATTTTCTTTTATACATTATCAATTCTAATATTTATCCACAATAAATTATGTATCCTAATAGGAGTATGTTTACTTGTGAGTCACACATACATACACATACACTTCAGGGTTGGTATGAGTATTAAGTGAGTACTTGGAAGAGAATATATACTTGTGAATAACATATACATATACATCTTAGGGTAGGTATGAGGACTGAATGAGTATCTGGAAAAAACTTACTAACAAACTAGGAAGTCGCGGTGTTTAGGAGGTAATGTGTCGAAAAAACTATTGATCCTGTAGGGACAGATAGAAGGTAGACAGGCAGGGATGTAAGGCATAAAGTAACTGACAAGGCAGACAGTTATAGAAATGACCATCTTCTTACTTGAGGAAATTGCTCTTTGTGAAACCTTTACAGGTACAGAACAGTTACTTTTAGAGACGAGTCTGCATGCATTTACTGTGTGCCCCTAGACACCATGACCCTTAACACACCCCAGAAACAAAGGCTAAGACCATGATGGGCTCAGACTATAATACCAATCAGTGAAACAGTTATATTAAAGCACCAGCTTATTCTTGTAAGTATGGGCAGAGCAAAGGTACCAGCTTGAGAAGTTCATTTGAGTTCTCCCTTCCTTGTAGTTTGCTATCTGGTAGCTTTGTCCCTGTCTTTGCAATAATATAAATAAACATTTGCTTCATGCTACACCCATTTCTGACTTCCTCAGTCACCTCAGACCTAGCTTCCTCATTCTCTGCTGGGGGCCTTCGGTTCTGAGCTTGTCTTCGTCTCACTCCTCCATTCTTCATCAGAGTGGAGGTGAGAGACCCAAGGAGCATCGTTGAGTCTCACTAGCCCCTCAGAGACCACCCACCTGACGCTACAATACATATCATAATTTTTATAAAAACTAAAGCCTTGTGAAAAACTCTTTGAAACAGTGATCAAAAACAAAATAAGTCTCATAAAAATTGCTCTCCAAAGGCCAAAACAGTACATTTTTAGCTGATTGTCCTGTTTTAACTGTCTGTTCTCCGTTTCAGTTACTTTTCTTGTTGCTGAGACACAATACCTGACACTCACAAGTAAAGGAGCAAAGGTTTTTGTTTTATTTTGCTTTAGCTCAGTTTGTAAAGGTTTCAGTCCATAGTTGGTAGGCTCCAAGGCAGGGTGGCCTGGCAGAGGAGAAATGGGTCATAGCATGGCGGCAGGAGGTGTTCAGTTTGCCTTCTGTCTTTCCCTCTACATTCCATCCAGGTTACAAAGCTACGGTTGATGTCACCCACACTCAGGGTGAGGTTTCCATTACCCACACGCAGAACAATACTAAACCAATCAGTAGACTAACCCAACTATCACACTTTAATCTACATTCACACACCCTAGATCCTATCACCTCTGAAAAGCCCCACCTAATAAGTACAAGAGGCTTAGGGGGGATATCCAGAGACAAGCCAAAACATAATCTGCAGAATTTCACTATGTAGTCCAGGCTGGTTTTCAACTCGTGGGCTCAATGATCCTCCTTTCTCAGCTTTCCCAAACAACTAGGACTATACCATAACCACAATGCCTAGCTAACTGACACGATTTTTTGCAACTGTAGTAAATTCTTTTAGACCCTGGAGGTATGTAAGTCTAATACCTCAAAGATGAAACTAAATGAACAAATAAAATTCAATGCTGAGCCTAAAATAAGACTGGGTTTTCATTTTAAATCCCTTTGTCTTGGTTACTTTTACTTTTCTCTCCTTACTGAGACAAAATACCTGATGCCCAAAATTAGGGAAGGAAAGGTTTATTTTCTACAGTTCTTGGAGGTTTCAATCAATACACAGCTGGCTGCAAGGCAGGGTAGCATGGTGGCGCAGCCATTCTTGCTGCCCACAATAGCAAGGCCAACCTGGCAAGACAGCGAAGACATGCCACCCCCCTTACACTGTATGTTGGCTTCACCCCTGGGTGGGCGTAGCACTCACATCACCAATCCCAGCACTAGACAACAAATCACTCACAAATGCCAGACTCAACCCCATCCATGATTACATGAGGCTTTAGTGGGGGCCATCCAACTGGCCACACCCCTAGACCACTGGTGGAAACCTATGGCATGTGTTACCACAGTGAACACCCAGAGCCCTTTCAGTTGCCATGTGAGCCAATTCACCCCAGCATTGCCTCAGCAGTCAAGATTCAGGTCCAATTACAGGGTTGACACTCTGCAAAATAAGTGGGTTTTGGGCTGCAGTTTTGGCACTTGGTCTCTAAAGGTTCACCATCACTGCCCTAGAATATGTATGCAACATCCTTGGAAGATATTGTAATTTCTAAAAAGATTTTTCTTCCCAAAAACTTCGACAACCACAAAATGTGCCTTTATCACACCTTTCCTCAGATCAGTTGCTGAGGGAGTAGTGAATCCTTATTAGCTTCCCTTAGAATAACATATAATACACTACCATGTTTGTTTCAAGTACCTGCAAAGATATTTAATTGTGCTTTATCAATATAAATGGAATCCTAAGAGAGAAAAATGAAGAGTGCTAAGAAACTTTTCTTATCTTTTTTAGAATGCCAACATTCATTTGTTGGAGTTCTTCAACTCTGACCTCCTTTTGAATGGAATGCAAGATGAAGTGACATGTTCTCAAACTGCAACCTTTAAAGATGCTTGCTATTCACAGAAAGAAAATGAAGATAGTAGGAGAGTCATAAAAAATAAATACACACACGCGTGTGCATGTAAACCACAAGGAAATATGGCTTCAGAGAAGCAATTTAAAACTGATGTTTCCTGTTACAAACAAAATAATGTTTAAGCATTTATACTAAATGTTCCTATGGGGTTCTCATTACTTGATTATGATATACCAAAAAGGTCTGAGGTTTGTAAAAAAACAGATAAAAGAGCGATCAGAGATCATTTCAGACTTTTTTCCAACAGGTGGTATTAAATTGTAAATTTTAATTTGGATGAGCCATCTGTTTTTTAGCAATGACAGGAAACTTTTACTTCAGGGCAAGGCTAAATAGATGGAGGAGCTCTACCCTGACCTCAGATTTTTATCCATACTTCAAAGTCTATGTTACAATGTATTTGTAAATATTTTGATGGATTCTGGAATCTAACAAACACTCCTTTCAAAAGATGTAATTAATATGGTATTAAAAACACATGATGACAATGTCTTTCTTGAATTATCCTAATTTGATTACAATGAATCTAAATAAATTCTAAACTAATTGTTTCTTTCAAACAATAGAATTTCCAATATTTAAAGGAACTGCCCTCATAAGAGCCTTTCTAATTTAATTTTATTTGTCCATTATTTGTAATACCCTGTTAAGGTTAACAGAAACAAAGAAAGCAAAAAGGATTATTCCTAGTGCTCAAACTTTTTGAGATTTTGTTATTACTGAACCCAATTTTCTTCTAAGCATCCATGTGTCAGTATCACTTTAAATTTTTTTAATAGTTTAAGATATATATTGTGATTATTCCACAGAATGGTTTGAGAAACAGTAAAGTTCAGAATATATATATAACAAGTCAGGTAGGAACAGTGACTGTACTCACTATATATAAAACATCCTTTGGGTAAAGAAATAACAGGAACACCCACATATAAAACCTTCAAGTAACTGACCAACACACAGCTTGATACTCAGTTAACTTCGCATAAAAGAGTTTACTTTAAGTTTCTACTTAGATGTATAAAAAAAGGCAGACTAGTACTGCACAAGTAACTTTAAAAACATTGACCTATTATAAGCACTCAATCCTGGTCACATCCTTACTTCGTAAGATGACAAAAGGTAGAAGTTTCTTCCAAAATTAATGACCTCCTTAACACTAGTAGCTAAAATGACTATTCCCAGTAAAGACTAACTGTAAATTTGTTAAACAGAACAACAGAATGCACATTTCCAACTACCAAAAGTGTTGCAACAAATGTAAAATATTAAATCATGGATAGTAATAATCATGCATAGGATAACTAACTATACTAGTATAATGATAGCATGAAAATCTAACCATAATTTTTAAATTATAATTAAGTACTATTATAAATATATTCTTTCATTAGTAACATACCTGTGAATTAAAATTACTGAGGGAAAAGTAATTTCAAATGTTGTCAATACTTTAATTCAAAAGAACTCAGTAGTTTATGTAGTTCACCAAAGTATTTGATGTAATTCATTAGTCTTACAAATAAATGATATTCACAGATGAAGAGTAAGTAGCATTAAAAATTTGTGATTCTAAAATTTATAACTTTGTAATTATGCAAATGTAAAATTATCAGAATATAATCATGATGGTGGTATATTCATATATGAGTTAATTCCTATACTATAGTTATTTCTATTTTTTGAAAGAGCATTGGCTTTTTGTCATCTCATCACTTCCCTGTGATTTAATTGGAAAATTATGCATCAAAGTTCATCACTTATTCATTGTTAAACTGAACCCGAACCATCAATCTAATAATCACAGAACAAGAAACTGAATCACAGTCATGATTCTGAAAAGAAAACCAAGTGGCAAACAAATAGGTCCCAATATTAAGTGCTAATGTGCAATTCCAATGCCTGAAAATTATTCTTTTCACTTAAAAATCTACATAGCATCAACACTTCCTAAAATTCATTAAATAACCCTTTCATTTTTAAATATAAGAAAACTAACAAATGCTGATGAGGGAAGAAAAGAAAAAAATTTCCTTCATAGATGTGATTTTTAAATGAGTAAGACAGAAGGATAATTTGCAGAAAATTAGGCAATGGTGTAAAAATTCAAAGTAAAAATGAATTTAAAGATCTCCCTAGCATTCAGGGGCTGAGGCAGGAAGACTGTCATGAGTTTGAGGCCAGCCTGGGCTACAAAGTGAGTTAAAGGTCAGCCTGAACTGCATAGTGAGACCCTGTCTCAAACAAAACAAAACAAAACAAAGTAATCTCTATTAATTTAATCCTTTGGAAACAATCTTCTCTGAGTGCTTTCCTCTACTGGGTACATCTGAATGATAAAGTTCTTCCAGGAGAGTATCATCAGTTTCGTCAAGTAAAGGACATAAAGATTCTATAGTTCAGGAAGGTTTGGGTTCTCTGTTAAACAGAAATAGAAGGAAACAGGAATCGTAACTGCTCAGCACAATTCATTTGCTGCTACTGGTTACAAATGGTACAGTATTCAATCTACTTATTTTTCAAACTTATTTTCAAGCTTTTCATTTTTAAGCACACTTTTTGAAAGATGCCTATGTGAATGCACAAGTTTGGCCTTGTTTAGTTTTTATCTAGATGTCTCTTTCAAGTCTCATGCACTCATAAGTGGAGATTTGGAGGGAGATTAGACCATGGGAGTGTGATACTCATCAATGGATTAGCCCACTGATGAGTTCATAGTTGGGTGTGATGTTTGGAGGTGAAACCTGGTCAGAAGATGCAGGTCACTGGAGATGTGGCTTAGAAGAGTATAACTCCCTCCTTTCTCCCTTGACCTCTCTCTGCTTCCAGATTCCATGCCATGAGTTATTTCTCCTCCACCATGCCACCCTAATTTGTAGCCAGAAGACTGTGGACTGGAACCTCTCCAAACTGTGGACCAAAATAAACATTTTCCCTCTTAAATAGTAGGTGGCAGGTATTGTGTCCCAGAGATGAGACAGTAACTAAAACATGTCTATAAACGATTTTTTTCTTTAGTGATCTAGGTAAGGCTATATAATTTTTAGTTGAATCATGTTGTTACCATTCCCAAGATGAAATAGGAAGATATAAGTTTTTATTTTCATTGAGAATAATCCTAAAAACATGTTGAAACCAAGTATTTGAATATCCATTTCAAGTAAATAGTCATACTGAAAAGGTTTTAATAAAACTGATAAAATGTAAGTATCACACATCAAGTTAAAAAAAAAAACCCCAAAAAACGCTTGAGTTTACTCATAAGAGATTCAGTTAAGTACTGAACTACAATAACCTCTCAACATCGGAGGATCACGAAAATTGAACAGTTCTCTTCTCACTTATTAAATGAAAATGGGGAATTGAAGCTTTTAAAATTTCAAGTTTATAAGCTGCCTTAGTTTCTTTGGGAAACCCAAGATTAGGGTGCAACAATGAACAGTTTTCTTTTTTTTTTTTTTTTTTTTTTGCGGCACTGGGAATCGAGCTCACAACCTCACACCTGTCATACAGGTGCTTAAGTCACTGAGCCAAACTCCCGGCCCTGGTTTTTTGAGGCAGGGTTGCACTGTGTAGCTCAGGCTGGCCTTGCACTCACGTTGTAGCCCAAGCTGGCCTCAAACTCACAATGCTCCTCTGCGCGGACCCCAGGGAGAGTACAATGTGCCTTTTGAGAACCCTCCATGTTGGGCAAAGAGGCAGCAACCAGAAGAAGCACAATGCTCCTCCTACCTCTGCCTCCCGAGTGCTGGAATTAAAGGCATGCGCCACCATGCCCGGCTAATGAACAGTTTCTGATGTGGTCTCTCTTCCTGGCATGCAGATGAAAACCTTTTTGATATACCCTCACACAGGCAAAGAATTCTCAGTCCTACTGGATTAAGACTTCACCCTTATTTAAAAAAATATGACACTCACTAAAGTGAATCTATTAAAATTTCTTTGGGTCAAGTAATTAGTGCTTATGTGTTCTTAAACTTAAGTCTGAAATTTGTAAACTAAGAGAAAGCAATTAAAAGTATCCAGTCTATTTGTTTAGATCTTCATTGGGAACAACTCCTCCTATGTTGTGCCACAATAATGAGTCAGGGAGCAATCAGTAAAATGGAATAATATAACAAGTATATTAACCTAGAGAAAGAAGGAATTAAAATAGTTCCTGACAATCATTTTATTTGATGAGCATATGGATATGCACCTCTTCAATGGGTCTCAATTTTCAAGGGCTTCACATGTTGTAGTGCTAGTATTTAAAAATAAGTATTTCTTCCTAGGAATTAACCTAACCAAGGAGGAGAAAGACTTCTCAAATGAAAACTACATTACTTTGAAAAATGAGATTGAAGAGGGTATTAGAAAAGGAAAGACATCTGTTCCTGGATAGGTAAAAACCAATATTGTCAAACTTGCCATAATATGAAAAATGATATATAAATTTAATGCAATTCCAATCAAAATACTAATGACACTTATACAGAACTGGAGGGGACCCAGAATAGCCAAAGCAACCCTGAGCAACAAGAGCAAAGCATCACAATCCCAAATTTCAAGTTACATTATAAAGCTACAGTAAAAAAACTAGCATGGTACTGGCATAAAAACAGACCTATGGATCAATGGAACAGAAATGAGGACTCAGAAACAACCCTAGGCACATTCAGTCATCTGATCTTTGAGAAAGCGAACAAAAACACATGCTGAAGAAAAAGCTCTTTGTAAATGGTGCTGAGAAAATTGGTTATCCACATGCAGAAGAATGAACTACACTCATATCTCCCGCCACTCACTAACATCAAAATGATCAAAAAACCTAAATATCAGAACAGAAGCACTGAGTCTGGTGGAAGATAAAATACGAAAAACTCTTGAAGACATAGGTAAATGAACAGAACCTCAGTTGTATAAGTAGCACCAAAAATCAACAAATTGGATTATATCAAATTAAAAACTTCTAAATAGCAAACCATCAACAAAGTAAAGATGAGACAAAGACAAGTACTTGAGTCTCCCATTTTCCCAGCAGCTGGAGGAGGGCATGGCTACACAAGAGGCTTCTAACACCTCCCCTGGGACAACTTGCTTCCCTGTCCTCCCTGGCTATTTAATAATAGCCACTTTCTTCCACTCCAACATGAGTGCAGCTGATTGTCACCAAGATGGCTTTCCCCAGCTCTTACCACTTGAAATGGTACTGCTGCCTTTCTGTAGAAGGGAACAGATAAATGAGGGAGGATCTGGGTCCATTGTTAACCTCCTCAACCTTTACAGCTAGCCCCATGATTTTGTAGTCTTCTCTTTCATTAGATCATGGTCCTGATCACTCAAGTCATCTTTGGAGTCCTGTGTCAATCATGGGCTTGTATTCAAACCATTCACAGCCCTGCAACTGCTATGTAAGCAGTACACCCCACACACTTCCCTGATTAGTCTATGAGAACTCTGGTGTACTGATCCCCCTGTGCTACAGCACAGTCATGTTAAAGTAAGACTTGCTCTGGTGGTCCTTTAAACCTGTTTTGTGATTTATTTCTCAGGTAATGTAGGCTCCAGAAGTACTGTAAAACTATTTGGGATTCTTATCATGAATGGTGTGGATTGAGCTGTCAATTTGAAAGAAAGAACAATAAACGCGAGGAGTTGTTAGCACTTACATTTTTCCATGAATAGGGAGGGGAAGAGGAAGAACAAGTAAAAATGATTGAGATGTGATATATATATGGATCAACTCCCCAAGATGAATGTAATTATTATGTACCACAAACACATACACTAATAAAAAAGAAATATAAAAAACAAGCATTTCTTGTTTTACCTGTTCCCTGAAGCAAATTAAATACTGTATCCTGTGAATAACAGAATAAACAGGGACTTTTTATTATAAACTGCTCTTACTAGGATGAGTTTAGAATTTAGCTACCATAATACTCACTGTATTGCTAAGTTTTAACCCTTCCAAAATTATGTATATGTACATAATGTGTAAAGACAGATATTAACATTTAGGAGAAAATCGTCACAAAAATTTTACAAGTAAATCATCATTATTAAAAAAAAAGTTTTTCATTTGACTGCAATTGCTGTTCCTAATCAAATATTCTGTCCTTCACAGATAGAGAAACATTTATTCAACCACAACTAGCTAGGATAAAGAGAAGCCCCACATCCAGTTAAACCCTGATTCCTGTTGTCTCTGAATGTAAATCACTTTTGCATCATTAATGCTGAGAAGACAGTTGAGGCTTCTGCTACTGTTTCTTCTTCGAGCCCAATTTTTTGGGGGGTGGGTATGTACAAGCATCTTTTTATTACATATAAATCAAAATTTCATTGAATAGTATCTCAAGGAAATGCAGGTTGCTGAAGAACAGGGCATACTAAAAGACCCAGATTCAAGTTAATTTTGGCATTTAACTCTTGATCCTGGATGAGTGGCTACCTTTGTTGAAAACACAAGTGAAAAGATAGATGTAGGCAACACATATTCATACTTTAAAGTGAAATACTAAAAGAAAGCAAAGAAAAAATCATGTAAGCAAACATGTATGTCTAAAAGTTAAGATTTCACACAATGCATTTTTATCAGTACTTATGTTTGAACAGTGGACCTTAAATTATCAAGGAAGGCTGTCTTTTTACTGTAAAGAGAACAAACCAAAGAATTATACTTTACAAGCAATGTCCTCCAATTAGATAGAAAAAGAAAGAGAAAAGCTCATATATTCTCTGTGTGTTTATAAACACATAGTACAACTGTGACTATTTAAATAATCAAAGTTCATGAAATCTGGGAGAACTCCTAATGCAACTGGAATCAATTCAATGGTATACTTTAATTTTTTAAGTGCTTTACTTGAATATTCTATGCTATGAGAATTGAGTGCTCATTTGATTAACTTGTTGCAGGAATGGTTGTGCAAGAATTAAATGCACTTTGGCTGGACAATGACAATGAAATAAATCTGAATATATTCAAATGTGATGCATATTTTTGCTTCAGGTCAAAAAGTTTTTCCATGAGAAAGTATCACCAATTATAGCTAAAAGTCAAAGACAGTATATCATATTCTCCTTAGATTCTTTTAGTAATGAATTCAATATATTATCAGGATTATATCTGTCTTCACTAACAGGTGTAGAGTAAATGGTGGTTCTTTCAACTGTCAAACTTTTAGCTCAAAAACTTCCTAAAGTAAATCATTGATTAAAACTTCATAGAAGTATGATTTCTGCAAAATATGTAGTAATTTTTGAGTGCTATTTAATATGAAAGTTTTTCTAATTCAGTGGACATTTGAGAAAAAGTTTATCACTCTGATCTTCATTCATTATCCCATCAAAGATTTATTATACATGTGCTACAGTTTAACGTTGATGGGAGGGGCTTGTGGAATTAATCATACAGACAACAAGCAGACTGAGTGATCTATGGAGGGGTAGTAATCATCACACTGCTAGTGTTTATCACATAACCAGGGTGCTATGGGAACTAAGGGATTCAGTTGCTTGGTCTTTGGGAGGAGTCTCTTTTCAGAGGGAATCATAAAATCTCCCAGGAGTTTGATTGAAAATTGGCCAGTCTAGGAGTGAAGGGGGTGGGGTTTGCAAGCCCTTGGAATGCTCTTGTGCCATTAGTCTTAGTGAGTGAACCTGGCACTTCCAGGCTATTTGACCAAAACCCCAAGGGGTTGATAAGACTTCTCAGGTCACTGTATACTTCACAATAGAAGTAGATTCTCAATCCACAGATGGTGGCTGATACAGTGGGTGGGTGTGGTTAAGACTACTCTTGGGTTCATCTAATCTTAAAGATCTGGAGACTCTCAAAGGGGTGGAGGAAGAAGATAGTTCTGGGGCCACAACAGCACAGTTGACTTTCTTTGGAAAAGATCTAGAGATTGTTAACTTAAAGTGACCTATCTAATGCTATTCATTTTTTTAGGAAAAAGTACAACAAAAAGAACATTTTGCTTACCATTCTGTCTAAATACTGCCCACCGCATCTCCCTAGAAGGGACTGTAAGACTGCCCTTAGATACAGAATAAAGATGCTCTGGGTATTTGCAACATTCCAGTTGCCTCTACTGTTTTTGACAGATTTTCAACTAGGAGAATGGTCGCCACCCCTGCATGCACAATGTTGTCAAGTCCTTACACTACCATTTCCTCTACAGAGATAGATCCATCTAAGGCCTTAGTGCACCATAAGCTCGCTAATGGGGTGGGGCTGGGTACTCTCTGGAGGACAAAGTGCTAATGCTCAGTAATTCTGCAAACATATGAAGACAACCCTGCCTACCTGCCAAGGGTGTGGCACCATGTTCTGGCTAAGAAAACTGCAACTAATTTTACTCATCCCAGCAAATTCTTAGGGTGTAATGGGAGTTGGAAAAGCATCATCTTGGAAGCTGCTAAAGGGACAAACATGATACAAAAATGACTGAGTGGGCGAGGTCATATTTATGAATCCTTAGTGAGGCTGTTTCATGGTTCAGATAATATTGCTTTGGCAAATGTCTGGTGTATGTATACATGGATTTTAATAAAGAGAAACCACTTCACTAAAATTATTGAATATATTTTGGATCATACACATTGGGCAAGGTGAATTCATTCACTTTGGCTGAACTGAAATGACACTGCTACAATGCCTATTCACCACAGAACAGGAAAACAACAATAGAAGTATAAACTATTTTAACCCTGTGATTTCTAGCGTGCTTTTACTCTGAGAAACACATTACAGAACAACGTTTGGTTTTACTTGACAATATTTAACTGGTCTAACAATTCTATCTTACCTATTTTTCTTTCATTTTACTCTTGTTGCTTTCATTTCCATACTGCTTGATTTAGTTTAGAGCAATGTTATTTAAACTGTGATCTGAGGATGAGATATAGTAAGTAACAACCTGAGAATAAACTTTAAAAAAAAATTTTGTAACAATTTGACAAGGTTGTGGCTCTCAAACATGTGACCAGTGGTTTCATTTCAATGAACATATATACTAGCTAATCATATTGGTTGGTCATGGATTGGGGGAAAAATGGATCCTTCATCACAAATAGTTTGATTAGTATATAAACTGTTGTAGAATTTGATAGCATGAAACTTCCTAATTTTTCCCCTTAGACAAAGAATAAAGAATAAAGTACTTGCAAAACTGCAGTTGCCTCTCCTATTCTGGGAAGATTTTAAATTAGGAGCATGGTCAGTGCCAATCATAATCATGGTCTTGAAGACAAGAGAAAGGGATGATGGATCTTGGGACAGGGAGATGAAAATAACTGTACTCATCTTCAAGCATTCTGATGCTTGGTATACACTCCTAAGATTTTTACCATCTGAACACTTCAGCTAATCTGGGTCAGGTCCAGTGAATATTTGGACAGATTATTACTCTGAGAGTTATAATCTTTTTCAAATTTCCATCCCTTTGTGCATTAGTTCTAAAATTCTATATGTTCAAATATGTAACCTTACCATGCTCACAGCAGCTTTAGGGAAACTACTGTATGATCTGAAAGAAGCTTTCAAGATACACAGGCAGAAAATGGGTTATTAAAACAAAATAATGTACACACATTTCACAGTAGCGTAAGTGGAAATTTATAAGATATGAATTTCACTGAGCTTTCAGTTGTAGAAATTTCTTTAAGTGGCGACTGTTGACTCCAATTGTAGTGTATTTAATGGCCTTTTCAGATTGTATACAATACTAATTAGCCAGAAAAACACAAACTGGTCCACTAAACTAAGAACAAATAAACAAAGAAAAGTCAAGACAAGTTAAATAAAAGTAAAGCAATTAGTTTAATGTTAATAAAATGAAGCAGGGCATGGTGGTACATGCCTGTAATTCAGTACTCAGGAGTCTCAAGCAAGAGGATCTCCAAGAGCTCTAGATCAGCCTGGGCTACACAATCAGTTTAAGGACAACATAAACTATATAGTGAGACTGTCTCAAAACAAACAAAAATAAACAAAATAAAATGAATGTAACTTTTACTTTTCTGAGTTTTACGTTTGCTTTTCACAAAAACTAGATACATGTTCCTAAAAGCAATTGACTTAATGATTCGAAAACCACAGGATAAAACTAGAAGCCATGAAGAGGGGAAAAACAATTGAAATAAGCAAAGTTGACACAATTTATAGCCAAATAATTTTCATAATTTTTACAATTTCCTTTAAAACTTTAGTTAAAATTGGATTAATTATTTTCATTTCCCTGGGCAGACATAAGTAAAGTGTTTTAAGAATTCAAAGTCACATAACTTATACATAGCACTGCCATGAACTTGGCTATACCTCTTAAGTTTCTAAACTTAGCCATGCTATTATGCTACTTTGACAATCTGTAATACCAGATCTCCTTAATACCCGTAACCCAAAGCATGTTAGGGTTGAATTCTCTGAATTCCCTCACTTTGAGGAAGTAGCATGTTTGGTTTGGAGGGCTACAAAGAGTCAAAGGTACTAGGTCACAACTGTATTTACCACAAATATTCTAGTCAGCTAAAATAGAAGCACGTGACATTTTGGTTGGCATTTGTCATTTTCACAAATTCAACAAAGAAGCCAGAAACTATTACTATTACATCTACAGATAACAGAGATGAAACTAAATGACTTGATGTTTTAATAAGCATAATTATGATACTGTGTTTTTGGTATTAGCTAGTTGACATAGCCACAGAAACATGATACACTCACTAAAATTTTCCAATAGGATGGCAAGATCCTATGTCAACTGACATGACCGTTTCCAGAAAACATATGGAAAGGTGATAAAAATTAAGCAGAAATAATGGAGCAAATTCCAAAAAAGACTAAGAGAAGAAAATAATTTTGTTCTATAATTGTGGAATTCTCAGGAAAAGTATAATAAAAAATAAAAGAATGTTAAGGAAACAGCACTGACTGCAAAGGTCATGTGGGATTTTCAAAACTGGGATAGCTATATGAGAATAAAATGACAACATGTCACATGAAGGACTGTAAAGGGGAAACTTGTAGGACTAAATAAAATAAAACAAAAATATGTATATACATATCACTTGAAATAAAATCACAAAAAGGGAGGGAAGGAAAAGGAAAACTTATTTGACCATTGAAAACATGTATTTTCCAAACCTTAATCTATTACCTAGAATGCAAACACTGTTCTTAGCATGTTCAGAGTTTGAGTACTCAAGCTGAAAAACACTAAAGGAAAAGGAACGAGAATTTTAACTAGTTCATGTGCAAGGACAACAGTGTGAATTACAATTTAATGCATTTCATGCTCCTCTTCAGACAGGATGTTTTTTGAGGGCATGTACGATTATTGACACAGAATCCTAGCAGAGTGCTTTTCACATTGCAAGTGCCCTATACAATCAGTCCTGAGAATCAAATAGCCTGCAAAGGAAAAAACAATCCCAAATATTTCAGAAACTAATTTTATATTAGCAAATGCAGGATGGGATGGGACTAATGACCTACAAAATGGGTAGTAGCACAATATTTACTAGAAACAGAGTCAACCCCAAAAGGGATAAACTCACTGACAAACAATATGCATATTGAGTGTGACCCCACAGAAATGATTATTGAAATTAATGTTAGAATCTCAAAACAGGTATTTTGGTAAGGAAAATTAATGTTCTTCAAAATGGCATAAAAAAAACAAATGGCCATTCTTTTAGCTTCAGCTCTAGCACCTTTTCTGAAAAGCTAGCAGAGACTGCTCTTCCCCATGCTGAACTCAAAGAACCAGTAATGTAGCAGATAATTATATTCTACCCTGTGACATATTAACTTCTTCAACCATGTTCTGTCCCTCCAATTAGACTGTAAGTTAATTAAGGGTAGAACTTTTCTGATCTTTTTTCCTGTAGCTATCATACCTCACAGTATGCAAGGGTGATTCATAATATTATGTAATGCTTTTATCATATTAATAGATTACTCAGCTTTCTTGTAGATGGAACTAAATACATAGCACAAACAATCTAAAGAAGAGAGGTCTGACTTATGGTTTCATGACCAGTTGGCTCCAAGGTAGAAATCGCAAGGCACAAGGGCCCAGGGGAGAAAAACTGGTCACC
Organism: Dasyprocta punctata; assembly: GCA_004363535.1. NCBI lineage: Eukaryota > Metazoa > Chordata > Mammalia > Rodentia > Dasyproctidae > Dasyprocta > Dasyprocta punctata. The sequence continues at coordinate 31,885 of RJWM01000077.1, read as the reverse complement.
CCATGGCAGCCAGGAAGCAGAGAGAGCAGGAAGAGATGGAGGAAAAAATATACCCTCCAAAGCATACTCCCAGTAATCTATACCCTTCAACTGAGACCCACCTCATAATACATTCAGCTATAAGTTGATCACTGGATTAAACCACTAATTAGTATAATTCCTCACAACCCATTCAGCTTCCAAAAGCCCCATCTCTGAACACAAGACTTTAGGGAACATTTTAGATTTTAACCATAGCAATTATTTTAGTGGAGAAAAGTCATAAAATCTTCTAGTAGTTACAGAAAAAATTAAATATATTTCACATTCATCCATAATACAATACAATCCACTTCACAATAGAAGTGGATTTTTTTTTTTACAAAATAGTTATTTCATCCATCACCAGGTTAAAGCATTTATCTAAATAAATAAGCAAATATAATTGTTCTGAGGATACTAATCAACATATAGATAAATCCCAAGAGTTGGTGGATAGCAAATTTATTGGCTACAAAAGTCAATATACAAATGTAAACTTAAATATCTAACAGCAACAACTACAAAATATCACATTATATATAAAGATTGGGAAATCTTGAAATCTAGATAATACCATATACTAATGAAGATACAGACAAAAGGGAATTTCTATCTACTCTGGAAAGTTTCTTGGCAGTGCCTAATAAAATAGAATATGTGTTCACGCTATAGTATTTTCTATTTTAGGTTTAGATCATTGAGAAATGATCATATGGATAAGAAAAATACACTAAAAATGTTTGTGGCAACAGTATTTATAATAAGCAAACAATGGAAAAAGACTCCAAATCCATCAGTAGAATGGATAGATAAGTAATAATATACTAGTATGATAGAATTTTATACAGTAGTGAAAAAGAATGACTCACACTCTCAGAAAAGATAATTATGAATAAAAACAGAAAATCACAAAATACATTTATTTATAATTGTCAATCTATACAGTTAAGACATGGAAAACCTATTATACTGTTTGCAAATATACAGGTAGTTGTCCAAAACACAAAAAGTAAGGAGACAAGCAACACACAATTCAACACAGTGGTTAGGGAGATAAACACATGAGAGGTACAGAGGTGATTAATAAGGCTTTAGTGATGTTCTATTTCCTGATATGGGAATGGAGAGGAGACAGTGGTGTTTGCTTAGTTCTAAAAACTACTTACATATGTATGTTCCACATATTTTGAAGTTTCCATATAGTTCAAAAGAAAGAATGAAAGAAGCAAGGTTAAGAATTAAGAGGGGAAAAGATAGGCAAGAAGAAGGGGAAGGTAACTATAAAATCTTTAAAATATTGATAAAATTAAGTAAGCCTGCCGGGGGACCCTCTTTTAAATAGTAATATTTTTTATCGCAGTAAAAACTGATATAGTGAGATGTAAATCCAATACAACTGCAACAGGCTATTAATGACACAGCTTCTTTGGAGTTGTGATTAGATTTTCACCAAAATTTAGGAGGTATTTGTCATAATGCAGATGTTTTGTGCCTGAAAATATTGGCATTTTCTTATTTGAAAAACAAGAGTTTCACTAGATTAAATTTCCTCTAAAAATTTTAAGTAGTAGATGGAAATCAAAGGAATTTACTTGCACATTTCTTTGACTATTTGCAAGAAAACAAGGGTAAATACCAGACCACAGAGTAAATTTTCTTTTTCCACACTTTGGAAATATAAAGGTACTACTTTTAGGTAAAATCATTTACCATAAATAGATTTAAATCCAAATTGTCCTATTGAGAGACAAAAAGGGCAATTAAAGTGTCAACACTCCCAAGACCAGCCCAACAACTTTCTGGCAAGTGCGAATATAAATGTTTTTATAACCTATGTTTTTTTAAAGGTCACTCTTCAAATTCCATAGCTATTCTTATCTCTGCAGAGAAATTTTCTCAGGTTTTGAAGGGCTGCACACTTACTAAAATACTAGGTCAGTAGAGAGATTTTGGAAATTGTCTACACAGTGACAGAGCTCCACTCATCTGTGCATATGCAGTGGGGCACCCGCAGGAAGAGCAAAACAGATCCAGAGTCTGTCTGCAGAGCATCTGTTGCAGCAACCCAGTTGTGGGCCTTGTTCTGGACCAGGGAAACTCCATCTGGCCTAGGAAGCTAACTGTTTCCCAGGTGGTATGCCCACCTGTCAACTGACAGTTGGGCTTGTGCCACCTAGAAGGGCAGACACATTTTGGCACTGGTACTTGGAGCATTTCTTTAACTCAATGGCTCAGCAATATTTGAGTTAAAAAAACAAAAACAAAAACACCGCAAAAAAGAAAAAAACAGAATGCAATGAGACTTGCTGATTCCAGCTAGAGAATCTAGGTCATGCCTAGAACAGGCATTTGATGAGGTCTGCCATGGAGGTTGCAGAGAGGCAAAGAATGTGCCAACCTTTGTCTTTCTGGGCTTCCAACCTCTGGCAAGGATTCTGGAAAATGAGACATCCCAAGTCAGACACATTTCCTCACATTCCCCTCTCTTCCCTGCACCTAGCTACTTACATGTGGTTAAGGGACAGGCTGCTAAAACTTAAAAAACAAACAAACAAACAAAAAAAACCAGAATCCAAAAATATAGAATCTACACATTTGTCCCATAAACTTAGATCTAAAATACATACACAAAAGTGGTCCCCCTGTGAAATTCTGTATTATATATTTATTGTAAATGATATACAAAACCTTTCTGGAACTCTGACATTTGACTTTGAAATCTCCAGCACATTTTTGTCAATATCTTCAGTGATGAAGATGCTTTGTTCTAAAGAATAAATTTTATTTATAGCACTATACAAGGAGATACTCAATGAATACTTATGAAACAAAAGAAAAAATGGGTAGATAGAACATACATCCATAGTTTTTAGACAAATTCATACTTAAATGACTGATGAAATATGAAATATATAATTTTTAAATTAAAAAATACAGCAAAGGGCAAAGGACATAGCTCAGTGGTAGCGCACATGCCTTACACATAGAAGATCCTGGGTTTGATCTCCAGCACTGCAAAACAACAAAAAAAGCAAAAAACACATAGAAATTTTATTGTATGGCAGAACCTAGAACCAAAAAAACCATGGAGCAAAGGAGACAATGTTGAAATAAGTAGACAGCTGCTCAAAGCAATTAGATTGTAGGACCCATCAACCACTTTTACTTTTGCATTATTGTTTAAAGGATTTATATCCTTAAATTCTATATCTTCTGTCCATTAGTACTGAGGCAGCAGGGTCAGCAGACTGTTCTTGCCCTTAGTAATGAGTTCAAGAGATCTCTCTCACCAAGTCATAAACATAAACCCAATCCAGAAGATCACTGGGCCAATTTTTCTTCTGCCAAATATAAAGGTATGACTTTTCAAACTGACACATATTTTAAACAGGAAAATAAGATCCAAATCACACCATTTCAATTTGTATCATTTTCTCCTGCAATATAACATGTCATGAATTTTAAAAGTCTCTGTGCTCAGAACACAGCATTCACTCTTTCTCAGTTTATCTTTTAAAAGGTCTTATTGCTTCACATTTTCATCCTATATCAGACATATATATATCATAGGCACTTTTAGATGCAGACATATAAAAGAAGCAATGGGCAAATGTAAGGCAATACTTTCATACTAAAGATGCAGCTCTTTACTGTGGAAAAGGACATGCAGTTGAATTGTTGGTAGTCACTGAGAACAGTGTCTACTGTTGAATGTACAGTGCTCACAAAAGTTGGCCCAGGGAGTTCACACTGTTCTATAGTAAATTGTCTATAGCTCAACTCAGATATGAAAGACATTGAGCCAAATGCCTGGAACATAGTGTTTTTTGGGTTCTGATGAAATCACTCAAGAGATCAAGTCAGGTACCCAAAACCTGGCCTGACAAGAACTGAGAAAACTTGGGAAGCATCTCACTCCAGCCTGCTGTACCTGTCAATCCACCAAATCTCTATTTGACTGTTATCATTCCCAAAAATACAGAATTGGAACTTTGATGTTAAACTGGCGTTTTGTTGAGAAAAAGGAATGTATGAAGGTCTCTAGTACAGCTGTGCCTCTTACACATCTTTTACCATTCAAAGACTGAGATGGGTCATCAGATTTCTCTTAAATAAGAAGATGAGCACTGGAAAACGTGCAACAATGACTACACTGTTCTTCACCTCTTAAGTATCAATTCTGCAACATATTTAAGGGGCCATTTTAGCGTGGTATTTAGACTGTAGCCTCATGACAATGTCAAGGGTCTGGTGTAAAAACAGATTTTAAATACAATTTAGATGGATAGACAGACAGACAGATATTTTCATGGTAGTAATAGTTTCTGCTAAAGTTTCAAATTGTGAACCTAGTTCTTATAAAGTTCTTATTTCAATTGCCTTAAAAATTGCCACATTTTCCCAATATATTAAATGTGCTTTTAAATAGTCCTCAAAGATGCAGAGAAAAACATATTCATTCTACTAATTAAATCTTTTCAGATGTGTTTTATGACAATATTAGATTTTTAAATTCAAGAATAAGATATGAAAATATTCAACTAAGATCTAATGTACCAAAAGAAAAATAATGGTACAGAGACTATACAAAGGTATACTACCAACAAAAACACTAATGTATGTAACTCACAGACTTTACTAACATTTTCTCTTAAATAGTCCAAGAAATATGCAAATCATTTTTAGAAATACTATATTAAAAATAATTCATTACCATCATCTAAGTGGCTCATGCTATCTGTTTCTAAATTATAAACTACTGTCACCTTGCAGTTTTAAAAGTTACCCACTTGGGACAGGGACTTGGTCTGAACTGCTCAGCACTGTATAATGGGGCATAATACAATGCTTGGCCCATCATAAATGAATGTATATATCTTACAAGTATTTAATGAGCATCTAACATGTTTATGGAGTTGCTCCAGGTACACATGAACGCATCAACAATCAAAGCAAAGATCACCATCCAATAAATATGTACTGTCTTAAAAAAAGGAAGATAATCAGACTTAACAAGAATATCAACAATTTTTGGAATAGCTATGGGACTGAAAGAAGGTTAACAATGGTATAAAGTCAAGAATTAAAATTCTTTTGAGAGCTAAGCAATATTTTTCTATGCCTCTGTTCCCCAGGAGGTTTAAAGCATTTTATAGCACAGGGAGAAGAATTTGGGAATCTGTTGCCATTTGAGGTCATAATAGTAACGGTATCACATACTGGTTATTATGTAAGGTTGATAGTGCATATTTATGCTAGTGAACAAAATTTTCTGAACAGCCAACCAAAGCACAGAAATCAGTGCTGTAGAAACAGGCCAGACCATCTCTAGGAACATCTATGGCACAAAAAAACTACTGTTACTTATATACATTTTATACTCCTCATGCAAGTACTAGTCATTTAGATTTAAGTTAATAAAAACCACAAGTGGTCAGTAATACCTCCATTTGTTTTGTCCTCCATTCTTATCTCAAACACAGTGTTTTAGATTTTACATACATATACATATTAAATAAAACATATAGACGCTGGCACTATCAAATGTTCTTTAATCTCATAGATAGATGGTTTTATTGGTCAGTCTACAAAAATGATAGTCATATAAAAGCAGAATTGTGATCAGTAATGACATTTGTTTCTTAAAGAAACTCCAAAATCGAATATGAAGGAATAAAAATTTAAATTCAAGATTACTTTTAGGCTCCCAGAACAACATTTAACCTGAGCCACATAACAGAAATGTGGTTTGTTTCTTTGGTAAATAAATCTATAACCTCACCTAAAAGGTGAAAACCACAATAAGATGTCAAATACAATAGCTTAAGCATGAGATGGAAGAAAGAATAACTTAAAAACCTAATTTGGTTTTATCATTTAACATTCTGATTGCACTCTATAGGGAAGTCAGACAGGCAAGTATATATATCCTCACATACACAGAGGTATAAAGGAGCACAAATTTAAGAACTACATTTGGTTAATAGAATATGAAATCCCAAACATACTCTTACAGAAAGTGTGAGCATCTGATTAAAGGTCAAGCATAGGGCATAAAAAGTACAACAACCTTACTCAGTTGAGTTCCTTTTTCACATGCAAGCCCACTGTAAAACAGGTCAAACATAACAGGATACTTAAAAACTGCAGAAACGAAAAAGAATTTAGGGTCACACAATTATTTCAAAAATATATGCAAGACTGAGGAAAGTTTGACGCTACACTGTTTGCTACAATTTAAAGGCAAATTAAAGCCAGCTTTGGAATTCATAGCTTACAGAGATCCGAAAGCATTTTCTAATACTACGACTTTCAACTTTGCAATTTAACGACAATCCTGCTGCTGGCCTTTCCTGACCTGTTGTGAAGTAAATCAGGCACACTAATGTGGGCTAACAAGTCTTTTTCACACTGTTCGATCACTCTGCCTCTTTTTTCTCAACAGACGTGCCTTTCTCCCACTCTGTCTAGCCGTCCTCGGTCAAAGCACACAAAATGGCCACTGCACTGCTACTCATTAGATCGCAGGTTAGTCAAGTGGAACTGCCAGGATTCCCAAAGGAGAGCTATACTTCAAAAATCTGTCCATGTCAAACGAAGAAAAAAAACCCTGAGTGTGGGGTCACCCAGATCAATGATCAAAAGAAACTGAGAATGAAGGGGAAAAAGCACACCCTTGGTTTTGTTGAAAACACACAGGTCTGATTTATTATAAGGGGTATAGAGGTAAAATGATGGAACTTCTTCCTCTTACACCGTTTTCATTTTTTAACTATCTAATTTGTTTTAATCAAGTCGTACTACTGGTTAAATTTCAGACTTTTGGAATGTTGACAACAAATCCTTGAAATTTTCAAAAAAGAAAATACACTCTAGAAAACCCAGTTTTTAGGAAGTCTGCTAAATGTTTCCTAAAACACTTGAAAAGCAATTAAAAGTAATACTAAGTAATCCATCTTTAGTGTTTGAGGAGATTCCATTTAAATCTGAAAGACTTGGTGTGACATACACTCTAAAACAATCCCAGCAACCTTTTGGACCTTCAAAGCAGGAAAACAGCAAGGCTGTCAATCACATCATGAGACTACACAAGTGACATGGTATAAAAAGGCAAACTTCTGGGCTTCTGAGACCAAAGAAACCTGCAGGTAGGCCTATACCTTGTTCTATAAGCTTCCTCACTATTGTGCTTTTTAAAGTGTTATAATTTATACTTGTTTTTGCACCTTTTTGTTTTTAAGATAATGCTCCTAATTTGAGAGCACTGAAAATGTATCACACAGAAAGAAGGTAGAATCATATACCTAGAATATCCAAAAGGACAAGGTTTGGCCAGGGATATACCTCAGTGGCACAGTGCTTGCCTGGCAAGCTCAAGGTACTGAGTTCAATTCCCAGTAGCAAAACAAACAACGACAACAACAATAAAAGAACAAGGTTTAGAAGCAAATCTCTAAAAATGCAAACATCAGAAGATTTTCGATTTTCCTGGTTTCTTCACAAAAGAAATATACATTTCATTGGGTAAAGATAAAAGAAGTTTGACATAAATATTACATGTGTGAATAAAAGTGAAATTCCTTATATTTAATTTTACAAAAGTAATAAAAACTGTAGAAGGTCTTCATAACATTTTTGTTTTAATTGAACTATTTTTTTACTTGTAGGAATTTATTCTTTTTTTTACATAGTTTTTTAATTTATTTTTTATTTTTATTTTTATGGTTTTTTGGGTACCAGGATTCAAACTCACAACCTTGCACTTGCTAGGCAGGTGCTTATGCTGCTGAGCTATAGCCTCAGCCATATATATATATATACATATATAATTATATATATATAATATATATCTATATTTATATATTACATATATTATATAAAATTATATATATATTATATATATTATAATATATATATAATTTTATATATATATATAAAATTATAATATATATATATAATTTTAAAGAGAATAAAGCCAAACAAAATTAAACAGAAGAAAGGTAATCAGAACAGAAAAATGAAAGTGATATAGGACTTAAAAATAGGATAATAGGAAATCAACAATGGCTACCATGTCTCTTGTTTTCTTCAAAATAGCTATCAATACCATCAGACATAATAAAATCAAACAAAACAAAACAAAATAATAAAATCAATCAAAACAAAACAATGAAAGCATTACAAGACTTCAAAACCAGACAGATAACAGCAAATCAACAATCATTACCATACTGTACTTTGTTATCTTCAAAACAGCTGCCCATACCATCAGACATTGTAAAATCAAACAAAACAAGACAGAATAAAATCAAATCTAACAAAACTGTGAAAACATACAGGAATTCAAAACAAGATAATAGGAAATTAACGGTAGTTACCACCTTCCCTTTTTAGACATTTTCTCCCCTATCACTTTCACAATATGTATTGCACATTTTGGATCCCACTAACTCTTCTACTTTTTTTTTTTATTTAAGAGAAAAGGACACATATAAGAAAGACAAAAAGCAAAAGAGACAAACGACTAGATATAAATCTGTATATATGTATATGTAAGATAACTAAAACGAACATACTGCTGAATGTATTCGATATTGAGAAAGAACAGTTCATATGATTAGATCAATTTTACATGTCTGTATCTGTTAATGTAAACAACCATTTTGAAGATAACGATACGCAATACTGCAACCATTGTCAAGTTTCTATCACCCTGTTTTGTAACCCTGTAATGTTACTGTTGTACATTCACTCTTTCACTTTTTTTATGCAAGGGACATAACATGATGTTCGCCCATGAGTTCAAACCATTTTATCTATGAGCATGATCTCAAGTTGCATTCATTTATCTACAAGAGTCTTGAGAATATCCTTTATAGCTGAGTAGCCTTCCATTGTATAAAAATACTGTATCTTTCAAATCCTTTCTGTGGTTGATGGGCTAGCTACCCCAGCTTTTTTCTGATTTTCTGTCACACAGAACAATTATTTTCTCTCCTTTGACTTTTGGTCTATGAATTTCCTTTCAGGTTAAATGTGTTTCTTGTATACAGCATATTGATGGATCTTGTTTCTTGATCCATTCTCCCTGTTTCTTTTTATTGGTGAATTGAGGTCATCCACATTAATGCGTTACAACTGGCATGAATTGGCTTGTCTCTGTCATACTATCCTCCTGCTTTTGGCCCTCCACTTTTCCCCTTTTCAATTGCCTGCCCTGTTTGGTGATTCTACCCCCATTGCTGTTCCTGGGACTGTGGTCATCTTTATCTCTCTAGAATATCATTCAGCATTCTTTATAGGGTTAGTTCAGTGGTCATGAATTCCTTTGGTTGTTCTTTATCATAGAAGTGTCTTATTTTTCTGTCAATTTTGAAAGACAGTTTTGCAGGATACATTAATATGGGTTGAAGTCATTTTTTTCAGGATTTGAAACACTTCACTCCAAGCTCTTCTTGACTTGATGATTTGTGTTGAGAAGTCTGTTTTGATTCTGATGGGTTTTTCTTCATAGGTGATCTGTTTTTTTTTCTCTAACAGCCTGTTCTTGTGCTGAATTTCAGGGATCTTGATTATTATATGTCTGAGTGTAGATTTATTTTGGTTATGGCTAGTTGGAGTTGTACTTTCCTCATTTGCCTATATGCCAGGTCCTTTTCAAATGTTTGGGAAGTTTTCTGCTATTATTTCTGTAAATAGTCTCTTTGAGTCATTTGTGTTTACTCCTGCTTTTTTGCTGACACCTGTCACTCTTAAATTATTTTTCTTTGTAAACCTATGATGTTACTGTTTTGGATTTGTAAAAAAACACAAATAAATAAATAAATAAATAAAGATTGCTAGCTGCAATCCTGTCTTCAAGGTCTGAAAGTCTATCTTCAGGCTCTTTCAAGCAGTTTTGCAGCTTTTGATGGAGTTTTTATTTTCCTGATACGTTTCTGAATCGGTTTCATGCATTGTAATTCCTTCCTATATTGTTCACTCAAGGTTTCCATCATTTTCTATGCTCTTTTTTTTTTTAATCTATGTCTTCTTTAGATATACTCAGCATTTCTTTCATTATGTTTGTGATTTCTTCTTTTACCTGAGATATTATTTCTGATCTGATTACTTTTACAGTCTCATGAAGTTTTCTTTATTTAAGTTGCTATCCTCTTGGAGATTTCGGGTGTGTGACTTCATTTTCTTCCATGACTATATCTCGTAGACTTGTTCTGTGTGGGCTGGAGGCCTGAGATTGCCTTTTCCTCCTTCACCTTGACATTTTCCTGGGTTCCTACTGACAAGCCAGTTGAGGGATCCCAGATGTTTAATGCATTGGCTGCCCCTCTGCGGTACAGGGGAATGGGCCAGGTGCTTGGGTTTCTATGAACCCAGGTTCCCAGGGAGGCTGTGGGGTAGGCTTGTCCAGAGCTGTGTGGCTACACCAAAGCTTCCCTAATAGACATGAGTGCACTCCCCTGATGGTGGCAGGTGCACAGAGGTGTGTCTGTCTGATTCTCCAGGCTCACATTGCCTGCCCATAGGAAGCAAGTGTCTCCAATGGTGGCCTACAGGCACACTGGGCATATCTAGTTGTTTCTCCCTGCCCATGCTGGTTACCTGAGAGAAGCAAGTGTCCTGATGGAGGCTGGCATGCAGGGGCAGGTCTGGCTGTTTCTCCCTGCCCTCACTCAGAAATTTATGCTTTAAGCCCCCTCAAAATTATATAAGCATATCATGGCTAATTTGAATGCTTTTTTGTTTCTGTTTCACTTTTATGAATTTTAACAAGCCCTTACATGGTCCATACTCTATGCCAGATACTGCTCTAAGTATCTTATTGAATAATATTACATTTAACCCTCATAACAGTCCTCCCAGGAGAAAGAAAAAGAAAAAGGGAAACAATACTGAACACAGATAGAGGACTCTTACTTGCGAAGTCCTCATTTAATCTTCACCATTCACATGAGGTAGATAGGTTCTAAGTTGTTACCTCTGTCCTACAGATGAAACAGTTTAAAGTTTCTGCATAATGTTATTCCACTGGTAAACAGAAAGAAGGAGTTAAATCCAGAAGGTCTGATCTCTGAATTTTATTACCATTTGCAATCCCAAAGCACCAAATTAATGATACATCAAGTTAGATACATCTATATTTTATGATCTAGTAACTTCAACTTTACATGTATACTTGGAAAATGCTTGTGCATATACACAAGTAAACATGTTGAAATATACTCAATAGCTTTTTTATAATCACAAAAATTCAGAAATAACAAAGTATCAGTAAGGGAAGAAATAATTATGCCAGTCATTTCCTGAAATAGAATATATCAGTGAAAATGAATGACCTAGATTTCCATATATCTCAAAAATACAAAAAAAAGCATCACAATTTTAAAAAAATATTCGTAAGAGGTCACTGTTATGGTTGATACACTGTGTCAACTTGAAAAGTTTAGAAGTTTAACTAGGAGACTCAAGCAGGAAGAAAGGATCCTTACTTTGTAAATATCCTCATTCTGTGCAAGAGGAGGGCACAGAAATTTTGTGAAGGCTACATCTGCCCTGTGGGGCAGGAGGTGGCCTGCATATAATATAAGGGAGGAAAACAGGCTTTTTCTCCCCATTTTATTCTGGCTACTTTTGCTGGCTACTGCCTAGAAGTATTGTCCCTGTGTCATGCCACCCTGCCTTGAAACCAGCTGGTCATGGACTGAAACCTCCACAAACAGTGAGCTAAATAAACCTTTCATTCTTTCATTTTAGGTGTTGGGCATTTTGTCCCAGCAATGAGAGAAAAGTAACCAAGACAGTCACTTAAATTTTTTATCACACAAATTATTATTGGGCTATTATTTAAAGAAAGATGCATATGTATCAAAAATATAAAAGTGAATATCAATAAAAACATACATCAACTTCAGGATACTGGTATCTTCTGAAGGAATTTTTGATGTTAGACAGGCAGAGGAAGGCAAAAAAAAAAAAAATGGCATTAAATTCATCTATTATGACTTGTTTCTTTAATGAAAAGACCTGAAACCAACATGGTAAATGCTAACACTTGCAAAATCTGGGTGATTGGTTGACAGATGTGTTCATTGTATTATTTTCTATACTTATTCTGAATGCTTAAAATGTTTCAAAATTAACTATGTGACTACTTAGATGCAAAACTACATAGAATCACAGAAATTAAATCTTTCCTGTAAAATTAGAATACATAATTTCCAAGTCCCCTATCTTTCAGGCAATTACATTAATTTAGTCTGTATTTCATTACATTGTTAAGAAAAATTCCTTAAATTTCTAAATTTTTGACATTAAAATCTGGTAGTGAAACAGCCTGGCTTACTACTAAGAATCTTAAGTTAAACCTGAACAGGAGCTGGGCACAGGGATGCATGCCTGCCATCTCAGCAATGAGAAAGACTGAGGCAGGATAATCACATGTTTGAGTCCCACCTGGCCAATTTAGCAAGGTCTCATATCAAAATTTTAAAAAAGCACTCAAGGATAATGAGTAGAAAAGAAAACTGCTTTTTTTTTTTTTTTTTTAACTTGTATACCTTTTTGTCCTTTTTAGGAGGGTGAGTACCAAGAGTTGAACCAAGAGCCTAATGCACATTAATCACTCTACCACTAAACTACAAGCCTAGTCCTTTTGTCTTTCTTAAAATTGAACCATGTGGTTTTATGAATCATTCAGACTGTTAAGTAAGCTTGCATGAATTTGCAAAGATTGTGCAAATACTTCGTGGAGGTCAAATAAAAATGATAGACATTCTGCAGGATGTTAGTCATTTAATCTTCATTGACAATGAATGGATCGAATAATCTAACTTAAGGCTCTCTATAAACTTATACATATTTGTAAACAAACTGTGCTGGAGGAACAGTTGTTATTCTAAAAGTATTTACAGTGAAAGTAAACCCAGGAAATATAGCCATATCTCTTGCTTTAACATCTTAGAAATGACATGTTTAATAGCACACATATTCCAGTAAATTTTAGCATTACCACAGCTAAAGAACTGTGTGACAAAATTTTGACTGGAATACAAATAACAGTAAGTAATAAAGAAATTAGGATTTAAAAAATTCTGTTCTTAACAGGTAACATAATAAAATCACAAATTCATATTGAATGTCTTAATGAAATGCACTATAGGGCCTCATGTAGAGTTAGCATAAATTCAACAAAATATACTTTCTGCATCTGTATTGCTAGAATTAATGCTCTAAATAATTAAAGAGAAACTACAACATTCTGAATTATTAAAAAACACTATTTCTCTAGTTCAGAAAATTAATAGTTTTTAAAATTTAAAATGAAAAGAAAACGAAGAGCTTTGGAAACATATAAAAGATGTGGCTATATTATCTGAAAGTTTCTGTTAACAGTAACAGAATATTTCTCAAACAATCTAGTGACCCCGACTTTGTTTTCCCTTAAAAATTGACCTCAGTTAATACAATATTCATTGAAAAAAGCTAGAATTAATTAGGAAACATACATAAACACATATAAATAAGTTGTCCAAACTTAAGCATAAAGAAGCACATCAAAGTTAGTATAAAAATATGATGTTAAGATTTAGATCTACAGTGTCCCTGCAAAGTCTAATGTGCTCACAAGTGGGAATTTCAGACAGTGATTGGATCCTGGAAGTGCTAAAGCTAAATGTACCACTGGGAGGTGGGGTTTGGTTGGAAGAGGTAGGTTACTGAGGTCATGTCTTAGAATGGTACATCTTTCTCCTCAACTCTTCTGTTCTCTCTTGGCTTCCTGGTTGCTACACCATGAGCTGCTTTCCTCCACCATGCCCTTCCTCCATACCATTCCTGCCTTAGAGCCAGCCAGCTTTGGACCGAGATCTCTGAATATGTGAGCCAAAACGATTCCCGTGTTCTTTAAATTATGGGTGTCTGTCTGGTCTTGTGTCCCAGTAACAAGTGATTAGGACATATGGTAAACTAGCGTCCATCTTTAATTGCCCAAAACTGTAAGAAATGCACTTGATTAGATTTATGAATCTCTACTCACCCATTTAAATAGTTCGAGTATTTAGATAATTTTATAAGTACCAATTTAAATAAAACTTCTGGAATTGATCAAAATGTAAATCTTTATGATGAAGTATTCTTACTGGAGTATTTGTATTTTCTTGTTTTACAAATCAGGGGATTTGGGCATAATGATTTGCTCCTGCATAATAATAACAAAAACACCACCAAAGATACTAAAAATTACTGCATATAAACTCAACCTGCATCTCAAGATCTTTTTTGGACTATTTTCAGAACCTCTTTAATGATTATTCAATCTTCTCTTCAAAGCAGTATGCTAAACATGAGAAAATACATGTTACAGCAATGACAACTGAATTTCTTCCACTACCTATTCTCTAAAAATTCCCTTGCCAAGCTCTTATTTTCATTTCATTATTTCTTTGTTTTCCTTGTCTAAATGATACACAAGTTACCCAGATTTTCCACTTTAGCCTCTTTCAGTAAAGACTTGTATTGGTTTTGCAATCATAGTCCAAAATAAATAATATTTTATAAATTCCGCATTTTAAAATTATAATGCAACCTCCATATTATTTCACAATTTATATGGAAAACCTTCTTCACACAAGGCTTAACTGGTTTTAACTTCTCATTTATGAAAATGATTCCAATTATTTTATGAAGCTATTTATCATTTAAACGTTCTTTATAGAGCATTACTTTAAACTTTATAATCTTGTTTCAGGAGTGATAAAACTACAGTATATACACTGTACTTAGCACAACTGAATTTACACAGCCCCATGCATTAATTTATAGACCTAAATAAAACAAAATAAAACCAAATTTAAGTCTTCCATATTGCAGTTTAGCAGAAAAATTGTAAGATTTTTGTTCAAGATTTATATGATACAAATTTAGATTTTACAATTTCTAGTAAAGAAGGAAATTTTCACTCCACTGTTAAGATATTTTGGTATCAAATACAATGAAGACCATGACAAGACCAATTAGGAGAAAACTACTTGATATCTTCAAAACGAGATGTTATTTTTCTTCATTAGACCTTCGCAGTACACCCTCTTACTGATTTTAAGTCTGCATCACACTGTCAATCAAAATTAGATAATACTTCTTTGAAAATACAAATACTGAAGATGGTTATGTGAATATCTAGAGTGTGACAAAGTAATGAATTCACAAAAAGAGATATTACTAAAGAAAGAAAAAGAATGAGAAACTGTAGATGCCAATAAACAAAATAAGAGGGTGAGGAAGTTCAATAGACAAATTATTTAGATGCAGATTACTTTGCTTCTATCAGAACCTATGTGCAGTGGAGAGTGACCTCTTCCAACAGGTATTTAGTCTATTTGTAGCAGTGCACATACCAAGCTCACTGTTTCATCAAAGGCATATGTAATTCACAGACAAAGAAAAAACAAAGCAGTAAGGAGAAAATTTCCATTTCTAGTAGCAGAGTACTCTATTCATCTCAAAATAGACAATTTATCTTTTATTATATGCTTTTGTTTTGAGGGGCAGAAGGCCAAAAATACATGACTTTCATATTTTTTGCTAGCACAGGAATTTTTCAAAGTCATTGCCAGAAATAAACTAATTTTCTTACCTGCTTTTTTCATGCTTTGAATTAAAGATGTCTATCTCATTATAAACCTTGCTGGTTCCCCAGACTTTCTGTAGTCTGGTTTTGCTGTGATTACTGGTCAAAACCTTTAATTACAGTATATAGTTTGTGCAGCTGCCTGGAAATTGGTCTCAGGGTCAGTGGCTCTTCCAGTTCCCCTCTTTCCATTCTTCTGAAGCAATATTGCTGAACTGAAGGCATTGTTCCAGCTTTCTGGTGTGCTCTGGCTGTTGCACATTATGAATAGCGTTGCAATCACTCTAGCAATTGGTTCTTCAACTGCCTTTAGGTTGTCAATTGTAATTCATTGGCTCCAGGCACCTTTTCTCTTTTCATTCTCTTGAGGTCTTTTATTACTTAATTTGCAATAATATTAGGGAATGTCTTCTTCAGACATGTCACTAGTGCTCCACTGATTATGAGGCTAGGAGTACATTTGACTTTCATACAAGTGCCTATCAAAATGTTTCAGTATTCCCTTCATCTCTATGACTTCTGATGTCAATCCTTGCAGCTATCTTGTAAGAAATTTTGTTTAATCCTTAAATCTTTTCTATGAAGAATAATCTAAAGAATTCTCCTTAAAATATTCTTATTAGGGTTACTTTGTGTAATTGATGACTTTTTAAAACTCCCAAAGGTAGAATTATCCATTTTTATAATAAGAATTAATTAAGTTCCCATATTTTCCTTCCATAATTATGTTCTATCCTCTTTTGCAATATATGAAAATTATAATTTTGAGCTCTGTACAACCCAAACAGAACTAAGAGGTAAAGGTCTCTGAATAGAAATTAGTGCCTACATTCTCAGAAACTTTTAATAAGATCTATAGACATCTATTTAGACATTACATAAGAAAGTGTTCAAATTATTCAAAATAAGTTCCAATGTTACTCATTACAGAACCAAAAGAAATTTTATTTTATTTTACTTTTAGTAGAAAGAATAAAAACATCTCTTGGTCTACTGAAGAAAAAACTCTTTAGTGTATTATGTCTCAAATCCTTAGTTCTGGACAAAATCCAGCAGATTAACCCCTCTCATTAGGCTCAGCCATCCCAGAGCAACCAAGGGTATTTTAAAGCAGAAACTATGCAATAATAATAATGATAATAATTATCATAATGATAATAACTAACGCATATTGTGCTTTTCATCTTCAAAGCACTTCACTGACATTAACTATGTAACTATTTTTAAATTAATTTAACGTGACAAATGTTTTATTAACTTTGTAAGCCATGAGATGTGTGAGTCTTGTTTTGAAAATGAAAAAAAAAAAAAAAGAAGAAACAGGGTAAAAAAAAATGCTACTCATAACTTTAGCCTCAAAATCATTCATTGCCTTTATTTAATAAAGATTAAGGAAGTACTCATTTTTATAAAAAGCAAAATTCAGATACAAAGTGTAAGTTTATCATTATAACCATTCAAATCCACATTGCTTCATAAAAACTAGAAAGAAACCAAATATTGGTTAATAAACTTACTCTCTAACTTCCTAGTTATCATTATGATGAAATATAAAATATGTACAGAAAGAAAAGTGTTAAATGTAAGAATGTTTAAAGATTCATCTAAATTTTACTAATGTAATAAAAGTTATATTAAAGGCTAAATGTTTTTATTAAATTGAATCAATACCTTAAAGCCTTCAAGTGTGTTCCCATACAGTTTCATTATACCAAACACTACATGAGAAATATAAATAGTAAAGACAGTTTCCAAGGGTAGCAAATGAAACAGGCAATTATTTAAAAATGTATTAAAAGAATATTATTTGGTAAAGATGACCTACCACTTTCTATGAGGAATTTTGGGACTGGGTAGTATATTATTAAACAAGGTTCTCTTGTTGGAGAACAAATGTAAGTACATAAAAGCATATAAAATGAAATATTATAAACATAATAATAGACTGAAGCCTTTAAAACCTATTAGCATCATCAAGAGTGTTAAAGATTCATGTAAATATGATTCCTGACTAATGTTCAGAGATCAGGTTTGCTACAGGGGAAAACTAAAATCTTTATATTCAAAATAGATGAATTAGATTAAATAAAATCAGAGTTCAGAAATCTGGATAAAATTGACAGCACTTATCCAGTAGAAAAGCATGTGAGATAAGATCTAAGATTAGTCATTCTCTCAAACAGCATATATTCAGCAGAGAGAAAAAAATACACCATAACTCTTATCCTTCAGAGACTTATAATCTTAAGAGGTAAACAGAATAGTTAACAGGCAATCAAGAGCCAGGTGTAGTGGAAAATGCCTACAATCCCAGCACTCGGGAAGCTGAGCCACGAGCATCACTGCAAATTCAAGGCCAACCTGGGTTATATAGTGAGCTGTTCTCTCAAAATGCAACAAAAAATTGGTAATCAACTTCAATTATTATGATTTTGATAATCCTGCACACCAGGAGAAATCAGAAGGGAGTATCTAATTCAGGAAAAGCATTCAGGAAGATTTCCTTAATGTGACATAATTTGAGGTGGTTTTCCTAGGTAAAAAGGAATAGCGAACGGTACATGGGTGTGACTAACAAAAAGAAATCCACTTGTCAAGAATATTAACATATAAGATCTACTGAGTTTCATCTGATTGTAGAAGAAATTAAAAATAGTAAGGTTTTCAACGAGGGTGTCATGAAAAATACATAGGAAGTTTGTTCTGGTCTGTGTTGAGAAGCAAACGAAATGGGTAATCTAAAGATGAAACTATCTGCAGAGAAGCTCTGCAAAGACAATAGAGACAACAGAACAATGAACTGTCTAGATATGGAAAATAAGTAAAGAGTAAAATTTGAAAAAGGCTTAAAAAATTTCCAAGTTTACATGAAATGACAATATGCATATACTGAATAAAGGCAAAAAGTTGAAAAATGAGTTTATAAGAAAATATAATGAATGAATTCTTGCTTGGCCATGCATAATGTCAAATGTATTTCTTTAATATCCTGCCTAAATAATTTTCTTGAGAAAATGGACCTTTCTATACAACACTTTTGCTAAGGAGAATATTATTCACTTTCAGTGTGGATGACACATACTCATCACATTACCTAGTAGATGCAAGAAGCATAAAAACATGAGAGAAGAATGGTGAGATAAAATTGGACAGATGTAGAAAAGAAGGATATCAAATAAAGGCATTATTTTCCCAAAGGAATGCATATAAAAATGAAATGAATGTAAATAAATAAAATATTTGGGCTATTTTAGCTACTCGCAGTTTAAAAGTTGCTCTTTAAAATACACTTATAATGACATTTTTGCAATTAATGAAAGATAGTTAATAAGCTTTCCTTACAGACTAGCAAACATTTTAACGAGATAACTAAGTCACAGTCAATAGAAAACTGACTTTCAAATCCTCTCACTGTTTCCTCAGGATTTAATTGTAACAGCATGGAATACATCTGTAAGGAATGGATAAAAAATAATTTGCATCTCTTATATCATTTTAGAATAACTATACATCCCATAAGGGAATTTTCAAGCTGCTCACATCGTAAGTATGTACATTGCTGTATGTGAAATCAAATCAGCACTCAAAAATGTTGCCAAGAGACAGGTCAAGACACTTGGAAACTCTTAAAGATTTAAAGTATATGACACTTCTTAATGATTATTTTACAAAAGCATTTTTCTCAATATATAGGAAGTAATATTTTAAATTAATCTAAATACTTTATGTGCTTTTACTAGTCCTGTGCATTTTCTAATAAAAAGATTTGTTTGTCATGTAAAATCCTAGAAGATATCTGTTACTTCATAGAGCTATCAAAAAAGGGCTGACTTCTTGCTAAACATTGTAAGTATAAAATAAAAAACCTAAACTAAAGCATTATTATTTAGTGACACACACTGGAAATGGAAAAAAAGTACACAACATGGAAGTAAATTATAAATAAAAATCATAATTAAATGTGATAGTTAAACACCATAAAAACATACTAACACTCTTCCAGCAGATATTCATACTAGAAAATGAAATCTGAAATTATTACTGATGCAGTATTAAATGCACTGTTCAAAAACTCTTAAGTGCTCACGGCCAAAACAAAGCAGAATTTTTAGAAGTCAGTAATGTTTATACCATTATAAAAATTCTTTCAAGTATTCCTCTCACATTTATGTTCTATATAAGTATATTATAAAATGCTACATACATCATAACAAACTAAATCATAATCATGTGAAAATTTAGAAATACCTTAATCACAAATTTTAAACATAAATTTTGATTCCCCAATGTAAAAGTTGGATTTTCCTGTGCTACACTGGTAAATTATTCAACCAACAGTCATTAGACTTTAAAATTTTACTTCAAAAAACTGTTTCAGTTTTGGTATTTCTCAATCAACATTTGCCTTAATAGAAAACATTTTGCAAAACAGTACATTTGATATAGTGTTTATGAAAATTTAAACACTTTTAACTTTTAAGTATATGGATTAAGGATATGGATAAACATCAAATTAGATGAGACTGCTAAAAATATGGACTATTTCTCTAACATTAATAAAATGTGTCACTTTATAAGCTATGGTAATACTCAATAAAATGAAAATAAGACTTTAAAAAGTCAAGAGGTAAAAGAACCACAATCAGCAACTGTGTAAAGGGAAAACAGGATTGTATTTATTGCATTTATTGGCTACTACATCAACTTCTCATAAAATCTTCCTGACCTATAAAATAACTTCAGAGCATAAGTATGCTCTCTCATGGGAGTTGTAAAACAAATTAGACACAATTACAAGTCAATATAAATAAAAAGCCAACCTATTTAATCTTAAGATTTCTCATTTTATAGCTTTATCTTTTAAATTACACCGTATTTTCTCCAAATGGATCAAGTGCACTATTTGGCATAATTATTAATTTTTCTGGTATGTTTTCTATAGAGAAAAATAGTTGATACAAGTGAATTCTGGAAAACAGTGGTAACTACACCTCCCCAAAGTGAATACATCAAGCAGCTGTTGCAAGAATTGTTTGGCTTTCACAAAGTATATAAAGGGTGTTGTTTTTCTCAGTATCGCTATTTTTAAAGTATACTTGTTCAAACAAAACAAACAAACAAACAAAACCACAGAGTCATACTACAATTCTCAATGTACCAAATCTTAAAGGGAAAATTATGTTATGGACAAGATTCCAATTGCTTCACAAAGAGCAACAAAATAATTGGGCATATTGCCTGTGACTGTGGGTTATGTATCAATTTTAACCCCTGTCTTCATTTTTTAACTCGGTGCTTCACAGAAACACAGTAGCATTCACACTAAGACAGGAGACTAAAAATTTAACTTCTTGGTGATTTTACTTTTTCCTGGAATTCCTGTGATAATTCTTACTCCTCTGAGTTTCACTGGCTTCTATCTACTTCTAAAGTCAGTAATACTCTGACATCCTCATTAAACACACGAACTCCTGAAGTTGAACTTCAGTGACAGAATAAATAATGACCCATTTTCTGCATAAGCCAACATGTAATAATTTTCACTTAGGGGAGAATCAGTAAGCCTTCATGTCTTATTGTCTCTTTTCTTAAGTGTACCAACAAGTTGGCCAGTGTTTTTTGGTAACCTGATTGTACCTCCTTTGATTCTTAAAGAACAGAATTTTCCCTAAATCACAACCATTTTACAGAGTAAAATGCATCTTTTTAACATTTGGAAATTCCACAAACTATACACAAATACACAGATGAAGTACCCTCACGAAAGAAATAACTAAAAAAAGAGCGTGTCTAAACATATTTCAAGTAACATGAGACTTTACACGCTTCTCAATTTTTCTGCTCAAGCCTACTGAAAGAAAACAGTTTGAATTTATTATTTACACTGAAGATTCAGATTCACAACTCCATTTTATGCTAATGATAATGTACTGATTTAATTTTTAAAACATTCCTGTGAGCATTTTGACAAGGCATTATAATACACTATACAGAGAAATCTCTTTGTCATTAAGAAATGGGAAAAATAGTAAGCTTCCCTTTCCTCTTGAGGCAACTCCACAGTTGCATTGCATTAGGAGCATTTTATTATGTTTCCACAAACTTCAAAGTCTATAAATGAATTTGCCCGTTTATCTCGATAAATTACTCAAATTGTTAACATGAACCTGTATATATTTATATAGCCACAGCAAAAATGTTTTGCTTAAACCAGTTTTCAAAGCATTACTATATAAATTTTATTGTAAGAAAAATGTTTACAGAATATTAATTTTAAAATTGATATAAATGAAAAAGAGGAAAAGGGGTTGAAGGGAGGGTAAAGGAATGAGAAAAAAAGAATTAAGATATATTGTGCATAGACACAAATTCCCTATGATGAATGTGAACATTACGTGTACCTAAAATGTACCAATAAACTTAATTAATTTTAAAAAAAGGAAAGTCAGTCTCATATGCTCCAGTACATATAAGTTTATAATCATCTTCGAACCATATCTATGACCAGTCTACACTTAAAGCCATCTGTCTTCATAAAAAAGTAATCACAGAAAATGGCGGGGTGGGGGTGTATTTGCTCTTTTCCTAGCAGTCAGCTAACCTACACAGGGAATACTCAGAAGCAATTAACTGCCAAAAGCTTCCTTCATGCATTGCAACAGTCTTTACTTTCTATAGACAATTACTATAAATCATATATTGGGTTTAAATAAAACATTTGTCTCAATTATATTATGTTTAAAGAAAAGTTTCTTTAAAAGAAAAATTAATCTATTATCAGATATTACAAGTAACTTGCAAAAAAGTGATTTGAAGTTATAAATATATCATATCTGTCTCATAGTAGTATTGCAAGCTTTATATTTATACACATATTGCCTATCTATATTCTATAATATAACCATATATTTTCCACTATAACCATCAGAACAACAACATATTTTCCGCAAAGCATGTTACATCATAAATTAATGCTACATATATAACAATCCATCACTGTATACTACTATATCCATTTCATAGACAGAAAATCTGATAGTGAAACACTAAAAGATTTACCTAAGTTCATGAGGACGAATGGGAAAGGTTCCACAATTACATGTGCAAGATCTGCACAATGACGATTCTCTAAATAAATTCTTCTGGTTATTTTTTCTTTAATTACTTTTTTTTTTTTCGGCACCAGGGATTGAACTCACAGCCTCACGCCTGCTAGACAGGTTCTTAAACCACTGAGCCAAACTCCCAGCCCTAGTTTTTTGAGGCAGGGTCGCACTATGTAGCTCAGGCCAGCCTTGTGCTCGAGTTGTAGCCCAAGCCGGCCTCAAACTCACAACGCTCCACCTACCTCAGCCTCCCGAGTGCTGGGATTAAAGGTGTGTGCCACCAGGCCCAGCTTTAATTACTTTTTAATTACTAAATGACTTATTTTTCCAAAATCTATAAGAAAAATGTAACAAGTACTTAATGCTGAATTAGGTATCTAAAGACAGACAGGGGGCTCTAATAACGAACCACTGATTTTTTAAAATTACTTTTCTAAAAAAAAAAAATGAAAACTGTCTATATATATCCCTCTTTCATTTCACACTTTAAACATCAAAGTAAATTACCCAAACTAATCCCATTCACTTATAACAATTTGCATTATTCCCATTTTATAGGTGAGATGCTGAGCACAAGAGAACATAGTTATTTGACATGAGTCACACACTAACTGTATGGGAGATCTGGAGTTAAAACATGTATGTTCTTAGCTCCTCATCTATTTTTCAAAATAAATGGCAATGTTGTTCTTATTAATCATCTCATTCCAAGGCCGCTTGGGGAAGCACACAATTTCCTGAAGGAGTAGAAGAATATATACAAAAGTATGACTGTAAAGGGATACAACAAGAGTTTTCATTTTACTGTACTTAGGTTATAATGCATTATTATTTAAGTTTTAAAAACTACTCATATCTTATTACTTTAGTATCATGAATTAGAAGCTTGGCTGAATGAGACAATAATTACTTGTTCAGAATTATTTGCTTTTACAGGATAGATATAAACTACATAACAAAATAAAATGAGAAAATTAAAGAGTGGATCCTTATTAAAATGTACTTAGTGACTTGGAATTGACATCAATTTTCAGACTGGAGGATAGGACCCATTCCTACCAGTCAAGAGCAAGTATTACAGAGGGACAAGATCATGACATTTAAAGGCAAGTGATGCATGAGAATATGCACAATGCATTTGAAAAGCTGGAGAAGAGAAGAATGAATTAAATTGATGGAGTTAAAAAAAGTTAAACAGGTCCTTAGCCCTTCAAAACAGATGCAAATAATGCCTAGGTATGTCTTCTAACGTTTGATACACAGTTAAAAAACAATCTGTACAGTATTCTTCAAGTAGGATTAGGAATATAAACACCTATCAAACTGACATAGGCTTTCTAAAAGAATCATGGTTTTAAGACCAAAATAGCATAACTGTACATCCCTAAAGAGTATCATTCCAGATTCTAGTATGGTAGCAGTAGTCCACAAACCAACAAGGTAAATGAAAAGCCATCACATTAAAGACACATACCTCTTGCACTGAACGTGCTGCTGGCTTGTCTTGATGATTGGCCAATATTAAAAATGGTAAAGTGCATAACTGTGGGTGCTGAAGAGCTGAATGCAGTTCATTTCTAGCAGTTTCTAAATCATCCTCTGAAGAAGCACTGTCTAATACAAATATTACCCCTTGAGATCCTTGATAGTAGCGACTCCAATATTTCCGGATATTATCAGCTCCTGTCAAAAACAAAACAAATTGTGCCATTGGAAATGGTTTTCAGAAACTGAAAAATGTTCCAAACAGTAATTACTGCTGGAAACCTTTTCAAAATTCAGTTTGAAAGTGTATAGGATGAAGTAGAATTCAAATCTAGAACAGGGAGGCAGTGATGGGTGAGAACAAAGGTGTCAGCACCAAGTAGCAGATAGGATCATTCTTCACGACTTTTGCATCAAAATATGTGAGAAAGAGTCAGGGTAAGACTTAAAGTCAAAAGAATGGTTTTAGACTCTGCTTAAGAGTCCTAAAAATACTACACTTTCAACAAATTGAGTATAGACTTAACGGAAAGACAGTGCCACCCAGATGCTCATCAAGCCTTTTCTTTTGTCTCACTTATATTTAGTGACAATTTGATAGAATTGTGTTATGGTTTGAAGTATTCCCTCAAAATTCAAGTGTTGGAAACTTAATCTGCAAATTTTATGTTCATGGTATTTGGAAGCAGGGCCTTTAGGAAACAATTAGTGGTTAGTTGAGATAGTAAGAGTGGGGACTACAAGATACATAAGAAGAAGAGAGATCCGAGATCCGCACACTTGCTCTGACTTGTCATATGATGCTTTCTACACATTTAGAAGAACCTCACTAGATGCAGATCCTTAATCTCAGACTTCCAAGACTCCAGAACTGTGATACATAATTCCTCTTCTTTAAATATTACTGTCCGTGATATTGTTATATCAACAGAAAGTAGACTAAGATAAATTATTGGTTTAGCTGGACAGCCTTATTTAATTCCATCTAGAGGATACAGATGATATTTCTAATATACCAATTATAAATTAAGTGCTGTCAAGAGAAACTAGGAGTGAAAGAAGTAAGATAGGGAGAAGAATCTTGGCAAAGATCTGTTTTCAGAAATCTAGCCTCGGCTTGATTCCAAGAAGGACTCTGGAGCGTGGATGGAACCACAGAAGTTGTTCAGTCTGGAGACAAGAAGGCAGTTGTTACACCCTTGTATCATCATTGGCTACGAATCACCCTGAGGAGCAGGAAGGGTTTGGGGCCTGATCTCATAATCTCCTAGACATATTTGGTTGAGACAATTACTGTCAGCTAAGAGCAGTTCTCCAGAGAAATGTACAGGTATGGTATTAGCAGCCAATACCCACAGCAGCTGAGAGATGGATGCACTGGCCTAGCAAAGGAAATCTGGGTAGGATACCAATAACATTTGCTACACGCTACACTCAGACACTGTCCATATGCTAAAGAACCATTCTAAAGCTTCAGGGATGAAAGTGGAAGCAGTGTTACCCAGTGATAACCGTAACAACAAAAATATTGTGTGTACATTTATCTGTATGCAAGTTTGCCATAAATTTTACTAACATAAGGATATGCAGCACACACTTTTCCCATCATATATGGAACATACTTCATTGTAAATTTCACAGAGCTAATTAGTGCTTACAGAATGCTACTATTTAACTAGTACAGTTTTGATATAACTGATGGTGGTTCCAAGTATTTTATAGATGTTAATACATTTAACCTATGGCAGCCTAATCAATAATGAATATATTGTTATCACTGTTTATCAATAGGGAAGCTAAGACACAGAGATTATGTAGATAATCTTGCCCAAAGTTACAAACCCCAAAGTGTATTTATGTCTTGTTATGGATTACAAACTGGGGGTCAACTTAGCACCAGCTGAATTAATTCAGCTGGTGCTGAGTAAAGATGGCCCACCTGAAGAAAGTTGCCAGCATAAATAGAGACGTGGAGAAGAAGAGCTGGGTGTTGTGGGTTCTTTCAAGAGTTGCTGTTTTGAGCTGCTGGTTCTCCTGGAGATGCTTGTCATGCTGGCTTCCCCAATATGGATTCGGCCATTATCGTCAGAGGAGCTCGGGACCTCATTGGTGAGAGTGGCTGTGGTTCACGTTGAGGGAGCCCTGCTCCTCACATTGTGCATTGCTTCCTGGCTCCGGAGGGGAGGCTGTATGCTAGAGAAGCTGGTCACACTGGGCTTCCTGACCTGTACTCCACCGTTCTCATCATCGGAGGAGCGCAGGACCTCCTTGCTGCTGAGGATGGCTGTGGAACTCTTCAGGGCAGCCCTGCTTCTTCCTTTGAGTGTGACTTCTCAGCTCCCATGTAGAACCCTCAACCCACTGCACAGATCCTTCACCCTGCTGGCATAGACTTTCCAGTCCCACCACTGACCATTGGCCTTCCCGGCACAGAACCGTAAATAGACTGGTGTGAGTCCTTATTGTGGGCTCTTAGATTTCCAGTTAGATTTGTGGGAGGCATTGTCATGCATTTGGGTCCCTAGCTGGACAAGACAATGCTGTGGGATTCAGGCCCTTGGCTAAATATCCTGGGTCTTAGTGTTGTGGCCAGATTTTCCTGTACTTTCTTGTGTTCAACTTTGGGTGACTATTATAAAACAGTATTACAAATCCTGTGTCCTGTATGCAGTTGTTCTCCCTGTAACCCCTGACTACAACATGTCTCATGTAATTGAAATAGACAGATCACTGATCACAGGGAATGGGGTAAATTTAAAAACTCTACTACCACGTGAGCTAGGAGGGTGAGATTAAAAAAGGTACTTAAGTGCATATATTTAATATATAACATGTAAAACATAATATGTAACATATAATTTAGATAAATATTAATGCACAGAGTAGTAATATGTCCAAATCCATTTTCCAATTAGTTCAATAAATATTTCTTAAATACTCACTGAAGTAGCATCTGAAAGATGTTTAGAAAGCCTTTTTTGGGGGGAGACGGGAGGAGGGGGTACCAGGGATCCAACCCACAATCTCGCGCCTGCCAGGCAGGCGCTTACACCACTGACTAAATCCCCGGTCCTATTTTTTTTTTTTTTTTCCGTAGCATCGGGGATCGAACTCACAACTTTGCGCCTGCCAGACGGGCACTTAAGCCACTGACCCAAACTCCCGGCCCTAGTTTTTTGAGACAGGGTCGCACTTTCTAGCTCAGGCTGACCTTGTGCTCACACGGTAGCCCACGCCGGCCTCAAACTCACAACGCTCCACCTATCTCAGCCTCCCGAGTGCTGGGACTAAAGGCGTGCGCCACCACATCGGGCTCCCAGTCCTATTTTTTGAGACAGGGTCTCACTATGCAGTTCAGGCTGGCCTTGAACTCACTTTGTAGCCCAGGCCGGTCTCAAACTCACAACGATCCACCTGCCTCAGCCTCCCAAGTGCTGGGATTAGAAAGCCATTATTTATCTTAGCTTATACTATCAAATCCTGTAAAGTAATATAATCACATTGAGGCCTGCATATCAGTCAAAGCAAACATATATGACCACATATTAGAAAGCATACACTGGGTCAAGTATAAGAGAAGAATGTTGGTCTGTGTTTAATAAAACTTGTCCATTGGAAACGCATGGGACATAACGAAAATCCAACTCATGTAATCAGTTCTTTAAATGAGAAACAATATTGTAACCTTTCCAAATGTCTTTTATATAACATAATATGTGAATATTATTTTGAAAAGACTTTTCTTTAATCTCCTGAAACAAAGTATTCTGCCCAATCTTTGTATTTAATTCCCCAAAAACACTTAACTTGGAACAGTAAATTCCAGTATATCCTCCTGCCAATGGTTACAGTCAGTGGCAACCTAATCCAGATTGAGGTCAAATAAACTGGCAAAGAGGTGAATGGTGGCATACAATTTAGTGGACTCTAGTTGAGTCACCAGATTAAAATAAGAAATGGCTGAGTCATCGATCTAAGATGCCAGGTACTTTGAGAAGTGATACTAATTGTGACTAAGGTTACAGACACCTGTTGGATGCTGACATCCCAACGTTCTCAACCCACAAACTAAATCCAAAAGGAATGACAAACATAGGGTATAGCATCTAACACAGCCCAAGACCACTCTTACTTTAATGACTAAATATTGTATGCTCTGTGGCACTAAAAGGGCAATTGTTATATAAATGCTTAGACACAAAACTCAAACCTGGTCTATATTCTGTACATTTAGATTTAAAATAGGGAGAAGTCTTGACAGTAGGGGAGTTCAGTAGAGGGTGTTGTTAAATGTCCTTATTACTCTAGGTCCAATACTGTCATACTAAATTGGGAATTTAAGAACTTATTCTGAGAGCCAATCAGGAGAATCAAGCTCAAAATACTATAGTAAGAGTAAAGGGAAAAGACAGGAGCATAACATGACCGCATTGTGTAAGTTCATTTCTGTGCCCCACTCTGAATGCTAACAATATTTTCTCATTATTGATTAATCCATTCATAACAGATATTTACTGTACAGCTGGCATTATCCTAGGTATTGGTGATACAGCAGTAAATAAAACAGACAAAAATTTCAGTCTTTACAATGCTCACAGCTGAGCCAGTCTATCATGATAAAGATTAGAAGTGTCAGGTGCTGATTTTCTCTCTTGCTGCAGCACAGACACAGAATTCCTATCTGGCCAACTGGGGTGATACTAAGAGCTTCAGGGAGCTTCTGAGAAAATTTTCCTCCTCAATAAAAAGAGATACCCCCTTTCTCTCATAGCTTTTAGTCTAGGTGGTAAGGTGACATTTTGAGGAGTATTAACTCTCTAGCAACCTTGAAAGAATCACGTCTAAACACTGGAGAATATCCAAATTGGAAGACAGAGTCTGGATCCTTGAGAACAATGAAGTGTAACACATCTGACCACTCAAACTATAAGAATTACTTATGAAAGCACAGTAAATATCTATTGTTCAAATCAGTTTTAAAAGACAATCTTGTAATTGGCAACAAAAGAAATGCTAAGTTCCCTCATGTTAAACTAAAACGTTACAAATTCCTTAACAGCTGTCTTTGAAAGATGGAACCAAAGAGTTACTGAAAGTTACCTCTATGGAAAATTTAACATCTAGACCAGTGCTGTCCAAGTGAAAGTTCTGCAATGACGAAAATTTTCTCTGTGTTTTCCAATATTGTAGCCACTAACCACATGCGGCTGCTAAGCACTTGTAATGTGGTTAATGTAAATGAGAAACTGAAATGTTTATTTACTTTTGATTAAGAGTTAAAATATCACAGGTAACTCTACATATATCAATAACTGATTGCTGACATGAGTGACTACTAGAAACCATTATGAAAAGAGCAATTAGAGAGATCTAATTCTGTTTCAGAAACAGGAGCAACAGTGTCTTGCTGGTGTAGAAAGGACCGCAGCCACCCATATTCAGAGATGGCTTTCGAGAGGGCAACTGACAAAGGCCTATGCCACAGGCTGGCTGGAACTGCTCTCAGCAACTGTGAAAGCAGAAAGAGGCAGGATGAGAACTCTAGACTGTCTCCTCTCTCCATCCTCTTACCACAGACCTAAGAAATTAAAAGAAAATAAGAACAATTTCCATCTGAAAAGTTTCATGGAATTGGAGACTCATTAACAGAATCAATTTTGAAGAACCTGAATTATAAATGGGTCTACAAATCTTAGTGAAGAGTGTAACCTTAGAATGAAGATTTCCTCAGCAGTATTACTTTAAGAGGAAGTTTGCAGCATAGGAGAAAATGTCCAGAGTAGAAGGAGAAGAGAAGGGAGAGTAAAGTAATGACCTTAAACTTTCTTCACTCCTATCAAACATCAGTCTATGTTACCGAGTGATCCCTTTTGATTCTCTTATATTTTATACAACAGCCTCATGTAACCTGTGTTTATAAATTGAAATACTAAGAATTCAGGAGGGACTAAAACATACACATCTAAACTCAAACTTTTACATACATGTCTCTACTTACACAATACACACACGTGTACGCACATAGTTAAAACAGGAAAATAATTGAAGTTCTCTCTAAATGAATGCTATAAAGCATAAAAATACAAATACTTAAAGTCTGGTTCCCTATAGAAATTTATACATTTCTATTTTGTTTTTCAAAGAGTCTAGAAAATACTTTAGATAATAAAATTTTCTAGAAAAATGAGAAGTTGTGAATACTTTATGAAAACAAATTTGGTCTGTAAGGCTGAAGAAGAACCTGAACAGTGAACAACTGTCTAGCTGAAGACTAGTCACCAGAACCACAAGGAGATCCTAGTGAACAGCGACAGGGAAGTAACAGGTGATGATTATCTAGTCATTATGTGGTCCTAGGATACTAATACTCCATGTCACCACTCACTCCCTAAGGAGCTTCTAACCATCACTCTTTTTCATCTGTTAGCATTTATTATCCTCATTTAAGGAAGAAACTGGAAGAGAGGGAATAAACATCTTGCTCTGAATCCAGCTGATAGGTGACAGATTTAAACATCAAACTTTGGACCATCTGATTTCTAAGACCATATTTTTCCATTCCAATAAATGGGACAGCTTCCAGAAAATGTGCAAGGCTCCAGTGTAATGGGAATGAACGGAATGTTTTCTGTGAATAAGTATGCATATTTATAAAGTGTATCCATAGGCTTTAAAGGATGGTTAAGGTTAACACTGAGGAGAAAGAGAAAAGGCATTCTAATTTGGGGGAGGAGGATGGCAGAGAATGTAAGGAATAAATTAAGATTGGTTAGGTAGATGGGCTCAGTGAAGAGAAAGAACATATAACATGAAATCTGAATTAGTGATAAATAAATACCTGGTCTGAAGACATCACATGGATGAGCTTGTAAGACGTCTGGGCCATATTCAGAAGTCAAAGAAGAATTATTGAGCCCTAAGGAATACTACTTGGCTTATTCTTTTTTTTTTTAATTTATTTAAGCGAAAAAAAAAAGACACATATAACAAAGACAAAAAGCAAAAGAGACAAACAAACGACTAGAGTAAATGCACAACAGTAACATTGCAGGTTTAGAAAACAGGATGATAGAAACTTGATAATGGTTGCAATATTGCATATCATTACCTTTAAAATGGTTGTTTACATTAACAGATATAGACATGTAAAACTGATCTAATCATATGAGTATTAATTGTTCTTTCTCAATAACGAATACATTCAGCAGTGTGTTCGTTTTAGTTATGTTACATATACAGATTTATATCTTTTCCTTTTCCCTTCCCTCTTTCCCCCTTTTCCCTTCCCAATTACTTTTGCTCTTCGAGCTGTTTTTTACCCTTACATAGTATTTATTATAGATTTTGGATCATGTATACTTTTTCAGTTTCTTACACTACGGAGACAATATGGTATTTACACATGTGGGTTTGATTTATCTCACTTAGGAGTATGGTCTCAAGTCATGTCCATTTACTTATAAAAGTCTCAATGCAATCTTTCTTAATAGCTGAGTAGTACTCCATTGTATAAAAATACCACATCTTTTTTATCCATTCTTTGATTGATGGGCACTTGGGTGTTTCCAAGATCTGGCTATTACAAATTGGCTTGCTATAAACATGGGTGCACAGATATCACTGTGGTATGATGTTTTCAATTCTTCTG